>OZ012741.1:437935140-438242640 GCA_963859935.3 Lathyrus sativus | reverse complement strand
TAATCATTTGCATATCATAACACAACATACCTCCAACAAGGGATCAAGGTGTCTATTAAAAGAAGAAGCCTATCTAGAGGTGTTATCTGAGTCTAAGAGACTATCCAAGACATCAGAAATGGGTTGAAGCTTTGAGGAGATTTAGGTGTCAACAAGTGGATTTCTCTCCTAACTTGAGGTGTATTGAAGGTCATCAATGAGGTATGAAGCATAAAATTATGAATTTTAGGAGTGTACAAAGCTCATGGGATTCCTTGAAGGCCATATTGAAGCTAAGGCAAGTCATTGTATCAAGTTCAAGAACCACAGCTGAGGTGTGTACAAGTAGAGTTTCATCTGGGTAACCCTAGGTCAAGGAGAGCAAAGAGAAGGCATCAAGACCTAGCTCTAGGTCATTGAAATCATGGATTGATATGTTGAAGCATGTGTATGGGTGATTCAAGATCAAATTCAAAAGAATCAGGAGTGGTTGGGGGTGTTTGAGACAAGGTTCCTAGGGTAAAATCCCCTGTATAGCACTGGATTTCCAAGCTACCTAAGTCAAAATGCAAGTTTCAAATGGATTCTTGGCCCACAGGAAACTTGTAGAGCTTCTAAATAGCTTTAATTTGAGTACTAGAAGTCTTCAAGGAGATTTGTAGAACTCAAGTTATGGTTCTTGCAAGTTACAGGTCACCAGAGGACATTGAAATTTATCTGTGAAAGTCACTTGACTTCCAAGCAACTTTTGACCTCCAAGGTGTTTTCAAATGGATTCTTGGCCAACATAAGAGTTGTAGATCTTGATCTTAGCTTTCCATACAGTACTATAAGTCCGCAAGAGGATTTGTAGAAGTCATGTTATGATCTTGGCAATCCAGGGGTATTTTGGGAAAGTTGAATTATAGGTCATTTTTCAACATAGGTCAAAATCTCTATCTTCCACTCCTCAAATAAAAAAATGTTCAACATGATATGTGCTTAGAATGGTGTCTTTAGGTCAGATATGAAGTCATGGTGAGTTGGATTGGCTTATTTCACAAAGTGCCCCAAAATGGCCTAAAAAGGGAGATTTTTCAAATGATTCAAAGGAGGGAAATTGGGATTTTTGAGATATGAGGCATACACATGGCATATGGGTAGTCATTTTTAATGGAAATTGGATTCTAAACACAATGACATTTCCACATTTTTGAGTTGAGGCTTAATTTCATGACTTGCTTTGTAAAATGCTTTCTTACATCATAAGTAACATATGCAAAACCATTCTTTAGATCAGAACCAAAGCTCTAACTCATCCAAACACATTCAATATATCATTTGGGGACAAATTGAATCAGATTTGAAGTGATGAACAAGCTGAAGCATGACTGTCACATACATGCATGAGATGAAATTTTCACAAGCATGAGAAATTGAATTTATCATATGGATCATTCCAGAACTTTCTGGATCATTTCTACATGTTCTATATAATGCTTATGACTGGTTCAAAGCCTGGGTTGGTGAAGATTGAGAGAGAATTGAGAGATAGAACTCTGATTTTGCACCTTGCAAAACAGAATCGGTTACACGAATTTGAGCCATTTCAATCCAAACTTTTGCATTCAGTATCTTTATCTTGAGTTGTTGAGTGAATTCAGAGAGATTTCTGGCCAAGATTGTTGAAGAATCAAGAAAGAGCATCGTGAGTTCATCCCTTGCAACTCAAAATCAAATTTGAGAATTTAGAGAGATTCAACACAAATTGATGCATACAGAAGCTTGATAATCACTCATTGATCATATCTGGAGGATCTTGAAGCATAATTCGAAGCTTTCCTTGTTCTGTTCACTCCATTTTCATAGGTTAGTAAAATTCATTCTATGGCTTGATTCATGTAGAATTGTTAGGTTTTAATTGGTTAGATGCAATGTAGAACATGGCTAGGTCGTTTCTGGTATAGAATTTCACGATTTAGAGACAAAATTAGGTTGAGCCAATTTTCTGTTGATGGATATAACTGGCGTTTCTTGATGATCTAAGCTTAGTTGTTTGGTTAGTTTTACTCAGGGTGAGGTGTAGATGATCCTAGGATTGTTAATTTTGAGTTTGGTGAGAATTTATTTGTGAGCATTTTCTGAGATGATCATCGTGTTTTAAGATGGGGAGTGATTCAATACACATGAATGATATGGTTGGATTGCTTGTGAAAAAACGAATTGAATGATGTAATTAGGGGTGAGTTTGGGTGAAGATTAGTGATGTTGATGATTGGGGACGACGGTGGCGCCACCTCCGGCCACCGTCTGTTGTTTCTTCCCTCCCACTTTCAAAAGGTAGGAGATGATCTTTTAACCCTAGGATGAGAGGAAGACCTTTGACTCAATCTTGATCCCACGGCCACGAGTGATTATTATTTTGTGAAGGAGTCTGAAAGGAGCCAAAACGCTCCGTTTCATTTAATGAATTGGCATGGGCTTAGTGATAAACTTGTTATTGACACCCCAGTTTAGAGGCCCATTGAGAAACACACGCGAATCAATTGCTATTCCACACAAGGTTTTGTCATTTTCTTTACATTTTCATTTTATTTTCTGAATGTTTGTGGGCTTAATGCGCGCTTGACTATTAGCACCCCCCTCTGGGCCCAACTTAGCTTTTGTACTGACATTTATTGCTATTCAACACGCATAATTTCCATTTTCATTATAATTTCTTTGATTTTTATGGTTTTAGCATAGTTGATAAAAAATTCATAACAATTTAAAAAATGGTCATTTTAGGTTGAGATTTTTTTCCTCGTTTCCCTTAGGACCTCTAGAATTTAATAAAATCATAAAAATATTATTTCATGCATTTTTCATTTTCTGGCATATTTTACAAGTTTAATTGCTTTTATTTTGCATTTATTTGATACTCCAACTTTCTTATTTTTTGTATGAGCATTTGATTTTGAGTTTTGATTTGATTCTTTTTGCTCTGGTTAGAGTAGAAATGTATGCTCCTTTAGTGATTTTTCTCATATTTTTATGATGAAATTTAGGTTAGTTTTGAATAATGAACTTTAGTGAATTAAAATTAGGGTTTCACAACATTTAGGTGTAGTTTAGTACATGGTTTTGGGGTTTAATGATTGATGTAGGTTCTGGGATTTATATGGGGTATTGGGTATAGGCTTAGGTCCCCTTAGAAATTTAATTAGGATTTTGTGATGAGTTTTAGCATTTTATTTGATTTTTGCAACTTGTGTGTTGATTGTGGGTTTCTCCATTGGATATTTGGTTTGGTTATACTTGTGTGGGGCTATTTTGGGGGTGTTTTTCGCTTGGGTTTTGCTTCAATGACTTGAAGATCAAAGGAAGTTGCTTGGGATAGCTTGAAGAGGCTTATAGTTGAAGATTTCTCATCTGTTGGAGTGCTTGTCAGAGGCTTAGGAGATAGGGTACATAGGAAGAGCATTAGAGTAGTCTTGTTTCTTCTTTCAAACATAGAGAGCTTCTTGTGCCTCTATTCAATCCATGACACAAGGTCCCTCAAAGAAGTTCCATCTCTCCTTAGGAGGGATGTAGAGCATGCTTTGGTTGGGTAGAACCTTGAGGATACCTTTCATTTGCAATGTTAAGTTCTTAGTGATTTCCTTGGGTTGTCACTAAGCTTCTTAACATTTCAACTTAATCTGTTAATTGATTCTCTCTTGGAGATGGAGCTTATTGAAGATGGGAGCTTATTTGGAGCTTGAAGATTGTTGAAGGTGGGATCTTGATTGAAGATGGAGTTGTTGCTGTCAACCCTTTGCTGTTTGATCAACTGTAGCTGTTAGAGTTGTTGCTGCTTGTGCTACTTACTGTAGGAGCTTGATTGTTGCTGTCAGAGCTGGTGTTGGTGCTATTTGCTTTTCTGTATTGTTTGTCGGCTTGTTCAGCTTGCCCCTTAGGTTTAAAGTGAATTCTATTTCACTTCTGCCTGTTGTTTTCTTAGGTTTGAGGTAGAGCGGGACTCCCTTGCCTTGCTTGTATTGCTGCATTGCATACATGTTTACTGTTTACTGTATATATCTGTTTCTTTTCTGTTTATCCCCTAGGATCTCTGTTTCCCTCTGTGCAAGAGGGAAATATGACAGACAATAGGTTTTTATCCATGCATGACAACTTTAGGGTAGTTTTGATTCCCTTTTCAACCCTAGGTTTTTTTAGAGCTTCTTTCTCTTCTATCTTAAAACAATTCAAAACATAGTAATAAGGTTAATAGATATTGTACGTTACGAGCCTTAAGATATTTGAAAAAAGGTTGCTGGAGGGTCACTCTTCAGTAATCTGATTGCTTAGTGTGTTACCCTTAGGGTGACATACGACGTAGTCACTCTCAAATCATAGTCTCTAGTGCGTCAGAGATTGCAAACACACTAAAAAACACTTCTTTCGTAAAAGATTCAAAACAAACATCAAAGTGTCATTTTTGTCCGCTTGGACTCTTAATCAAGAAAACCTTTTCAGAAGGATCTAAAAAACAGTCAGACAAGCTTGTGTCTTCCGTAGCCCGAACTACGTTTGCTCTAATCTTTCATGTTGTGTGAAAGTACGTAGGCATAGGATGTGATATCCTAGCGAGCAACCTTCCTAGTTTCATCCGTAGTTAGGCGAACTACGTTGACTGTGATTTCTCGTTTCAGACGGGAATACGTAGGCATAGAACGGCTGTGTTCTGCCGAGTTTCCTTTTTTTTGTCCCTTGACCTTTAGCGTAGATAGAATAACAATCCGTACCAGAAAACAAGCAAGGATCCCGTCGAGTACGGCGGACGTGAGGGGTGCTAATACCTTCCCCTTGCGTAATCGACTCCCGAATCCAGGAATTTGGTTGCGACGACCATTCCTTTCCTGTCTTTGCGGTAGGTTTACTCTGAGCGTTTCCTTTCCCTCTGTTGGGATAAATAACGCACGGTGGCGACTCTTCTGTTTAGCCGGCGCCGATTTTTGCAGTAGCGACAGCTGGCGACTCTGCTGGGGATACTCCCGGTTCCCTACGCGAGTCAATCCTAGCGCTTGTTTTCCCGTCGTGGGTGTTGTATAGATTTACGTTTCTGTATTTGCTTTCCGCATTTATTTTGTCAGCTTTATGTTGTTATTGCTGTTGTGGGGAGGGGGTGATCTGTTAAGAGATAAGTCGGACCTGGGCTTGAGGTTACACCCAGACTTAGAAGTAGAGAGTAGTGGTTAGCCTGCTTGCTTAGCTCGCACCAGCTAGCTGCGAAATCTACGCTCAGACGAGATTCTCTTTGATGCTTCTTGCTTGGCCCTTAGGGCTCGACAAGTTGTCTGACCCGAGAATTGTCGACTCTAGGGACCGATCAATTGGAAGTTGGCTGAGGAGGGCCTCTTCAGGACATGATGATGCCACACCTTCTGGGTATCATATCATCAGTCTTGAAAGTCTGTGACACCGACGACCGCATAGGATGACGTACCTTGCGTCAGTTGATAGGACACCTACCTGTGAGATGGGGTTGGGATATGCAGGAAACCAGACCTCCAGATTACTGACTTTCTTGACAGTGGTTCAGTGGTTTGAGATTTGGGGTTCTTCATCAGAGCTTTGTTATGGGTCTGTTGAGACCAGGTTGGAGCATTGTTATGGGTCTGTCGAGACCAGGTTCGAGCAGTATCGTGGGTCTGTTGAGACAGATATTATGGATGGATCTCCTCAGCAATATATCACTTGATCCTTGTTGCATGTTTGCATATTGCATTGTTGCATACTCATTTTGCATATCATTAACGTGTATCTATGTTGCAGGTGTGTTTATTCCCCTTTGATTCTAGTGTATCTTCTGGCCAGACATGGAGTCCACGAAGAGGACAGTTGCTTATCGGTTGCATTCGCCCGATATCAGTTCCTTGCTGGGATTGGTTACTCTAGCAAATGAGAGAGTGAGGTCTGAGTTCAGAGTATCCTATGGGAGATTGCTTAGTTTGTTGTACATCCCTTCCGCATTTGAGACGACTGGGGTGTATACTTTGACGCAGTTTTATGAGCCGCAGTTGAGATGTTTCTTATTTCCCGACTATATTCTGGCACCCACTTTGGAGGAGTATTCTGCTATGTTGGGAGTTCCCGTGTTAGATCAGATGCCCTTCATACATGTTGATGCTGAGCCTGATTTGGCTACACTTGCTGAGATTGTCAATTTGGATGCTTCTGAGTTCCATGGAGGGTTGGTCAAGCTAAACGGAGCTTATGGTTTTCACTTGTCTGTCCTGGTTAAGAAGGCTACACAGTGCGCGAAGAACGGATGTTGGGTTGCCTTCAGTGCCATCCTAGCTGTCTGCATCTATGGGATTATCTTGTTTCCTAATGTGCCAGATTTTGTCGACTCAGGTGCCTTCCTGATTCTTGCCTCGAAGAATCCTGTTCCTACTCTCTTGGGCGATGTTTATCATTCCATTCACTACAAGAATGAGAAACGTCGTGGCAAGAATGTTTCCTGCTGTCTTCCTCGTTTGTATAGGTGGTTCCAGGGACATCTTCCGAAAACAGGGCCGTTTGTTGATGCTGTTGATACTTTGGATTGGTCTTCCCGGTTGATGAGACTGTCTGCTGAGGACATCATTTGGTTTGAGTGGAGCATGCTTGGCACCGATATTATATATAGTTGTAGTGGCTTTCCGAATGTCCCCTTGATTGGACGGAAAGGCTGTATTAACTATAACCCTTCTCTGCTGGTAAGACAGTTTGGTTATGCTTTGAGGGACGCTCCTGTTGAGAAGGAGATACAGGAATCTCTGTATCTCACGGGCTTATTAGACGCGGTTGTTTTGATCAGGTTGAGACATGCATGGGCTAACATCCATAGGAGGGGGAAAGCTTTGCTTGGTAAGAGCAACAACAAAGCTTATGGTCCTTATTTGGCTTGGATCCGCGAGAGAGCTAGTATTTCCTTGATGCCATATCCTGCTGTGGAACCTCTGTATCTTCCAGCGATTGAGGCTCCTACTTCGATAGAGATTGAAAAGTATAACAAATTGTTGGCCGAAAACGAAGAACTAAAGAAAGCCAACAATGAGTTAGAGAAGGAGATCTTCCAGTTGCCTCATGAGAAGAATGAAGCTACCTTCACTGTGAAGGAACAAACCAAATTGGTTAATAAGTTGGGTTCAGAGTTGACGAAAGAGACCAACAAGAAAGAAAAAGTGGGAATAGCCTTGAACGGTGTTAGCAAGGTGCTTGCTTCCAAGAAGGAACTTTTAAACAAAGCTTATTCCCGCCTCAGCAAGTGGGAAACATTGTGGAATGCCACGCTTACCAAGAAGAGGGAGCATGGAGATGAACTGAAGGCACAGATTGCCACGCTAGAGGCGCAGATTAGAGCCTAGGACGCAAAGATTGCTGAAGAGACATCACTTAGGATCGCTGTTGAACTTAGAGTAAGTGACCTTGACGAGAAGCTTGGAGGTTATGAAGTGAAGGCTGGCTCCAAGAGATGCAGACCCGACGAGTGTGTTGACGAAGGAACCTGCAAGGACGACGCCAAAAAGCTGAGATCCACTGCCGAGCGGCATGCCTTATGTTGCGGTGGAAATAGGATCACAAACTATTAATTAGTTTGAATCGCAATTCAATTCACAACCGCTCTTTGATTTATCCGAAGGAAAAGGTCAAAAGAGGGAAAACCTATTTTGCATCGTAAACACAATGCGGGGAAGGATCTAGGGTTCGGGGGTTGGTTAAATTTAGGGAAGGTATTAGCACCCTAAACTTCTGTAGTACTCTACAGGAACCTTTTGTTCAGATGTTTACTATTTGCTTTATTTATTTGCTTAAGGTATATGTACAAAAGGATTAAAAGTGAGAAAGTAAACCTAAGGGGTTAATTCTAAGTTTACTCGGCAAGACATCGCATCTTGTGCCTACGTATCCTTACGGGAGTGGAATCAGAGTAATCGTAGTTCCCCTCAAAAGGGAGGTTAGAGACTTCTGGACTGTGGTCAAGGTCTCAAGGGGAATAAACGCATCTTAAGGACACGCTTACGTGGAGTGTAGAAACTCCAAATCTCTACGGTGAATTGTTAAGTGAATTAAGGTTAGGTTAGGGATTCCACGGCGGGAAACCCTAAAATGAGCGCGGCGGCTCTTTGACCTAAAGCTAGGGGTAGTTTTGTAATTGCGCCTGCGGCGAGGCATTTGTGAAAATTAGGGTTTGTAAGGTTGTAAGGGTTTAAAGTTTTGAGGACTATTGGCGCGGCGGCCAAACAGTTAGACCTAACCTTCGGATGTGTGAAATGTGACAGAAACATTGGTGAAGAAATTTAAGATCATACAAGCAGAGAATTAACGACAGAAATTAAAACCCTACAAGCGGAAATTTAAAGACAGAACTTAAAGCGCGATTATTAGGTTCGCGAGGTTACATATGAGGAGCAGTTACAATAATAGGATATAATTTAATTTGAAAATACGTAAAGACAAAGGGGGCAATATAATAAACTGCACAGTGAACAAACTATGTTAGTAGACAGAAATATATAAATTTCCAGACAAGTCGTGAGGTGGGATTATGAAATTGCATATTTTTGTGGTCTTTATTTTATGATGCGTAGAAAACTCTTGATTTAAATTTGGTGCCGAAACTTCAAGTTTTAAAAGCGAAGGAGGTTTTATTTTTGTGAAAAGATTAAATGTTATTGAATAATTTTTCTAAAATGTTAAATTAATACGATTAATCTAAAAAGTTTTAAATTACTATTATTATTATCTAAAAAGGTTCAAACTATTATTATCATTATTTACAAAGGTTAATATTATAATAAAAATGGTCATAATTAAAAAGGTTAATATTATTTGAAAAAAAAGTTGTTATTATAATCCATAAAAAAAATTTAACTTGAAAGAAAAGGGTTTTATTTATTTATTTATTAAAGTATTGTGATGATATTTGCAAGGAAAATCAAAACAAATAAATAACAAAATAATAAAATATTAAAACAAATAAACTAAATGTAATAAAACATAAGACAGTTGGGCCGGTCGTAGACCCGGACCCAACCCCACTCGTTGCAACCAGAGGTATTGAGATTTAGGGTTTGAGACCCCCAATCTCCTTTTGAACGGCGCCAATCCATTCTCTTCATCTCCGTTCCATCTTCACCGTTTTCTCTTCATTCTTTCGTTTCTTGGTGATGAACATTTCTGAAAACAAAACAAACGTGTTAAATTTGAAATTATCAGGATCTCTTGCTTACGTTTTCGTTCGCGATTGGTGATGAACGTATGAGGAGGCGATGATGGTGGCGATGAAGCTAAGCTGAGCCTCGAAGCGTGGTTGCCCATCGAAGACGAAGGCGGTCTTTGCTTCACAACTTTCCTTCGTTCGAGTTTAACGGCTACCGATGGTTATTCGTTAGGGTTCGCAATTTGTCCTCTCTCCCCCTTCTCCCTAGGGTTTGATCAGGTGCTATGGTTCTTTATATATCTTTTTCGATTTCTCTTTTGGGCCCCTGATGGTCTTGGATGAGATTAATTTCTGATTGGAGTAAATCTTTTCCTTTTCTGATTTTGTGATTTTGTGGGCTTTCGTAATTTTAGATCCGCGTTTTTATTTTCACTGAGATTTGATTTCTTATTTTTCTTCTGATATGATTTGCTCGCGATTCGAGTTTGTGGGATTGATTGGATTTCCTTTCCTTTTTAGGGTCCGCTTGATTGGATTTTTGTGAGATTGATTGCTTCTGACGTTTGGATTTTATTTTTCAGATGTGGAATGGGATCCCTTGTTCACAATGTGGATATCCAATTGTTGAGCCTTAATGAATCGATACCTGTTTTGATAGTTTATGGATTTACTCGCATTCTGAACTGATATGGTTTTTTGTGAACTTGTTTCGTTCAGTTTGGTTATCAGTCGGAATTCACTTATTTTTCCTCTTCTTCTTTCAGAATGGATATTGCCGGGTCGACGCCGCCGGGAAGGGTTGTGCGGCGATGATGACAGTTCGTCTGAGCCGTTTGGAAAAGATACTACAATCCTTGCTTTTGATTATGTTGCCTTCGATTATGTTGCTTTCACAGATACCTGTTTTTCTCTGAATTGTTGGCTTGCCTCCTGATTTCAAACTGGTTTGACTGTGAATGTTAGGGCTATGATGTGTGAACTGAGCCTTTACACTTGGTGTTTTACCTTTCCAATGTGCTTTGCTCATTTGGCCGTGCCTCACCCTGAACTGATACATGACTGTGATTATAAGAACTTATCCGCTTTTTCTGGTATGGCCTGTGGCTTTTTGAACTTCGAACTGGGCTTGATATTGCTGAACCACACCTAGTTTCTGTTTTTCTGGCTCGACTTAGTTCTTTTCTTGTGGGGTTGAACTTGCCCTTTGTATTGAACTCGTTCTCCTATTTTTGAAATGAGCCGTAGCTCCTTGTTTTTGAACATGAATTAAACTTAATTCACCTTCTGTTCTTACTCTTTGCTTTTCCATTTTTTGAGCTATTTTGGCTGTAAGTGAATTACTTTGTCATTAGACTGTGATGAACTTTGCTGATGCTATTCGATCCTTGCGTTTCAGGTATTGGAAAAAATCAAACAAACGGTTCAGACCTATTGGCATCTAGGTCCGAACTCAGGCTGGCTCTGCTGTTCAGCTTTGTATCAGTTTGAAAAATAAATTGGAACTTACCATATTTACTTGATGGAATGGTATTTGACTTTGAAACAGAATCCAATTTTCGGCATATGATCCTTTTCGGCAAATCATTTCGGTCCCCACTTCTTTTTCTCTCACTCTTTCTCGGCTGTCCCGTATGATAAGAACAAATATTACCTGATCTGACGCCAATGGCGTGGATCGGTAAAGGGGGTAGGATGCGACTTCGGTCGTGCCCTCCCGGCACTCGATGATGACAATTGTTCTGAGAGTGTCAAACAACCTCTAACTTTTTCCTTCTATTCTGTGTTGTATTCTCTTTGTTGTACAGGTTAATGGGAGATTCGTGAAGAACATCGAAGGAGCATCGTGAAGATCCACTTAGACGTTTTAGGACTTAGAATTTCCTTAAGATAGATACTTGTTGTAAATGGATCCTCTTGTAAACCAATAGCATTTCTTGAATAAAGTTCAAATTCACTTATCCATGAAATCCAACAAATATTCACTTTTACTTTCTCAATTGTAAATTCAAAGTATCCATAAATAATAGTTCACAAATTATTTAAATTCCAAAATACCTAACTTACTTCTTCTTTGCCTTGATCAAGTAAACGATATCCCGTAACATAAACAAATCCAAACTAAAATCCTTTGAATATGTGACTTCTCAGCCAACCTTAACAATATTCCTCTCATTTTCCAATCAATCTTAACTTGTTATGAGTGCCTAAACTACTTGTCAAATGTCCTTTACATAATCAATCCATGTAAACAAATGCCTTGAAGAAAATGTCTCATTTGTCCCAAAATTACGAATTCTGCTTAAAATGACCAAAACGCCTCTGTGGTGATTCCTGAAACAAAACGCACTTATATGACTGGTTAGTGATTAATGGATGCAAAATGAAATGCTATGCGAAATGACTGACTAAATGTAAGGGTAAAATTTGGGGTATTACAGTTGCCCCTATTTAAATAGCTACACCGGATGATTTGAGTGACGGAGACTCGAGGAATCATGGTGGAGGGATTTAAATATAGATAACCGAAAATTTTGCCCTTATATGTGGCGATATGCGATGCTATGGACCAAACAAGACTAATGCAGGCAGCGCCATGAACATGATATGATGCGTATGCTGGAATGATGAATGCGACGATGCAAATGAACGACACAAAGGACATATGCTATGATAAAAACACTGGGGAAAACGACGCGCTGGGACACGGCACAACACTGGGGAAAACGACGCGCTGGGACACAACACAACACTGGGGAATTCTAAAACGATGGTCAAATGGTGCGAATACGACCAAATTGTCATTTTTAGAACTGGAACGAGATCCTCAAATGGAGATGGTACCTATGATACAGCCTCCACTGGGGAATCTTAAAAGTGAAACTGGATCATGTACGACTGCAAGATCGATTACAGAATGCTGGAGCATTGAGCAAAGAATAACATCCAAGCTTCGGTAAACTATCCCTCATGACACGATCAAATGGACTTTTCGGGAATCCGTAGCAAATATACAGGGTGAAAAGAACCGGCTGTATGCCAAAATAAATGGACTTTAAGTGGAAATGCCCTGATAAGCTTCTCGAGGGAGAACTGTCACTTATCGTTGGAAGGGACTTATATGCCGAAACGGATAAGCTCTCAAAAGAGGTTGTTGCTTATCTGGTAAATAAATCTTCTCATATTTAAATTCAGTGCCCAGAATATGATTCAGATTCTTCTTTTACTAAAGGGTAAAATAAACTTCTTCATACTTCCGAGGACAGCGCGTCGGGCATGATTCCGCTTCTTCTTTTGCTAAAGGGTAAACTGAACTTCCTCATACTTCAAGATTCATGCTTTCCTGAATATGATTCTGCTCCTTCTTTTACTAAAGGGTAAATGAACTTCTTCATTTCAAGGTTTGTTGCTCCCTGAATATGCTTCTGCTCCTTCTTTTACTAAAGGGTAAATGAACTTCTTCATTTCAAGGTTTGTTGCTCCCTGAATATGATTCGGTTCAAACCTCCCCATACTTCAAGACGACAAGGAAAATGGAAGCCCAACTGCTCGATGGAGATGGCCATTTGCTGCGAGTCATAACGAAGATAGGATCAGCTTCTCAGGTGAGAAATGTCGCTTATTTGCAAGAGTGGCAATAATAGGCTTCTCATGTAAGAACTGCTTGTAGAGGTGATAACAGATAATGATGATAAGCTTCTCGGCGGAGAACTGTTGCATACCGGTGCAGAAGAATGTTACGATAAGCTTCTTAACCGAGAACTGTTGCGTATCCTGTTGTGTAAGGTTGTGATAAGCTTCTCTGGTGAGAACTGTTGCTGATCGATTGTAAAATGTTGTGATAAGCTTCTCTTGGCGAGAACTGTTGCGTATCCTGTTGTGTAAGGTTGTGATAAGCTTCTCTGGTGAGAACTGTTGCTAATCGATTGTAAAATGTAGGATTGTAAAGTGTTATACCGATAGGCTTCTCAGGCTAGAACAGTCGCATACCGATGCTGTAAGATGTACTGATAGATTTTTCAGGCGTGAACTGGCGTGTATCTGTAAAGGATTGTGATTGGTGTTCTCAAAAGATAGTGCAAAATAAACGCACATCCGGGTACAGTGATAAGCTTCTCAGGCGAGAACAGTCGCGTATCTGCCAAGGTAGGGTGAAAATTTTTAGACGGTGCAAAATAAATGCACGTCTGGTAGGGCTCAGCGACCGACAAGACCGAGATTCAATCTAAGATCAAGCTAGAAAGAAAACTGGCAATCAAGACTCCATCGAGGGAATGAACTCGAAGGGTAAATATCTTATCCTGGTGAGGAAAGATAGATGAAGTAACCGTCATCCACGAGGATCGAGCTCTATGGGGAAACTGGAAACACATATGTATTTTATGCTTAGGGCTGACAATCTATTTGGAGAGAATGGACGAACCCAGTTACTCGGCGGTAACAACCAATGATGGTGAAACACAATGAACCTGTGAATGCTAACGCCTATGTTACTGCATATGTTAATGTGAATGTATGTTAAATATGCAGGATGTTATGAAATGAGTATGTAATGAGTATGTGAAATGAATATATGAAATAGGCATGTGGTGCCTATGCCCTCGCGTATGCTGACGAACAGACTAGAGGTGGGACGAGAGATGAAATAAATATCCCGACGGAGATACCCTGTGTTCTCTGCAACCAATACGTCAATCATGGGTAAGAAAGATCAATGGTAGAACCAAATCTGGTTTCAAAATTCTAACTTCTCTGGGGAGAAAGTATCACATCTTCACATGGGGAGGAGAAAAACCTGAGGGACATTTTCGAGTTACTCAAGAAAAAGTTGTCAGCTTATAGTCTCGCTGGGGACTGTTATTGGGAACATGTCGGTGAAATCTCTGATGCCTTAGAGACCACCGGCTCAATCCAAAGTGTTATCAGCTTAAAGTTTCGCTTGGGACTAAATCAGAGCAATGGTTTAAAAGTGTTTCTGCAACAATGAGATTTTTCGATGAGTGAAGAGATCCTTCCGAAATTTCCACTACTCAAAGTAATTTCTTATGTTTTTCAATTGCATTTTCGAAGAACAGTTTTAAAAAGTTTTCGAAGCACCTTTCATTTTCAAAATTTAAGAATAAATGGCATTTTGCATACAATAGAAAACAGGAGTAATGCACCAAGGAATTTAAGTAACAAAATGGTATCTTTTATTAAAGGATGGCAGCTTGCCGAAGGCACAGCTCCATAGATGATTACGCTTTGAAATTGGCAATATGGGAGAAGGTTACATTGAATCCAACGACACCTACTGACACTAGTAACTAAGACTATCCAGAATCTTGCTTTGGACGAGGATGAACGAACTGGAAAATGGATCTCATGTGGAAAGCGTGTTCGCGATGATCGGTGTTTTCTGATGCAATGAAATGCCTTCGTCCCTAACTTTTGCCTGGACCGCCCTTTCGGGTTTTCAATCCACCGGGACGCTCCTTTTTTGCCTAAGTCGCCTTTTTTCAGGTTTTCGACTTAGCGGGTTTTTAGGCATAATATTTTCGGACTGCATCAGAATTCACGGGATGTGCAAGCTCTTCACCATCCATTGTTGTAAGTATCAGAGACCCTCCGGAGAAAACGGTCTTTACAACAAATGGGCCTTCATAATTGGGCATCCACTTTCCACGCATATCTTTATGCACTGGCAAGATCTTTTTGAGTACGAGCTCTCCTTGACAGAACTCACGGATACGAATCTTCTTATCAAATGCTCTTTTCATCTGTTTCTGATATAATTGCCCATGGCACATAGCTGTCATGCGTTTCTCGTCAATGAGATTCAACTGATCCAGTCTGTCTTGAACCCACTCAGCTTCCTCAAGTTCAGCTTCCATCAACACCCTTAAAGAAGGTATCTCTACTTCGATGGGGAGTACGGCGTCCATTCTATACACCAATGAGAAAGGTGTTGCCCCTGTCGAAGTTCACACTGAGGTCCTGTATCCATGCAAAGCAAACAGTAACATCTCATGCCAATCTTTGTAAGTCACGACCATCTTTTGCAGGATTTTCTTGATATTCTTATTCGCAGATTCAACGGCCCCATTCATCTTAGGTCGGTACGGAGAAGAATTGTGATGCGTGATCTTGAAACTGTCACACAACTCCTTCATAGTCTTGTTATTCAGATTGGTGCCATTGTCAGTTATTATCCGACTTGGAATTCCATAACGGCAGATAATTTCCTTCCTGATGAAGCGGGCAACCACTTGCTTAGTCACGTTGGTGTAGGAAACAGCCTCTACCCACTTGGTAAAATAATCAATAGCAACAAGGATAAAACGATGACCATTAGAAGCCTTCGGCTCGATTGCCCCAATCATGTCAATGCCCCACATTGAGAACGGCCATGGTGAAGACAAAACATTCAACGGTGATGGAGGCACATGCATTTTATCAGCGTAAATTTGGCACTTATGGCATTTTCTGGCGTATTGGATGCAGTCAGCTTCCATAGTTAACCAATAATATCCAGCCCTTAACATCTTCTTAGACATAGCATAACCATTGGCATGATTTCCGAAGGTCCCCTCGTGAATCTCTTGCAGTAACATGTCCGCTTCCCGTTTATCAACACATCTGAGCAAAACCATGCCGTAATTTCTTTTGTATAACACACCATTACTGATAAAGAATTTAGAAGCCAGTCTTCTCAACGTTTTCTTGTCCAGACCGGTAGCACCATCGGGATACTCTTGCTTGACTAGATAGTTCTTGATGTCATGAAACCAAGGCTTTTCATCCACCTCAACCTCTTCAACTATTTGACAATAAGCGGGCTCAACTTTGCGTTCAATATGAATAAGAGATGCTTCATTAACGAATTTAACTTTCCACATGGATGCTAACATGGCTAAAGCATCAGCAACGTGATTCTCAGATCTAGGAACATGCTCGAACTTTATCTCATCGAAATACTTAATCAGCTTGACAATGTAGTCTTTGTAAGGGATTAACTTCTCATTCTTTGTTTCCCATTTGCCTTGTACCTGGTAAATAACCAAGGCTGAGTCACCACTTACTTTGAGAAGTTTGATTCGGAGGTGAATTGCTGCTTCGAGGCCAAGAATACATGCTTCATACTCTGCGACGTTATTAGTACACTCAAAGTCTAACCTTGCTGTAAACGGAGTGAACCCACCTTTTGGGTTCATCAAAACGGCGCCTATACCATGCCCATTGAAATTCGAGGAACCATCAAACATCATCCTCCACCAAAGACCTGGTTTTGGACCTTCGCTCGAATCTGGCTCTTCCTTATCTCTCTTAATCAACAAAATATCCTCATCAGGAAAATCAAACTTAAGAGGTTCATAATCTTCAACTGGCTGATCTGCAAGATAATCCGATAACATACTACCTTTAATTGCCTTCTGGGGTACGTATTGGATGTCATATTCGGATAACAACATGCGCCAACGGGCTAGCCTCCCAGTTTGAGCAGGTTTTTCAAGAATATACTTGATCGGATCCATTTTAGAAATCAACAATGTGGTATGACAGATCATATATTGCCGAAGGCGCCTAGCGGCCCATGCCAATGCACAACAAGTTTTCTCCAATAGTGAATATCTGTTTTCACAGTCGGTAAACTTATTGCTCAGATAATAAATCACATGTTCCTTTCTTCCAGTCTCATCATGTTGCCCAAGCACACAACCCATAGACTTCTCAAGAACAGTAAGGTACATAAACAACGGTCTTCCGGGTACAGGAGGAGTCAGAATAGGGGGGTCTTGCAAATAATTCTTAATTTTCTCAAACGCTTTCTGACAATCAGGGTTCCACTCAACCGTCTGCCCCTTACAAAGCAATTTGAAATATCGGCTCACAAGTAGCGGTCATGTTAGAGATAAACCTGGAAATATAATTCAAACGCCCCAGAAAACCTCTAACTTGCGTCTCGGTTTGCGGAGCTGGCATATCTTGAATGGCTCGGACTTTGTCAGGATCTACCTCAATCCCTCGTTGACTAACAATAAAACCAAGCAATTTTCCGGATCTGACGCCGAAGGTACATTTAGCAGGATTCAACTTCAACTGGTACTTCCTGAGTCGTTCAAACAACTTCACCAAATGGTCTAGATGTTCCTCTTCACTCTGAGATTTGGCTATCATATCGTCCACATACACCTCGATCTCTTTGTGCATCATATCATGGAAAAGAGTTGTCATAGCGCGTTGGTAAGTTGCCCCTGCGTTCTTCAAACCGAAGGGCATGACTTTGTAGCAAAAGGTCCCCCAAGGAGTAATGAAAGTAGTCTTCTCTCGATCATCGGGATCCATTTTGATCTGATTATAGCCAGAGAAACCATCCATAAATGAGAACAACGCAAAACAGGCTACATTGTCTACAAGTGTATCAATATGTGGCAGAGGGAAGTCATCTTTCGGACTTGCTTTGTTCAGATCCCTGTAATCCACACACATCCTAACTTTACCGTCCTTCTTAGGCACTGGCACAATATTGGCAACCCAATCTGGATATTTTGCAACTGCCAAGAAACCTGCATCCAACTGTTTTTTAACCTCATCTCGAATCTTCAAAGCCATGTCGGGTCTCGTTCTTCGAAGCTTTTGTTTGATAGGTGGGCAATCTGGCTTAAGCGGCAACTTGTGAACAACAATATCTGTGTCTAGACCAGGCATATCTTGATACGACCACGCAAACACATCAACATATTCTTTTAATAACTCAATCAACCTCTGCTTAACCTCTGTCCCAAGCATTGCACCAATCTTGACCTCTTTCTTGTCTTTTTCTGTACCAAGATTAATTAAGTCCACCTGCTCTTTATGCGGCTGGAGCTCTGTGTACTCGTACTCAATCAATTTTGTCAGTTCAGTGGGTACTTCAAAATCTTCTTCACCCTCATCTTTAGCTTGATAGATGGGTGCATCCCAGTCAGGAGTGTCAATAAAATCATTGGATCCAACAAGGTTTGCGATGTCTCTGCATGATGGAAGGCTTACTTTATTAAAATGTTTGAAGATATGCAAGATAAGAAATAAAATGCTATTTTTGTTGTTTTATTTTGAAAAAGATTGCCAACTTCATTTTTTAAAGGTGAAAACGAAAAAACGCAAATGAACCAAAATGGAATTGAACGAAATGCATTTATTAATATCCTTTTAAAAGTGAAAGGTGGTCCAACAAAAACGATCCTATAGCCTTGGGCAGAGCTATGGATTTTTTTATTTTAAAACATAAGTGAAAATATTAAAAATTACTTTGACAATGGAAAAATAACAGGGATCTCTATGGCCTCCCAGTTGTTCAAAGTTGTATCACCCTTAAACACCAGGTTGCTCAGATCTTCATCTTCCTCACAGTCACTGACGGCATTGACTTGGAAACCTCCGCTGACAAATACCTCTTGGATAACCTTCAGACGCCCTTTGACAGTTGTGGCAGCTCCATTCTGAGTTGGTTTGTAACCCAACCCAAAGCGATTAGCCTTGGTCTTGACATCAATTACCTCTCCCCAACCTTCCGGAATGCCCCTGTCAATTGTTGATTTGGTACTCTTCAAAGATGCAAAAGATGGATTACCCTGGCCCACTATCTCTTCGACTTCTAATAGAACAGCGTTGGCGATTTCGAGTGCTTGAAAGGATATTTCCAAAGCATTCTCATCAGCCTCGATGTAACGGAAAGAAGACAGGTTACTGACCATCAGATCCTCCTCACCGTGTATAATAACTAACTTTTCATCGATCACGAACTTCATCTTTTGATGTAACGTTGAAGTTACTGCCCCAGCGGCATGGATCCACGGCCTTCCAAGTAAACAACTGTAATTGGGATTAATGTCCATGACTTGAAACGTGATATTAAAAACTTGTGGACCAATCAGGATTGGAAGTTCAACCTCTCCCATTACTGACCGGCGAGAACCATCGAAAGCTTTGACGATCAATGAAGTGGGTTTCAACACAGTCTCTTTTAAAACCAACTTATTAAGAACCCTCTTGGGTAGAACATTCAAAGAAGAACCGGTGTCCACTAGCACTCTCGATAAATTATCCTCCTGACATTTCACTGATATATGTAAAGCACGATTATGATTCGGACCCTCCTTTGGTAACTCTTCGTTGCTGAAACTAAGAGTGTTGCATGCGATCAGATTGGCAATCACACTATAAAACCGACTGGTACTGATATCTTGATCCACATGTGCTTGGGTCAAAACTTTCTGTAAGGCCGTCCTATGAGCGGGTGAACTCATCAACAGAGATAAGATCGAAATCTTGGAAGGGGTTTGATGAAGTTGATCGATAACTTTATAGTCACTTTTCTTGATGATCCTCAAAAACTCAGCATCTTCATCATTCGTAACGGCTCCCTTACCTTTGTCTTTGACAGGCACTGGGATATTAGTTGTTTCCTTAGGTGGAACCTCATTGAAACGGGGAGTATACACACGGCCACTGCGAGTCATCCTGCTTGCCTCTGCGATATTAGTCACAGTGTCCTTAACTTCTTCATTTGGAATAACTTTCCCAGACTCCTTGTCAATCATCGTCACGTCATATTTCCAAGGTACAGCTTTAGGATCACTGAAAGGAAACGGACTTGGTTTTCGAATAATTATAGACTTAGGCTGATTCGTCTCAGGGATAAACGACTTTGGTATATTGAACACGGGATTGGCGGAATTCGCCCCTGACAGATTAAACACTGGTACCTTACCCTTTGATTCAGACTGATGGAAGACAGGCTCAACCACAGCGACTTCATCCTTCTTGGCTTGGCTGGTCACTTGTAAAATACCCTCATTAATCAACCTCTGAACATCGTTCTGAACCAACACACAACCCTTAATACTGGCCTCACAACTTGCACATGCAACGTGGGAAGTAGCTACCAGACCGGCTTCAAACAGTTTCAAATGGAATATCTTAAGAGGAGTCTTAATCTGAACAACGTCAAGGACATAACCTTCCTCAGAATCAGCACTAATGGCATTAACACCCTCATGGTTAGGCAAAGGGTTCTTTTTAACATTCGGTTGAGGATCTTCAAATGACAAAATCTTCTTTTCCAACAGATCCCTGACAAGGTTTTTGAGAGCATAACAGTTCTCTAGATCATGACCAGACGCACCCTCATGAAATAAACAATGAGCAGCGGCGTTGTAATTGGCGGGCAGCGGATTAGGAGGTGGACCCAAAGCTCGAGTAGTAATTAGACCTTGTTTGACTAATGAGGGATACAACTCGGTGAAAGTCATTGGAATCGGCGGACAAGGTTTATACTGTCTCCTGTTCGGACCATTCTGGCGAGGAGATGGATTCTTTGGCTGCTGATAGGCAGGAGCGTTGGGCGCTTGTTGATAGTTAGGAGGCGGATAAACGGGAGATTGTTGCATAGGTTGATACATAGGAGCTTGTTGATTGAAAGAAGGTGTAACAGCTGCCACATAGGGTTGTTGAGCATATTGATTCGGATACCCTTGAGGTTGAGCATAACCTTGCGGATATTGATAAGATTTGTCTCTTTGTCTACCGGAGGATATAGCATTAGTTTCACCTTCTTTCTTCTTCTGAGAGCTGAACGAAGGTTTCTTCGTCTGATCCTTTGAAACACCAGGAGTATTTGTCATTTTACCGCTTTTCATACCCAATTCAATCTTGACACCCACAGCAACGATGTCAGAGAAATTTGAAGTCACACTCCCCACCATCCTTTCGTAAAATTCTGGACGAACCGTGTCGACAAACCAATCAGCTAACTCTTTCTCGGTTAAAGGAGGTTCTACTTGCGAGGCAATCTCTCTCCACCTTTGAGCGTACTCTTTGAACGATTCAGAATTCTTTTGTGACATACTCAACAATTGTCTTCTGTCAGGAGCCAGATCCATATTGTACTTATAATGTTTGATGAAAGCGTCAGATAAATCTTGGAAATTCTTAATGCGAGATTGGTCCAAAGTTAAGTACCATTTGGAAGAAGCACCCTTCAAACTGTCTTGGAAGCAATGAATCATCAATTTATCATTCTCAACATGGGCAGCCATTTTACGATAATACATGATCAGATGACTCTTAGGACAAGTGGCACCTTCATAGAGATCGAAGTTCAGAGTTTTGAACTTCGGGGGAATAACCAAACCTGAGACCAAACAAACGTCCCTTGCAGCAGCCCCAAAAATTTGATCGCCTTCTACCTTTCTCAATCTTTGGGCGATAGTGTCTACTTCCTCACGAAGCTTGTCATGTTTCTCATAACCTTCAACATTCTCATCAAGATTATCAAAGACGGGCTCATTGAAATACGGTTGCACACGGGTGTGCACAACAGGTGGTGCAAAGATAGGAGCCACCCTAGAAACTTAGGAAAATAAAGGAACGACTTGTTGAACTGGCTGATTAATCGGAACAGTGGCTTGAGGAGGCACAAAACCTGGAGCAAGACCATAAGGTGGGTCCCTTGCTACGGTCACAGTTGGTGGAGGGTCCACAGTAATGCCGGTAATCTCGGAAACAACAGTGGGCTCGGTATCCATCTTAGCATTCATAACATGCAGTAATTCCATCATACGCCCCATACCCCCTCGAAGGTCTTCGAGTTCGTCGCTAAGGCGATCAATCTCCTTTGTCTTATCCTCTATTCATTTTCGAGTTTGAGCTCTAGTGTTGTACTGGTGCCGAGGACTCAGGGTGGCGGAACTGGAAGGCGAGAGAACCGAACATGAGAAAACGGAAGACACATGCAATGCAAGAAAACACATGATGCTATAATGCGAATGCAAATGAAGATTGCATGGAATTCAAACATTTACTAATGTCGTGGGGTACCAAGGAAATTTTTATTAACTTATTGATATTTTCTTTTTTCTTATTTTTTTTTTTTTATTTTTTTTTATTTTTTTTTCATGGTATCCCGCGATATCCATGAATGATGTTTGAATTCCATGAAATACAATACAATGGGATGCTTTATGGATGCAATGCACATGAATACGCAAAGTCCTAGGTTAAAGGACGTGAGTGGAGTTAAGGTCTACCCATCCCCAAAAGGAGTGTACTATAGGTTAGTTGTACCTGCCGAACAAGGTTCTAAAAGGACTCAAAATCATCGGCCCATCTTTCGGATATTATTAACTTCCCAACTAAATCGGGGGTGAATAATATTCTCAAGAGAACCTCTTTTGAGTGTAGTATCGCGTAGCACTACTTCGGGACTTGCTCCCTTATAGCCTCACACTACGTCCTAATAAAGGCCAAAAGTGGGGTTAAAGGTAGCTACGGTCCTTAGTATCACAGACTACAATTGAGAATAGTAAAAGTTTTCACGACTAAACTCGTTCAACCGAACCATTTTCAAAAGGGTCTCAACTAAGCGGGATTCTCGAATCAACTTAGTCGGGATTCAACTCCCTATAAGTCTCATCGAATATATCCCCATCCTATAATAATGGCACTCAAGTCCGGGCGTAGGACTTATCTCACAACACAAGGAACCATCCCAAAATCAGAGTACAATATATACATACAAATGAATAGTAAAGCAAATAGTAATAAACATGAACAAATTAGGGGTAACCCTCAAAGGTCATGAATCCCCAGTGAAGTCGCCATTTTCTGTTGCGGTGGAAATAGGATCACAAACTATTAATTAGTTTGAATCGCAATTCAATTCACAACCGCTCTTTGATTTATCCGAAGGAAAAGGTCAAAAGAGGGAAAACCTATTTTGCATTGTAAACACAATGCGGGGAAGGATCTAGGGTTCGGGGGTTGGTTAAATTTAGGGAAGGTATTAGCACCCTAAACTTCTGTAGTACTCTACAGGAACCTTTTGTTCATATGTTTACTATTTGCTTTATTTATTTGCTTAAGGTATATGTACAAAAGGATTAAAAGTGAGAAAGTAAACCTAAGGGGTTAATTCTAAGTTTACTCAGCAAGACATCGCATCTTGTGCCTACGTATCCTTACGGGAGTGGAATCAGAGTAATCGTAGTTCCCCTCAAAAGGGAGGTTAGAGACTTCTGGACTGTGGTCAAGGTCTCAAGGGGAATAAACGCATCTTAAGGACACACTTACGTGGAGTGTAGAAACTCCAAATCTCTACGTTGAATTGTTAAGTGAATTAAGGTTAGGTTAGGGATTCCACGGCGGGAAACCCTAAAATGAGCGCGGCGGCTCTTTGACCTAAAGCTAGGGGTAGTTTTGTAATTGCGCCTGCGGCGAGGCATTTGTGAAAATTAGGGTTTGTAAGGTTGTAAGGGTTTGAAGTTTTGAGGACTATTGGCGCGGCGGCCAAACAGTTAGACCTAACCTTCGGATGTGTGAAATGTGACAGAAACATTGGTGAAGAAATTTAAGATCATACAAGCAGAGAATTAACGACAGAAATTAAAACCCTACAAGCGGAAATTTAAAGACAGAACTTAAAGCGCGATTATTAGGTTCGCGAGGTTACATATGAGGAGCAGTTACAATAATAGGATATAATTTAATTTGAAAATACGTAAAGACAAAGGGGGCAATATAATAAACTGCACAGTGAACAAACTATGTTAGTAGACAGAAATATATAAATTTCCAGACAAGTCGTGAGGTGGGATTATGAAATTGCATATTTTTGTGGTCTTTATTTTATGATGCGTAGAAAACTCTTGATTTAAATTTGGTGCCGAAACTTCAAGTTTTAAAAGCGAAGGAGGTTTTATTTTTGTGAAAAGATTAAATGTTATTGAATAATTTTTCTAAAATGTTAAATTAATACGATTAATCTAAAAAGTTTTAAATTACTATTATTATTATCTAAAAAGGTTCAAACTATTATTATCATTATTTACAAAGGTTAATATTATAATAAAAATGGTCATAATTAAAAGGGTTAATATTATTTGAAAAAAAAGTTGTTATTATAATCCATAAAAAAAATTTAACTTGAAAGAAAAGGGTTTTATTTATTTATTTATTAAAGTATTGTGATGATATTTGCAAGGAAAATCAAAACAAATAAATAACAAAATAGTAAAATATTAAAACAAATAAACTAAATGTAATAAAACATAAGACAGTTGGGTCGGTCGTAGACCCGGACCCAACCCCACTCGTTGCAACCAGAGGTATTGAGATTTAGGGTTTGAGACCCCCAATCTCCTTTTGAACGGCGCCAATCCATTCTCTTCATCTCCGTTCCATCTTCACCGTTTTCTCTTCATTCTTTCGTTTCTTGGTGATGAACATTTCTGAAAACAAAACAAACGTGTTAAATGTGAAATTATCAGGATCTCTTGCTTACGTTTTCGTTCGCGATTGGTGATGAACGTATGAGGAGGCGATGATGGTGGCGATGAAGCTAAGCTGAGCCTCGAAGCGTGGTTGCCCGTCGAAGACGAAGGCGGTCTTTGCTTCACAACTTTCCTTCATTCGAGTTTAACGGCTACCGATGGTTATTCGTTAGGGTTCACAATTTGTCCTCTCTCCCCCTTCTCCCTAGGGTTTGATCAGGTGCTATGGTTCTTTATATATCTTTTTCGATTTCTCTTTTGGGCCCCTGATGGTCTTGGATGAGATTAATTTCTTATTGGAGCAAATCTTTTCCTTTTCTGATTTTGTGATTTTGTGGGCTTTCGTAATTTTAGATCCGCGTTTTTATTTTCACTGAGATTTGATTTCTTATTTTTCTTCTGATATGATTTGCTCGCGATTCGAGTTTGTGGGATTGATTGGATTTCCTTTCCTTTTTAGGGTCCGCTTGATTGGATTTTTGTGAGATTGATTGCTTCTGACGTTTGGATTTTATTTTTCAGATGTGGAATGGGATCCCTTGTTCACAATGTGGATATCCAATTGCTGAGCCTTAATGAATCGATACCTGTTTTGATAGTTTGTGGATTTACTCGCATTCTGAACTGATATGGTTTTTTGTGAACTTGTTTCATTCAGTTTGGTTATCAGTCGAAATTCACTTATTTTTCCTCTTCTTCTTTCAGAATGGATATTGCCGGGTCGACGCCGCCAGGAAGGGTTGTGCGGCGATGATGACAGTTCGTCTGAGCCGTTTGGAAAAGATACTACAATCCTTGCTTTTGATTATGCTGCCTTCGATTATGTTGCTTTCACAGATACCTGTTTTTTTCTGAATTGTTGGCTTGCCTCCTGATTTCAAACTGGTTTGACTGTGAATGTTAGGGCTATGATGTGTGAACTGAGCCTTTACACTTGGTGTTTTACCTTTCCAATGTGCTTTGCTCATTTGACCGTGCCTCACCCTGAACTGATACATGACTGTGATTATAAGAACTTATCCACTTTTTCTGGTATGGCCTGTGGCTTTTTGAACTTCGAACTGGGCTTGATATTGCTGAACCACACCTAGTTTCTGTTTTTCTGGCTCGACTTAGTTCTTTTCTTATGGGGTTGAACTTGCCCTTTGTATTGAACTCGTTCTCCTATTTTTGAAATGAGCCGTAGCTCCTTGTTTTTGAACATGAATTAAACTTAATTCACCTTCTGTTCTTACTCTTTGCTTTTCCATTTTTTGAGCTGTTTTGGCTGTAAGTGAATTACTTTGTCATTAGCCTGTGATGAACTTTGCTGATGCTATTCGATCCTTGTGTTTCAGGTATTGGAAAAAATCAAACAAACGGTTCAGACCTATTGGCTTCTAGGTCCGAACTCGGGTTGGCTCTGCTGTTCAGCTTTGTATCAGTTTGAAAAATAAATTGGAACTTACCATATTTACTTGATGGAATGGTATTTGACTTTGAAACAGAATCCAATTTTCGGCATATGATCCTTTTCGGCAAATCATTTCGGTCCCCACTTCTTTTTCTCTCACTCTTTCTCGGCTGTCCCGTATGATAAGAACAGATATTACCTGATCTGACGCCAATGGCGTGGATCGGTAACGGGGGTAGGATGCGACTTCGGTCGTGCCCTCCCGGCACTCGATGATGACAATTGTTCTGAGAGTGTCAAACAACCTCTAACTTTTTCCTTCTATTCTGTGTTGTATTCTCTTTGTTGTGCAGGTTAATGGGATATTCGTGAAGAACATCGAAGGAGCATCGTGAAGATCCACTTAGACGTTTTAGGACTTAGAATTTCCTTAAGATAGATACTTGTTGTAAATGGATCCTCTTGTAAACCAATAGCATTTCTTGAATAAAGTTCAAATTCACTTATCCATGAAATCCAACAAATATTCACTTTTACTTTCTCAATTGTAAATTCAAAGTATCCATGAATAATAGTTCACAAATTATTTAAATTCCAAAATACCTAACTTACTTCTTCTTTGCCTTGATCAAGTAAACGATATCCCGTAACATAAACAAATCCAAACTAAAATCCTTTGAATACGTGACTTCTCAGCCAACCTTAACAATATTCCTCTCATTTCCCAATCAATCTTAACTTGTTATGAGTGCCTAAACTACTTGTCAAATGTCCTTTACATAATCAATCCATGTAAACAAATGCCTCGAAGAAAATGTCTCATTTGTCCCAAAATTACGAATTCTGCTTAAAATGACCAAAACGCCTCTGTGGTGATTCCTGAAACAAAACGCACTTATATGACTGGTTAGTGATTAATGGATGCAAAATGAAATGCTATGCGAAATGACTGACTAAATGTAAGGGTAAAATTTGGGGTATTACACCTTACTGATACAAGAGCTAATCTCCAGACTAGGTCGTTCCGAGACATTGGGGATATTAGAAGATGTCAGAGAGCGCCACTTGGCCTAAGTTATCTCCGCCTTGCTTTTATTGTCTGTACTTGTATTTTGACCATCGCCAGGCTTGTTGGCTGAGGTCTCTTCAGTTGTACTCTAGTACTCAGCCTCGTGGCATTTGTTTATATAGGGTTTTCTGATTCCTTGCTTGCTTGATGGGGACTCCATTGTCGTGATGGCCTTCTCTCCGAAACTAGAATCAGGAGGGAATATAACCTGTAGCATATTTACACATTGCATTTGCATACACGTTCATATTGCGTTACCAGTTAATTAAGGAATCTGTATCTTATTTCCTGCATCTCCATTTTCAGAGGATTGAAGAACAAAGAGTCCACCGCTACTAAACCCGAAACAACTGCAAGAGAATCATGGATCAAGTTCAAGTTGAGATGCAGGAAATCCGCGAGAAACTGACTTTGTTCATGCAAGCAATGGAGAACATTGCTAAGGGCCAGGGGAACCTCCAGACTTTGGTACAGCCGCTGCTGACGCAGACTAATGGGAATGGCAACAATGACCACAATTCTGTGCATGTTGAGACTATTCCGAAAGATGGGACCCCTACGCCTGTGGTTCCACCTGTATTGACCCCACCTGTTGTGGTTGTAAACAATGACGCTGGCGCTGGCAATGGTAACACAGGGAATGGAAATGAGACTGTTGTTAACAATGTTGGATTTGGGGACGCCAACCAAGGTGGTGGTAATAACAATGGCGGTAATGGTTTTGGCAACAATGGTTTCGGCTATAATGATCAGGGATTTGATTACGTCAATCAGGACGGGAAATTCGACTTCAACGCTCAGGGTTTCGATTATGACGGTTTTGGTAACCCTAACCAGGGGTATGGTGGATTTGGTAATGTGAATGGTGCTGGGATAATTCCTGTCAACACTGGGATCGGACCTGTTGGGGTCAATCCAGGTTTCGGTAACAGGGGACGAGGTCCTATGATCAATCAGCCAGGGTTTGGTCGCAACACTAGTTATGACGGGTATGGAAATGAAAATGTGAATTGGGGTGAAGACCGTCAGGAGGACACCTTTTCTGGAAGAGGCACGGGATTTGAGGGACCCGTTGACAATACTCAGAGGATCAGAATGCTTGAAGAACAGGTAAAAGGCATGGTTAATCAGAACTCCACCGGTTTGGATATGACTACAATGGGCTTGGTACCAGGGCTGAGGGTGCCATTGAAGTTCAAGGCTCCCACTTTTGACAAATATAAGGGGGACACATGCCCTAAAGTCCATGTCCGCTCTTATTACAGAAGGATGTCCGCATATTCAGATGATGAAAGGATGCTCATGCATTTCTTTCAGGATAGCTTGTCAGGACCTTCACTTGAATGGTATATGGGGCTGGAGCCCACTCAGATCAAAACCTGGAAGCAGTTGGCTGATGCTTTTGTGACACATTACAAATATAACAGCGATTTGGCGCCAAACAGGGTCCAATTGCAGGGTTTGTCGCAAAAGAACGGTGAAAGCTTTAAAGAGTATGCGCAAAGGTGGCGCGATATGGCAGCGAGGGTGCATCCTCCTTTAATTGAAAGGGAGATGAATGACATGTTCATTGGGACATTTACGGGGATGTACTACGAAAAATTGTTTAATGTGTCATTGAGCAGTTTCTCAGATTTGATTCTTATGGGGGAGATGATCGAAAACTGGATTAAGGTTGGAAGATTTCAAGCAGGTGAGTCCACCTCAGCAGGAGGTACCAGAAAAGCATTCGGTGGTAGACGACAGGGTGATACTAGTGCTGTGTTTGGTGGCAGGGGCAGGGGCCGAGGAAGAAATCAGTATGTTCAGCCGCAACAGATAGCTAGTGTCACTATCCCTTTTCCTCAACAACAACAGCAGCAACAACAACCGCAGCAGCAGCAGAGGCCGAATCAGGGGCAGAAAAGGTTCCAGAATGCGAACCAAAAAGGGTGTTTGATAAGCCTCCGTCCACTTATGCAGAATTACTTCAGACTCTAATGGGGTTGAATTTGGTCGAGAAAAGGACGTTGGCACCGCCTCCGGGGCCGGAACTTTCTTATGGGTATGATGCCAATAAACATTACGAATTCCACTCCGGAGCACCCGAACATGATATTGAGGGTTGCCACGCTTTCAAGCATAGCGTCCAGGATTTGTTGGATAGCAAAGCTATCAACTTTGGACAGGTGGGTCCAAATATAGTACAACAGCTTATGCCCAATCATGGGGCAAATGCCATCTTGACGGAAGAGAATCTGAATCTAGTGATGGATGTCAATGAGCTGAAGACACCATTGAATGAGGTTAAGAGCAGGTTGTTAAGAGGGGGTGTATTCCCGGGCTGTGATGAATTCTGTTTAGAATGCTGGACCCATCCAGAGGGTTGTAATGATTTGAGGCGGGGCATTCAGGCTATGATGGACGAAGGTACCTTACAATTCGATCGAACTACAGTTGAAAAGCCCGTAGAGGCGTTATGTGATGAGCAGAACGATGTTGCAATGGTGACGATTCCAAGGAAGACAATAACCATAACAACGCCCGCCAGGCGGCCGACGATTACTATTACCAAAGCAGGGCCGGTCCCTTTCGAGAGTACCAAAGCAGTGCCATAGACTTACGGGTTAGAGGTATATTGTGACGGCGAGAAAATTGAAGTCAATGGACAGCCAGCTGGGGTTGTAGATAATGTTGTCGGAACAGGGGGTATGACCAGAAGCGGAAGGATCTTCACATCGCCTGAGGTAGAGGCAGAAAGATTGACCAATGGTAAAGCCAAAGTGACTGAGAGTGGGCCGTCTCAGCTAAACGAAAAAGAAACGTCACTTATAGATGTGGAGGAGTTTATGAGGCTCATTCGTAAAAGTGATTACAAAATTGTGGAGCACCTCCAGCAAACGCCATCAAAGATCTCGATCTTGTCACTGCTATTATGTTCTGAGGCCCATCGGAACGCTTTGCTGAAGATTCTAGACACGCCATTCGTTCCTCAAGACGTTTCGGTTAATCAGTTGGAAGGGGTGATGGCGCACGTTAATGCGGGGCACAGTTTGGGTTTCATAGACTTTGATTTGACTCCGAGAGGGCGCGAGCACAATATGGCATTACATGTGTCAGTAGAATGTCGGGGCACGGTCATGTCCCATGTTTTAGTAGACACTGGATCTTCCCTGAATGTGCTACCAAAGAAAGCAATGGTGAAATTGGATATCAGGGGGTTATCTACACGCCCAGCGATTTAGTGGTGAGAGCGTTCGACAGAACGAAGAGGTCGGTTTTCGGATCAATAACATTGCCGCTGCAGGTGGGGCCCGAAATTTTTGAAACTGAATTCTATATAATGGACATCCATCCAGCGTATAGTTGCCTTCTAGGGCGCCCATGGATTCATGCTGCCGGGGCAGTCACATCCACGTTGCACCAAAAGCTGAAGTATATGGTGGGGGATAGTGTCGTCACTGTTTGTGGAGAAGAGGATATTCTGGTTAGCCATTTGTCTTCGTTCAAATATGTGGAGGTTGACGGTGAAATACACGAGACACCCTGTCAAGCATTCGAGGGGTTGCGAATTAAAGACAAGGCTCCAGTGCCTAGTAAAGCGCCAGTTGTGACCGTGTCGTCTTATAAGGAAGCTCAAGCTCTAGTGCAGACAGGCGAGACCAAGGGCTGGGGTCAAGTGTTGGATATTCCCGTGAAAATGGACAGATTTGGGCTTGGATATCATCCTTCGTCATCAACGTCCTCTTCAGGAACACCCAAGTTCAGAGGGCCGATAACAATTACATCAAACGGAGTATGCCATGAGACTATCAATGATGTTTCCGATGCTGAAGACGGAGATAGCGACTGTGATATGGACGCCTGGATCCGGCCGAGCGTGCCAGGACAAAGTCTCTGCAATTGGTCTATCCAGGAAACTGTTACCGTGACAACTAAACAGTAATGCGTTGTTTTCTTAATTGTTGAATAATCATGTGTCCTACCCGGGGCATAGTGATTTTGCTTAGGGCCATTTGGTTATGTATATCGCATTGTTTAATCATGAAATAAAAGGCGTTTTTTCATATACAAATATTGTGATCCCTGTTTTTCCTGTTTTTGTTTTAACAATAAAATGGCAATGTGGTTGTTTGCTTTGTCTGCGTTTTGAAGCATTTAACCATTTTCTTTGCAGGATTATTATTTCAGATGACATCTATGAACCACCTATGACTCACTTCGACTTTGAGCACCCGGTATTTCAGGATGAGGAAGAGATTGTTGAAGATGGCGACGTACCAGAAGAGTTGACCTGGTTGTTGAAACAGGAAGAACGAATCATTCTGCCTCACGAGGAAGTCATTGAGATTATCAATTTGGGGTCGGAAGAGGTTGTGAGAAACATCCGTATAGGGGCTGCGCTACATGGCGACATCAAGCAAAGGTTGGCTGAAATGCTCAAGGAGTATAGTGATATATTTGCTTGGTCGTATGAGGATATGCCTGGGTTGGATACGGATATGGTTGTGCATCGTCTGCCATTAAGAGAAGAATGTCCGCCTTTTAAGCAGAAACTCCGAAGAACCAGGCCTGACATGGCTGTGAAAATCAAGGAGGAAGTTCAAAAACAGTGGGATGCTGGTTTCCTAGCTGTTACAAAATATCCTTTATGGGTCGCTAATATTGTGCCAGTGCCAAAGAAAGACGGTAAAGTACGAATGTTTGTAGACTACCGTGATTTGAACAAAGCGAGCCCGAAAGACGACTTTCCACTTCCTCACATTGATGTGCTGGTTGATAACACTGCTTAGTTCTCCGTGTTTTCCTTCATGGATGGCTTCTCAGGCTATAATCAGATTAAAATGGCACCAGAAGACATGGAGAAGACTACCTTTATTACTCCCTGGGGAACATTTTGTTATAAAGTGATGCCCTTCGGATTGAAGAATGCTGGGGCAACATATCTACGTGCTATGATGACTCTCTTTCATGATATGATGCATAAAGAGATCGAGGTATATGTTGATGATATGATTGCCAAATCCCAGACGGAGGAAGAACATTTGGTTAATTTGCTGAAGTTATTCAAAAGGCTTAGGAAGTTCAGGTTGACATTGAACCCTAACAAGTGCACCTTTGGGGTGAGATCGGGTAAACTGCTGGGGTTTATTATGAGTGAAAAAGGAATTGAGGTTGATCCTGCAAAGATAAAAGCGGTACAGGAGATGCCGACGCCTAAAACAGAAAAAGAAGTGCGAGGGTTCTTAGGGAGGTTGAACTACATTGCTCGGTTCATCTCTCACCTAACAGCTACTTACGAACCATTATTCAAGTTGTTGAAAAAGGATCAGGCTGTGACCTGGAATGAAAATTGTCAAAAGGCGTTTGACAAAATAAAAGAATACTTGCAGGAACCTCCTGTTTTGATACCTCTAGTGGCGGGAAGACCCTTGATTATGTATTTGACGGTTCTTGAGGGGAGTATGGGTTGTGTTCTCGGTCAACACGACGAGACCGGACGAAAAGAGCATGTGATATACTATCTGAGTAAGAAGTTTACTGATTGTGAGTCGAGATACTCAATGCTTGAGAAGACGTGTTACGCGCTAGCCTGGGCCGCCAAACGTTTAAGACAGTACATGCTGAATCATACAACCATGCTCATCTCGAAGATGGATCCTATCAAATATGTGTCGCTTGCGCGAAAAATAAGGTGCCGGCATGACAGAAGAGTCGCCACCTTTCGTTATTTATCCCTCAGAGCGGGAAAGGAAACGATCGGAAAAACCTGACGAATAAGGGTAAGACAAGGTCATCGCAACCATTGTCTGGGTTCGGGAGTCGGTTACGCAAGGGGAAGGTATTAGCACCCCTCACGTCCATCGTACTCGATGGGATCCTCGCTTATGTGTTTACTTGGATGGGTTGGTTATAATCTATCTACCTATCAAGGCTGGCTGAAAAAGAAAAGAAAAATGACTCGGCAAAGCGTCGCGCTTTATGCCTACGTATTCCCATCAGAGAATGAGAAATCAGAGTCAACGTAGTTCGGCTAACTACGGGGGAAGATGGGGAAGGTTGCTCGCTAGGATATCGCATCCTATGCCTACGTACTTTCATCTGGTATGAAAGATCAGAGCAAACGTAGTTCAGCTTACTACGGGAGAAATGGCTCAACTAGGAGGGAGACTATCAAGTCCTACTGTTATCATGCCATGGATTCATCCTATGGTCGAGGTTTGAACAGGGAACTCCTAGATGTTGTCATGCATAGGTTTCAACCTAAAAGTCTATCATCAACTCCTCATCTGAGGAACTGAGAGTCCTAAGGGATCATGCCAATGATACACCAAAACAGACAAAAACATCAGCTTTAATAGTAAAATACATGCAATGCAAGTGAGGGAGGAAATGTGTGTGGGGTTTCAGCCTCCACAAGCTCGTCTCAACCTCAAGCCAGTCATGAAATAACAGTAATCATACTGAAGATAAACAACATACTATCAAGCAAAGAACAAAATAAAAGGGATGAAGTGCCAACAGGCAAACAAGACACATGCTTGAGAAAGAATCATCTACTCTCTAATCCTAACCCTAATCACAGAATCTGAATCAAATCTAAGCAAAGCCCTAAAGCAAAACCTAACCAAAAGAAAACAATCCCAGTCTTCAAGCTTCAGAACAAGCTTACCAAAGAAAGGGAGCTAAGCAAGCAGGCTCATAGTGTCTTCCTCAGGAAAGCACTAGGAGGTGTATACTCAGGAGTCATATCCTACGTGGCTCAACCACTGTGATCAGTTTATATTCCTCCTCAGGAGAAATTAAACTCACAAGCAGGCTCCAACATCACTGGATATTTAGGAAATCCTATCTGAACTAGTGGAGCTAAGTGAACAGACTCATAGTACCTTCCTCAGGAAAGTACTAGGAGGCTTCCACTGAGGAGTTGTATCCTATGTGGCTCAACAACTGTGATCAGTTTACATTCCTCCTCAGGAGAAATTAAACTCACAAGTTGGCTCCAACATCATTGGATACTTGAGAAATCCTAGATAAACTAATGGAACTAAGTGAATAGACCCATAGGACCTTCCTCAGGAAAGTACTAGGAGGCTTCCACTTAGGAGTTGTATCCCATGTGGCTCAACAACATGTGATCAGTTTACATTCCTCCTCAGGAGAAATTAAACTCACAAGTTGGCTCCAACATCATTGGATACTTAAGAAGGAGGTGAGAAGAAAGAATGAAAGTCATTCATAGTGCCTTCCTCAGGAAAGTACCATGAACTTCCTTCAAACTTCAGGATCTCAAACCTCACAAACAGGGAACAAGCCAAGCTCTGGGTCTCTGAATCTTGATCTACAATCTTCACTTCATGATGCTCTCCATCAAGGTCTTCAAGGCAACACAAGCCCCTCAACAAAACTCCACAACAATCCCCAAAGATGAACAGGTAACCACAGGGCAGACAAAATCAACAGGCAACTTCAGAAAATACCTAAAAATACTAAACCAAGGGGGAAAAATCTAACAATTATTCACAATGGTCTACAAAGTCCATTCATAACATCTACATAGGCCTCTACCTAAAAATCAAGACAAAACTCAATCAAAGAAAGTGAATTCTTCACCTAAGCACAACCTAAACCCTAATTAGGATACCCTACATCTACCCTAATTAAACTAATCAAAATTTAATTCTAAAATTCTAGAAAAAATCCTATGGGGAACTATGATTCATCATCTAATTGCACAAAAAAGAATGGATAAAAAAACCTAAGGGAAGGTCCTAAAATAATTCTTGCAAAATCATGATACCAAACTAAACATTATAAAAGCTACTTAAAAGAAAAATCTATTAAAAATACTAAACTTAAAAATAAAATCTCATTTTTATTTTTAATATTTTCTACACATTATCATCTACTCATAGAAAAAAGAAGAATTAAAAAAGAGTTATTTTTCAATTTTTAATGAATTTTCAAAGTTCAAGAAAAATATTAAAACAATATAAAAGAAATTAAAACAATTAAAAGGGAGGGGGGGTGTGACAAGCAATAGGCGCTAGTTCAAATCAGTTGGGCCAGAAATAAAGGGGGGTGGGGATAGCGAATTAAGCCCAGAATGGCAGCTTAAATGAAACGACCGCGTTTCACTTCTTTTGAATTTTCCCTCCATCTTCAGATTGCATCTGGGCCGCGCGATGGGATTACATTGTCAAACTTGGGGACTAATCCAACGGACCACCTTCATCGTCCCCAAGCTGACCTAGGGTTTTCAGAAACCCTCCTCCCATGCACTCATCTTCTCCTCCTTCGTTCTCTCTCATATGGCCACTAAATGCCACGATTCCAAAACCAAAGTTGATCCATTTCTCTCTAAGAACACGATGGTTCCAATAGTTCACACTAAAACCTCCTATATCTTCCAAACCGAATGCCTGAAGGTTAGGGTTCCACCATATTTTCCTGAGATCAATGCTTCTGAAACTCAAATTTAATGATCCAAACTTGTTCTTTATACTACCCTAACCATGCTATGCCATCACATGTCAATTAAAACCTAACACACGACCTGTTCTTGACCATAACAGATTCTTGCACCTGCTACCAAATTCCATGAAATGCCTCCTAATTCTCAGGATTTGATCACCTACTCTACCTTAACAAATCTACACCTAGAATCTAAGCTATCCATACATAATTAAAGAGATGAGAATGCATTTACCAACCTGTCAAGAAGCTATGGTATAATGGTGTAGGGCACGATTCAGTGCTTGCTTCTTCTTCCAGATGATCCTCCAATGGTGGAAATGATTCTGTTTGCAGTAGTTTTGGAGAAGAAAGCTTGTAGTGAAAGAAATCCCAAGTTGCTTGATCTTGAAGGAAGTGCTTCAATGGCTATTTCTCTCTCTCTCTCTCTCAACTGAAATCTCTTGCTATCACCAACCTTGAACTCTCTTCATGGCCCTCTTCTTATAATGATCATTAGATGCTTCTAGATTCATCTAGAATATGGTGGAAATTTCTTGAAAATCTCATGTGGGGACAAGTTGAATTTCTCATATTCCATGCCTTATGCCTTGCCATTTGGTCTTAAAGTATCTTTACATGAGATATTGAGAAGGAGTGCATAACTACAAGTCTTGGTTTTGCCTTGTGTTAGAATTTTCAACATTGCCTTCTTTTTCAAGTAACAAATTTTCAAAGCATCACCCATTTTAAAGCTTCAAATCAAAATTCTAGCTAAACCAATGTTCTCAAAATGATGTTTCCAATCAAAATGATATATTGGATGACCTATTTTGGATTTGTGGATCTTCCAAACCAATTTTCAAATTCAACTTTTCAAACTTATATGCCATTTTTAGTTCATTTTTGACCAATCATGTAACCTCATGCTATGAGCTTTTCCAACAATTTGTGACCTTCTTTCTAGACGTAAAATCACATTTTGAACAACTTTCATGTTTTGAGTTTTTCCATTTGAGGCTTGGAAATAGGAGTTTTAGGCATTGGCTAAAATGACCTATAACTGACAAATGACCAAAATACCCCTGTCTTGTTCAAACCATAAGTTGAGTTCCACAAATCCAATCAAGGACTTATACCACTCAAATTAAAGCTAAGAAGATGCTCTTCAACATTCATGTTGACCAAGAAATCATAGGAATCCTCCTACTAGGGCAAAAGTTGTCTGCAAGTTGGGTGACTTTCAAGGACCCAAATTCACACACCTCTGCTGACCTGTAATTTGTCAAAACCATAACTTGGGCTCTGTAACTCCTATCAAGGACTTCCACCACTCAAATTAAAGATTAGAACAAGCTCTACAACATTCATGTTATGGGGAAGGTGAGATATCAATCACATCTTGAGCTAAAACTGCCTGGAAGATAGGGATCAAATTAGGGTTTTCCACTGACAATCCTTGGGAACCCTAACTTGAAACTTCTCAAACTCCTCACTCATGATGAGTTGGCCTAGGAATCATCTTTATATCATCTCTATGCATCATTCCATGATCTCATGGCCCTTGGATTGGGTCTCAACCTCTCCCAAATCTTCAGTTATCCTAGGGTTGACCCAGTCAAAACCCTAATTCCATCATTCATGGTTGAATTCTCTGAACTCTTGCATAATGACTTCTCTGGGCTTCATGAAGGCTATCAAGACATCTCATAGGCTTTCCCAAGACATCAAATTCATTCTCAAAGTCTCAGAACCATCTGAGGGGCACCCACAACTCTCAAGCTATGAAGCACACAACCCTGGTTTCAAACCACTTCTTCTGAGGATCTCTTGAACTTTCTGATGAAGGTATCCACTTTCAAACACTCAATGAATAAATAATTGTTGGTCAAATTTTGGGGTGCAACAGCTGCCCCTATTCAAACGGCTTGAACCTGACTGGGTGAGAAGCGAACGGCTCTCAACCAATCAAGGTGCAAGACGATTGAATACCGGTAAACCCGAAAATTTGCCAACTGCACGAGCACATAGTACTCTGCGGGGAACAAATCTTTGAATCCTGCAACACTAGCTGCTCAACAACTGGCTGGAGAACCAAAGCTGACATCACCGTCGGACGATCGAAGTACTCTGCGTCACCACTGGAGAACTAAATCTGACATCACTGTCGGACGATCGAAATACTCTGCGTCACCGCTGGAGAAACATCTTCGACTTCAATCAGAAGACATATCCTTCATTTGATCGCAATCAATCATCACCTCAGGATAACTGACTTGGTCTTCAGACTCACATGAATCACTCTGTTGTATCTACAACTCTGGAACCTTGTCTTCAGCCACCCGTTGATTCTTCAACACGGAAATCTGGACTCACAGGAACCTTCTGATATCGCCTTCGGGCGCTTACGAAATCCATCTTCAGATTAGACATCATTGTTGGAGCAGACATATCATGCTGCTGAGGACTTCAAGAATCATCTTGACCAAACAGATCCGTCGGGCGTCTTCAAGAATCGTCCTGCACTGATAACCTTTCTGGAGCAAACATTCTGTTGGGTATTCCAGAAATCTTCCTGGGCAACTCTTGCTGGAGGCGCTATTGGGGAGCTCAAGTATCATACTAGGCGAACAACCCGGGAAGCTGTACTGAGGTCTTAAGAATCACCTTAAGCAACCGGCCCTGCTGAGGGATTTGAGAATCATCTCGAACTGAAGACTTTGCTGGGGATCTCAAAAATCATCTTGAGCGAGCGACCGTGGGGATTACCCCGGGGTCTTTAAGAATCATCTCAAAAGCGACCTTGCTGGGGAGAACATCAAGAATCGTCCTGAGCAACCGGTCTTTTGGGGATACACCTGTTCAACAAGGATGATGATGACCTAGATCATGCTTATGATGTGTATGCTTCTGCACTATGCCCCACACAGTGGAAATGCTATGCGTTTATGCTAAATGCCATGCAATCATGCACAATGCTATGCAATCATGCACAATGATGTGATCCCGTCAGCAAAATAAATGCCGAAGGGGGGAATCCTCCTGTCAAGGAGAAAGAACCACTCAGGTAGAGGAATCATCCTGCTGAGGAGAACGTGAACACGCCAATATCAATCAGGCTCTGTCTGGGGAATTGATCTTCCGCGAACTGCTGCAGGGGAACAACTTCAGCTGACTGCTGCAGGGGACGAAGCTCTACGAGAACTTGGATCTGCTGATATCAATCGCGAGAATGAACTGCGCGGCCGTCTCGGCTACTCTTCTGGGGATGACCACTCTGTGGGGAACCAACTTCAGCTGCTCAACACTCCACTGGGGAAAAACCAATCATGATCTGATCAACTTCCAAGGGTTCGGATCTCTTGGTCATCTGCAAACTCGGCTGAGGAAGGAGAAATCATTCTGCTTCGATGGAGAGAGTACGATTCTGGGGAAACACAGCACTAGCTGCCCCACGCTCTGCTGGGGAAAATCGATCATGATCTGATCAACTTCCAAGGGTTCTGCTTTTCTGCGGACTCAGCCGGGGAGAGAAATCATTCTACTTCGCTGGAGAGTGCAACTCCGATGAGGAAACTCAATTTCGCCGGGGAAGAAGGAATCATCTGACTTCGGGGGAGAGCCTGACTCTGGTGAGGAAACCCAACTCCACTGGAGACTTCAGCCTGGCACCATCAGTTACCGCATCCTTCGTCATACGAACGACCTCCTGCGAAACCTGCACTTGTGACCCGGTGCGGGGGAGACACCTGCTTCGACGACCTTACTGGGGAAAACACGAGCTCCAGTACCCAAACATTTCTATGAACTCTGCACTTGTGACCCGGTGCTGGGGAAAGACGACATCATTCTTCGGTGCTTGACTCAGCCGATGAGGTGACATTCCTTCAGGATGCGTCTGCTTGGGGAAGAGAATCACCTCTACCCGGGGAAGACATATCAATGCTCACCATCTTGCGTTCAGATTCCGTGGAGGAGAGACTACTGAACTCTGCTGGGAAAGGAGGACTCATCCTGCTTCGGGGATACGCACGACACATCTTCTGGCAAGGTGCTACACCTGCAACAACACAAACAAACAGACAAGATACCCTCCTCAAAGGGGCCTATCCAGGTTATTATCTCGTGACAATATTTAGTTAATTAGTTGTTTCAACAATCAATGGGCCTAGGCCCGCAAGTTTATGTATGCGCATTTTATCAAAAATATCGGCGTTTTCATTCGCAAACAAAACAGATAAATGCTAAGCAGACAAGTAGAATTGCTGAATAATGTGCATTTTATTGATGATGAACCCCTGAACGGGCAAAAATGTTTTACAACAGAGGCAAGCTCCTGGAATGAGGAAGCCGCGCAAAAAGAAAACATAAATATACATCAGTATATACAAATGTCGGCAATCGAGGCGTAGACGAACACCACGAGTTGATCCCTCTAAGACCCACTCGACTTCGATACTTCTCCGATGCTTCAGCTTTGGAAGAGATTGATTCATATAAACGGCCCTCAGGTCTTTCGAACCACTAAACAATGAAAGTCCATACGCGGAACGCAGTCATTTGCTTATTCAAATCCCTAACTTTTGCGTGAACCGCCCTTTCGGGTTTTCAGTTCACCGGGATACCCTTTTTTGCCGAAGCCGCCCAGTGTAGGTTTTCGACTTCGCGGGTGTACATTTTTTCAATATATCCCTAATTTTTGCCCGAACCTTTTATTCTGTTTTTGGTTCGCCGGGATGCCCCTTTTTTGCCTGGACTCTTTCTTTTTTTTTTTTTGTCCAGCGGGTCTCTTTCAAGCAAAGTATTTTTTAACTGCGTCCGCGTTCACCGGGGATGCAAAATCCTCACCATCCATCGTGGATAACAACAAAGCTCCTCCTGAGAAGACCTTGCTGACGACATACGGCCCTTCGTAATTCGGAGTCCACTTGCCCCGGTGATCGGAGTGTGGCGGAAGAATCTTCTTCAGGACGAGATCACCCGTCTGAAAGCTTCTGGGACGCACCTTCTTATCATAAGCTTTCTTCATTCGGCTTTGGTACAGGCGACCAAATGCAATCGATGCTAACCTCTTCTCGTCCATCAGGCTGAGCTGGTTCAAGCGATTCGTAATCCATTCTGCCTCATCAAGTTTTACATCAACCAAAACTCGCAAAGAGGGAATCTCCACTTCTAGCGGTAGGACAGCTTCCATACCGTACACCAAGGAGAAAGGAGTTGCCCCGGTCGACGTACGCACCGTCGTACGATAACCGTGCAAGGCAAACGGCAGCATCTCGTGCCAATCTTTATACGTCACAACCATCTTCTGAACAATCTTCTTGATGTTCTTGTTGGCCGCGTCAACAGCGCCATTCATCTTCGGCCGGTAAGGAGATGAGTTGTGGTGTTCAATCTTGAAGCTCTGGCACAGCTCCTTCATCATCTTATTATTCAAATTCGAACCATTATCAGTAATGATCCGCTCGGGGATTCCATAGCGACAGATGATGTCCCTCTTTATGAACTTAGCCACCACCTGCTTGGTCACATTAGCGTACGAGGCTGCCTCCACCCATTTGGTGAAGTAGTCGATAGCTACCAGAATGAAACGATGACCATTGGATGCAGTGGGCTCGATCTTGCCTATCATGTCGATGCCCCACATGGAGAACGGCCAAGGGGAGGACATGACATTCAATGGGCACGGCGGCACATGAACTTTATCAGCATAAATCTGGCATTTGTGACATTTCTTCGCGAATCTGAAGCAATCCGACTCCATAGTCAACCAGTAATATCCTGCTCTCAGGATCTTTCTCGTCATGGCATGCCCGCCGGCGTGCGTACCAAATGTGCCCTCATGGACTTCTTCCATGAGCATATTTGCTTCTTTCTCATCCACACATCTGAGTAGCACGAGATCGTGGTTTCTTTTATACAGCACTCCATCAGGGTTGAGGTAAAAGTTTCCAGATAGCCTCCTCAGAGTCTTCTTATCCTGGGTTGACGCACCCGCAGGATACTCCTTGGTCATAAGGAAGGTCTGGATATCGTGGAACCATGGCTTGCCGTCAGTGGCATCTTCGATTGCGAACACAAACGCTGGTCTATCAAGCCGCGAAAGCACAATTCTTGGAGCCTCATTCCAGTAATTGACTTTATACATTGAAGCCAACGTGGCTAAAGCATCAGCCATTTGATTTTCAGCCCGGGGTACATGATGAAGTTCTACTCGGTCAAAGAACGGAAGCAGCCTCCTGGCATAATTCATGTACGGCACTAGATTTGCTTGACGAGTCTCCCACTCCCCTTTGATCTGATTGATCACAAGCGCTGAGTCACCATAGATGTCTAGATTCTTGATTCTCAAATCAATTGCCTCTTCTAGACCCATAATACATGCTTCATACTCGGCTTCGTTGTTGGTAACTGGAAACGTCAGTCTTGCAGTAAACGGGATATGGGATCCGTGAGGAGTCGTGATGATAGCCCCGATACCACTTCCATAGGAATTAACCGCTCCGTCGAATATCAACTTCCACTGAGACTTCCTATCTGGCCCCTCATCGGGCAATGGCTCATCGCAATCCTTCGCTTTGAGAAACATAATGTCCTCGTCAGGGAATTCGAACTTCATTGGCTGATAGTCTTCGATTGGCTGTTCGGCAAGGTAATCAGACAATACGCTTCCCTTAATGGCTTTCTGGGAGACGTACTGAATATCATATTCTGTTAACACCATCTGCCATCTGGCAATCCTGCCCGAAAGAGCCTGCTTCTCGAAGACGTACTTGATCGGATCCATCTTCGAAATCAGCATAGTGGTGTGATTGAGCATATACTGTCGTAGACGTTTGGCAGCCCAAGCTAATGCACAACACGTCTTCTCCAGCATCGAGTATCGAGATTCACACTCAGTGAACTTTTTACTCAAATAATAAATGGCATGCTCTTTTCTGCCCGTCTCGTCGTGATGACCGAGAACACACCCCATACTATTCTCCAGAACTGTCAAGTACATGATTAATGGCCGTCCAGCCACTGGGGGTATCAAGATTGGAGGTTCTTGAAGATACTGCTTTATCTTATCGAATGCCTTCTGGCAATCCTCATTCCAGGTAATCGCCTGATTTTTCTTTAACAACTTGAACATCGGTTCACAAGTGGCCGTGAGCTGAGAGATAAACCTTGCAATGTAGTTTATTCGGCCCAAGAAACCACGAACTTCTTTTTCTGTTTTCGGCGCTGGCATTTCTTGGATAGCTTTTATCTTCGCAGGATCAACTTCAATACCTCGTTCACTAACGATAAACCCCAATAACTTTCCGGACCGCACTCCGAAAGTGCACTTGTTAGGATTCAGCCTCAGCCTGAACTTCCTAAGCCTTTCAAACAGCTTCAGCAAATTGACCAAATGCTCCTCCTCCGTTTGGGACTTTGCAATCATGTCATCAACATAGACCTCGATCTCATGATGAATCATATCATGAAACAAAGTTACCATTGCTCGCTGGTAAGTGGCCCCTGCGTTCTTCAAACCGAAGGGCATTACCTTGTAGCAAAACGTGCCCCAGGGGGTGATAAACGTCGTTTTCTCCATGTCCTCCGGCGCCATCTTAATCTGATTGTAACCGGAGAAGCCATCCATGAACGAAAACACGGAAAACTGGGCTGTATTGTCGACCAACACATCGATATGAGGCAACGGGAAATCATCCTTAGGGCTCGCCCTATTCAAATCCCGATAATCGACGCACATGCGTACCTTACCGTCCTTCTTCGGTACAGGCACTATGTTGGCGACCCACGGAGGGTAAGTGGTAACGGCTAGAAATCCTGCGTCCAACTGCTTCTGGACCTCTTCTTTGATTTTTACAGCCATGTCTGGTCTCGTCCTCCTGAGCTTCTGCTTGACTGGAGGGCAATCTTCTCGCAACGGCAAGCGATGAACCACGATATCAGTGTCAAGTCCGGGCATATCCTCATATGACCAAGCAAAGACGTCACTATACTCTCGAAGCATCTCGACCAGTCTATGCTTGACATCATTCTGCAGCGCAGCCCCAACTCTGACATTTCTGACGAGCTCCTCGGAACCCAGATTTACAATCTCAATATCCTCCTCGTGAGGCAGAATAACCTTCTCTTCTTGTCTCAACAAGCGGGCCAACTCTTCCGGAAGGTCTTCGTCTTCATCAATCTCATCCTCGGCTTGATAGATCGGGCAATCAAAGTCGTAGTGAGCCGTAGAGGGTCCAGAGTCGATGTCATCTGTTACGTGGATCCTGCAATAACAAGGGTTAAGTTTAAAGCAAGAACATGCAGGTTAGCACGAACCTCGTTGCCATTTTGCTGTTTTTCGAAACAAACATAAAACATGAATAACAGAGAACACGATATTTGATTACGAAGAAAACGCCTTTTATTTATTAACAAAATGCATACACATAATCCAACAAGGCCCTGACAGTAAAACCACTATGCCCCGGGCAGGACATAGGGTTGTACAAAGATTGTAAAAAGCAAATCATTACTCTTCACTTGTCAGCTTGATAATCTCCTTGATGGTCCAGTTGTGGAGGCGCTCGCCCGGCTTGCTCGGTTGAATCCAGGCGTCAAGATCACAATCACTGTCCCCGCTGTCCTCTGACGCAGCGTTGACACTCTCGAAAATTACTCCTCCTTTGGTGAATAAGATCGGTCCCTTCCCATGAGACGAACTGCCAGAAGAAGATGAAGCTTCAGCTCCAGGAGAATACCCTAATCCAAACTTATCCTGTTTGATTGGTATATCCAAGACATGCCCCCAGCCTGGGGTGGAACCAGCTTCGACAACAGCTCTAGCTTCCTTAAACGATGAGAGGTTCAACTCTTGCTTCTTTGCAACAACGGGAGCTACCTCCTTCACCCTGACGGTTTCAAATGCTTGGCAAAGGGTCTCATGGATCTCACCATCCATTTCAACGTACTTAAAGGACGACAGGTGGCTTACCATGATGTCCTCTTCACCGCAGACTGTCACTATGCTGCCCCCAACAGCATATTTAAGCTTCTGATGCAGCGTGGACGTCACGGCACCAGCAGAATGGATCCATGGCCGACCTAAGAGGCAACTATAGGCGGGCATGATATCCATGATATAGAAAACCGCATTAAACGTCTCTGGACCAACTTGAATTGGCAGGGTCAATTCTCCGAAGACGTGGCGCTTGGTTCCGTCAAAGGCCTTCACGACCAGATCACTGGGCGTGCACAGTAGTCCACGGGTATCCAACTTCATCAGTGCCTTCTTCGGAAGCACGTTAAGCGAGGAGCCCGTATCTACTAGGACATGTGACATAATCGTGCCTCTGCACTCTATCGAGACGTGCAAGGCGCTGTTGTGATCTCTTCCCTTAGGAGTCAGCTCCAGATCTGTAAATCCCAGCCCATTACCAGCATTGACATGGGCTACTACTTCCTCGAGTTGATTCACTGATATCTCCTGCGGCACGTATGCAGCATTCAATACCTTCAGCAATGCATTGCGGTGCACCTCAGAACACAGCAACAGGTTAAGAATAGAGATCTTTGACGGAGTCTGGTGAAGATGATCTACAATCTTGTAGTCACTTTTCCTGATTAGTCGCATGAACTCTTCTGCATCTTTAACCAGCAAGTCTTTCTCTGCCCCTGCAGGGACCTCTTCAACAGCTTTACCCTTTCCTTTATCCACAGCGTCAGCCCGGACCACTTTCTCTGCTGCAACCTCTGCCGGTGCGAACACTCTTCCGCTTCTAGTGATACCACTGACCTCAGCAAGATTCTGCGCAGTCGATCTGGACGGCTCAAGCTCTATCTTCTGACCATTACAATAGACTTCGGCGCCATAATGCCATGGAACGGCATTGGTACTCTCGAATGGGATTGGTCCGGCCCTGGTGATGGTGATAGAAGGCGGACGGGGCGCAGAAATAGTAATAGGGTGACGAGGAATAGTAATGGTAGCAACTTCGTCTGCCTGCTTCAGCACGACTTCCCCTGACGCATTCTCAACGCTCCGACTGAACTGCAAAATACCCTCGAACATCAGACTTTGGATACCTTCGATCAACTGCTCACACCCATCAGGAAGCGTAGCACAAGCCATACATAACTTTCCACATCCGGGAAAGAAACCCTTCTTCAGCAACTTAGCCTTAACAAAACTCAACGGCGTCTTCAAATCTTTGACATCAGTCAGCAAGTCTGAATTCTCTTCAGTGATAACAGCATTTACTCCGCCCCCCTTATGATGAGGCATTGGATTTTTGGTGACGTTGGGCACGCTGTCAGAAAAGTTGATAACCTTGGCGTCGACCAAATCCTGGACTTTGTGCTTAAAAGCTTTACAATTCTCAACCGTATGGCCAGGTGCCCCCGAATGAAATTCACAAGTAGCATTAGCATCATACTCTGGTGGTGGTGCCCCTGTTAAGGGAGCCATTGTCCTTTTGTGAACCAATTGGAGCTGAAGCAACGTCTGCAGAAGCTGTGCATACGACATAGGAGGAGTTTCCAAATGACGGTTTGCCAGGGGACCCCGATTCTGATATCTCTTATATCCCGGATTATTCTGTTGCTGGGGCTGCTGCTGCGGCTGCGGGGGAGCAGCTGGGATGTTTATGCTAGCAATCTGCTGTTGAGGGCCCTTGCCCCTTCTCCTAGCATTAGTGACAGCACTGGCATCTCCCTCTCGACGCTTGCCAGTATAGGGTTTCTTGCCAGCTCCTCCAGCTGAGGATGATTCGCCCTGAATCTTTCCGATCTTTATACCATTTTCAACATGCTCGCCCAAAGTGATGAGGGCCGAGAATGTTCCAGACATGCCACTGATCAGCTTTTCATAATAGACTCCAGGAAGGGTAGCCACGAACATTTGTACCAACTCACGCTCAACCATCGGTGGTTGGACCCGAGAAGCCAATTCACGCCACCGCTGGGCGTACTCTTTGAAGCTTTCATTGCTCCGCTGCGAGAGATTCTGAAGCTGAACTCGGTTGGGAGCCAAGTCGCTATTATATTGATAGTGGAGAACAAACGCTTCTGCAAGGTCTTTCCAGGTGCGCACAGCAGCGGGTTCCAAACCCATATACCATTCGAGCGATGGACCAGAAAGACTATCCTGAAAGAAGTGCATCAGCAGCTTCTCATCGTCAGAATAAGCGGACATCTTTCTATAATAAGATCGGAGGTGAACACGGGGACAAGTAGTGCCCCTATACTTCTCAAAGATAGGCACCTTAAACTTGTGAGGTACTTTAAAGTCAGCAATCAACCCAAGTTTGGCCATGTCAACGCCCAATGCGTTCTGATTTTCTATATCTCTCATTTTATCTTCCAGCGCCTTGAACCTGAGTCGAGCTTCAGCAGTCAACTCAGCCTCTACACCTCTCTGAGAGAAAATGTCATCCTGATGGTCCTCCAGCCACGGTTGAGGCGCCACCATATTTCCTGCACCGACATTGCCGTTGACCGGCCCCATGTTAACATTGGCTCCCAAACCACCATTGCCGGCGCCTGCCGCATTAAGTCCGAGATTAGTCATAAGATTGCCGTTAGCACTACCGTTGCCTCCGGCAGCAGGAACAGCGTTCTGTGGAGTATCCCCTTGAGGAGGAGTGGGCACGGCCCCGCCGTGAAGTATTCCATTACTGTCAACCCTGGAGATGAGAGGTTGAACCAAAGTACGAAGCTGGTCTTGCCCATTCGCAACTACTTGCATCAACTCCATAAAACGATCCATCCGTTCACGAAGCTCTTGAACATCTGACTGTACCTGGTCCATGATTCTCGTTTGATTAGCGCGAGTTGAGTAGCGGTGGATGAGTCTTTGATCAATCCTGGAGATCGAAAACAGCTCGGAACCTGAGTACCTGAAAAACCTGTCAACATCAAAGGTTAGGAAAAGGTAACAGAATGTATGTCATGCAAAAATGCTTTATGCAGATGCATGTGTGTGTCTGTGTGCTTGAGAGATTATCCCCCGATCTTGGCACTTGTTGGCAATAATAAGGAGGGGAATCCAGGCCCAATCATGGAAATAGTAACCTCACATAGCAATAGTCAGATTCGACACATCAAGGACCAAGAATTCGTACGCATCAGTCTTCCTGGGAAAGGCTGCAGTTACACGATAAGAGGCGAGAGATCCTGGATCGGGGAAACGGTACCTGTCACAGACACACGCCAATGGAATGCGAATGATTATGCAAGCTAATGCAAAATGCAGGCATGCAACAATATATCCAGGTGGCTGCTATGGAGATTCGGTGTCAACAGTCACTGATGAGAAGGAAACCCCGGGGTAAAACCACTGATCTGATCTGCTGTGAATAACCATCTGGTAGGATCGAGATCAAAATTCTGCTCTGACAAGAACGAAGGCCTGATAATAAAGACCCCGGATGCAAGATCAAGGAATATCTGTTGATGAAGTCTTCGGACCCCAAATCAAAAATCTGCCCTGTCGAGAACAAATACACAGCTGCTGATGAGATCTTCAAACCCCACTCAAAATCTGCTCTATCAAGAACAAACAATAACTGCTGACGAGATCTTCAGACCCTACTCAAAATCTGCCCTATCAAGAACAAATAACAACTGCCGACGAGATCTTCAGACCCTACTCAAAAATCTGCTCCATCCAGAACAAACTACTGATGATAATGCACTGACCAAGGCCTGCTCTATCAAGAACAGACAAACACCCGATGATAAGATCCTCTGATCAAACCCTTGCTCTATCAAGAACATCTCTGCAACTGAGAACCCAACATAACTGATTCACTGTCAAGAAAACCAGGTAGTCTGGAGGTCAAAGTTTCCTGCAATATCCCGACCCCACTCACAGGTATGATGGACCTAATCCACGGACAAAGGTACGACATCCTATGCGGTTGTCAGCGTCACAGACTTTCATGAGTGACAATACGATTCCCAGAAGGAGTGGCATCGTCAGGTCATGAAGAGGCCTCTCTTAGCTGACTTCCAAATGATCGGTCCCCAGAGTCGACAATCCTCACGTCTGGACTCCCCTCAGATCCTCAGGACCGGAAAGGAGCACCTCTGCAAGAATCTCGTCTGAGCGCAGATTTTCGTAGGGAACTGTGCCTGCTCAGCAGACAGGTTCGTCTACTACTTCTCCGCAACTATATCTAGGTGTGTACTCAAGCCCAGGTCCGGCTTTTCACTCACAGTAACATCCCTCTCCCACAGCAGCACAGATAATCATATCAACTGGAAATAAAATGCGGGAAATAAAATGCGGGAAGTAAAAATGCGATAAATAAACGCAACCCAACAAGCAAACATACAAACGATAGGATTGACTCTCGTAGGGGATGGGAAACGGTCCCAGCATAAGGGATGGGAAAAGTCCCTAGATGCTATAAGTCCCCAGCAGAGTCGCCAGCTGTTGGGGACGGTCCCAGGCAGCTAGGAAGAAAATCCAAGGCGAGACTCGCATAGGGAAACACCTGACGTCCCCAGCAGAGTCGCCAGCTGTCGCTTGCGCGAAAAATAAGGTGCCGGCATGACAGAAGAGTCGCCACCTTTCGTTATTTATCCCTCAGAGCGGGAAAGGAAACGATCGGAAAAACCTGACGAATAAGGGTAAGACAAGGTCATCGCAACCATTGTCTGGGTTCGGGAGTCGGTTACGCAAGGGGAAGGTATTAGCACCCCTCACGTCCATCGTACTCGATGGGATCCTCGCTTATGTGTTTACTTGGATGGGTTGGTTATAATCTATCTACCTATCAAGGCTGGCTGAAAAAGAAAAGAAAAATGACTCGGCAAAGCGTCGCGCTTTATGCCTACGTATTCCCATCAGAGAATGAGAAATCAGAGTCAACGTAGTTCGGCTAACTACGGGGGAAGATGGGGAAGGTTGCTCGCTAGGATATCGCATCCTATGCCTACGTACTTTCATCTGGTATGAAAGATCAGAGCAAACGTAGTTCAGCTTACTACGGGAGAAATGGCTCAACTAGGAGGGAGACTATCAAGTCCTACTGTTATCATGCCATGGATTCATCCTATGGTCGAGGTTTGAACAGGGAACTCCTAGATGTTGTCATGCATAGGTTTCAACCTAAAAGTCTATCATCAACTCCTCATCTGAGGAACTGAGAGTCCTAAGGGATCATGCCAATGATACACCAAAACAGACAAAAACATCAGCTTTAATAGTAAAATACATGCAATGCAAGTGAGGGAGGAAATGTGTGTGGGGTTTCAGCCTCCACAAGCTCGTCTCAACCTCAAGCCAGTCATGAAATAACAGTAATCATACTGAAGATAAACAACATACTATCAAGCAAAGAACAAAATAAAAGGGATGAAGTGCCAACAGGCAAACAAGACACATGCTTGAGAAAGAATCATCTACTCTCTAATCCTAACCCTAATCACAGAATCTGAATCAAATCTAAGCAAAGCCCTAAAGCAAAACCTAACCAAAAGAAAACAATCCCAGTCTTCAAGCTTCAGAACAAGCTTACCAAAGAAAGGGAGCTAAGCAAGCAGGCTCATAGTGTCTTCCTCAGGAAAGCACTAGGAGGTGTATACTCAGGAGTCATATCCTACGTGGCTCAACCACTGTGATCAGTTTATATTCCTCCTCAGGAGAAATTAAACTCACAAGCAGGCTCCAACATCACTGGATATTTAGGAAATCCTATCTGAACTAGTGGAGCTAAGTGAACAGACTCATAGTACCTTCCTCAGGAAAGTACTAGGAGGCTTCCACTGAGGAGTTGTATCCTATGTGGCTCAACAACTGTGATCAGTTTACATTCCTCCTCAGGAGAAATTAAACTCACAAGTTGGCTCCAACATCATTGGATACTTGAGAAATCCTAGATAAACTAATGGAACTAAGTGAATAGACCCATAGGACCTTCCTCAGGAAAGTACTAGGAGGCTTCCACTTAGGAGTTGTATCCCATGTGGCTCAACAACATGTGATCAGTTTACATTCCTCCTCAGGAGAAATTAAACTCACAAGTTGGCTCCAACATCATTGGATACTTAAGAAGGAGGTGAGAAGAAAGAATGAAAGTCATTCATAGTGCCTTCCTCAGGAAAGTACCATGAACTTCCTTCAAACTTCAGGATCTCAAACCTCACAAACAGGGAACAAGCCAAGCTCTGGGTCTCTGAATCTTGATCTACAATCTTCACTTCATGATGCTCTCCATCAAGGTCTTCAAGGCAACACAAGCCCCTCAACAAAACTCCACAACAATCCCCAAAGATGAACAGGTAACCACAGGGCAGACAAAATCAACAGGCAACTTCAGAAAATACCTAAAAATACTAAACCAAGGGGGAAAAATCTAACAATTATTCACAATGGTCTACAAAGTCCATTCATAACATCTACATAGGCCTCTACCTAAAAATCAAGACAAAACTCAATCAAAGAAAGTGAATTCTTCACCTAAGCACAACCTAAACCCTAATTAGGATACCCTACATCTACCCTAATTAAACTAATCAAAATTTAATTCTAAAATTCTAGAAAAAATCCTATGGGGAACTATGATTCATCATCTAATTGCACAAAAAAGAATGGATAAAAAAACCTAAGGGAAGGTCCTAAAATAATTCTTGCAAAATCATGATACCAAACTAAACATTATAAAAGCTACTTAAAAGAAAAATCTATTAAAAATACTAAACTTAAAAATAAAATCTCATTTTTATTTTTAATATTTTCTACACATTATCATCTACTCATAGAAAAAAGAAGAATTAAAAAAGAGTTATTTTTCAATTTTTAATGAATTTTCAAAGTTCAAGAAAAATATTAAAACAATATAAAAGAAATTAAAACAATTAAAAGGGAGGGGGGGTGTGACAAGCAATAGGCGCTAGTTCAAATCAGTTGGGCCAGAAATAAAGGGGGGTGGGGATAGCGAATTAAGCCCAGAATGGCAGCTTAAATGAAACGACCGCGTTTCACTTCTTTTGAATTTTCCCTCCATCTTCAGATTGCATCTGGGCCGCGCGATGGGATTACATTGTCAAACTTGGGGACTAATCCAACGGACCACCTTCATCGTCCCCAAGCTGACCTAGGGTTTTCAGAAACCCTCCTCCCATGCACTCATCTTCTCCTCCTTCGTTCTCTCTCATATGGCCACTAAATGCCACGATTCCAAAACCAAAGTTGATCCATTTCTCTCTAAGAACACGATGGTTCCAATAGTTCACACTAAAACCTCCTATATCTTCCAAACCGAATGCCTGAAGGTTAGGGTTCCACCATATTTTCCTGAGATCAATGCTTCTGAAACTCAAATTTAATGATCCAATCTTGTTCTTTATACTACCCTAACCATGCTATGCCATCACATGTCAATTAAAACCTAACACACGACCTGTTCTTGACCATAACAGATTCTTGCACCTGCTACCAAATTCCATGAAATGCCTCCTAATTCTCAGGATTTGATCACCTACTCTACCTTAACAAATCTACACCTAGAATCTAAGCTATCCATACATAATTAAAGAGATGAGAATGCATTTACCAACCTGTCAAGAAGCTATGGTATAATGGTGTAGGGCACGATTCAGTGCTTGCTTCTTCTTCCAGATGATCCTCCAATGGTGGAAATGATTCTGTTTGCAGTAGTTTTGGAGAAGAAAGCTTGTAGTGAAAGAAATCCCAAGTTGCTTGATCTTGAAGGAAGTGCTTCAATGGCTATTTCTCTCTCTCTCTCTCTCTCTCTCCTGAAATCTCTTGCTATCACCAACCTTGAACTCTCTTCATGGCCCTCTTCTTATAATGATCATTAGATGCTTCTAGATTCATCTAGAATATGGTGGAAATTTCTTGAAAATCTCATGTGGGGACAAGTTGAATTTCTCATATTCCATGCCTTATGCCTTGCCATTTGGTCTTAAAGTATCTTTACATGAGATATTGAGAAGGAGTGCATAACTACAAGTCTTGGTTTTGCCTTGTGTTAGAATTTTCAACATTGCCTTCTTTTTCAAGTAACAAATTTTCAAAGCATCACCCATTTTAAAGCTTCAAATCAAAATTCTAGCTAAACCAATGTTCTCAAAATGATGTTTCCAATCAAAATGATATATTGGATGACCTATTTTGGATTTGTGGATCTTCCAAACCAATTTTCAAATTCAACTTTTCAAACTTATATGCCATTTTTAGTTCATTTTTGACCAATCATGTAACCTCATGCTATGAGCTTTTCCAACAATTTGTGACCTTCTTTCTAGACTTAAAATCCCATTTTGAACAACTTTCATGTTTTGAGTTTTTCCATTTGAGGCTTGGAAATAGGAGTTTTAGGCATTGGCTAAAATGACCTATAACTGACAAATGACCAAAATACCCCTGTCTTGTTCAAACCATAAGTTGAGTTCCACAAATCCAATCAAGGACTTCTACCACTCAAATTAAAGCTAAGAAGATGCTCTTCAACATTCATGTTGACCAAGAAATCATAGGAATCCTCCTACTAGGGCAAACGTTGTCTGCAAGTTGGGTGACTTTCAAGGACCCAGATTCACACACCTCTGCTGACCTGTAATTTGTCAAAACCATAACTTGGGCTCTGTAACTCCTATCAAGGACTTCCACCACTCAAATTAAAGCTTAGAACAAGCTCTACAACATTCATGTTATGGGGAAGGTGAGATATCAATCACATCTTGAGCTAAAACTGTCTGGAAGATAGGGATCAAATTAGGGTTTTCCACTAACAATCCTTGGGAACCCTAACTTGAAACTTCTCAAACTCCTCACTCATGATGAGTTGGCCTAGGAATCATCTTTATATCATCTCTATGCATCATTCCATGATCTCATGGCCCTTGGATTGGGTCTCAACCTCTCCCAAATCTTCAGTTATCCTAGGGTTGACCCAGTCAAAACCCTAATTCCATCATTCATGGTTGAATTCTCTGAACTCTTGCATAATGACTTCTCTGGGCTTCATGAAGGCTATCAAGACATCTCATAGGCTTTCCCAAGACATCAAATTCATTCTCAAAGTCTCAGAACCATCTGAGGGGCACCCACAACTCTCAAGCTATGAAGCACACAACCCTGGTTTCAAACCACTTCTTCTGAGGATCTCTTGAACTTTCTGATGAAGGTATCCACTTTCAAACACTCAATGAATAAATAATTGTTGGTCAAATTTTGGGGTGCAACAATATGTATCTGAAAAACAGGCACTATCTGGAAGAATTGCCCGTTGGCAGATGGTTTTGACCGAATATGACATCCAATATGTTTCTCATAAGGCTATTAAGGGGAGTGTTTTGTCGAAGTATCTTGCTGAGCAGCCTATTGAGGACTACCAATCGATGAGGTTTGATTTTCCTGACGAGGATATCATGTACCTAAAGATGAAAGATTGTGAAGAACCGTTGCCGGACGAAGGACCAGAGTTGGGTTCCAAGTGGCAGTTAATATTTTATGGAGCTGTGAATTCTTGTGGTAGCGGAATAGGGGCAATCATTACCACTCCCCATGGGTCGCATATCCCATTTACTGCTCGATTGACCTTTCCGGTTACCAATAACGAAGCTGAGTATGAGGCTTGCATCATGGGTCTTGAAGAGGCCATTGATTTGCGAATCAAGAATCTGGATGTATATGGAGACTCAGCTTTAGTGGTGAACCAGATTAAAGGAGAATGGGAGACACGTCAGCCCAATTTGATACCATATATGAATTATGCAAGGAGATTGTTACCTTTCTTCGATAAGGTAGAATTGCATCACGTACCGTGAGCAGAAAATCAAATGGCTGACGCCCTGGCGACATTGTCTTCCATGTATAAGGTTAATTTCTGGAACGAGGCTCCCCGAGTTGTTATTTCCAGGCTTGACAGGCCCGCCTTCATATTTGCTATTGACGAAGCATCCGATGATAAACCCTGGTACTTTGACATCCAGAATTTCCTGAAGAATAAGGAGTACTCGGCTAGGGCATCCAGTCGCGATCAGAAGACTCTTAGGAGATTGGCTGGCAACTTCTATTTGAACCCGGATGGTGTCCTATACAAAAGAAACTACGACTTGGTGTTGCTACGCTGTGTAGACGAGAAAGAGGCGAAGTTACTCATGGAAGAAATACATGAGGGTACATTTGGTACACATGCTGGTGGGCATGCTATGACAAGAAAACTGCTGCGGGCAGGTTATTTTTGGCTAACTATGGAAACTGACTGTTTCAAGTTTGCAAAGAGGTGTCATAAATGCCAGATTTACGCGGATAAAGTCCATGTGCCTCTGAGTCCTATGAATGTGATGTCATCACCATGGCCCTTCTCGATATGGGGAATTGATATGATTGGTAAGATTGAGCCTACAGCATCAAACGGACACCGGTTCATTTTGGTAGCAATTGATTACTTCACCAAATGGGTGGAAGCAGCATCATATGCCAATGTGACCAAACAAGTGGTTGCCAGATTTATCAAGCGAGATGTTATCTGCAGATATGGAATCCCTGAGCGGATTATCACCGACAACGGTTCGAATTTGAATAACAAGATGATGAAAGAGCTGTGTCAGAATTTTAAGATTGAGCATCACAACTCTTCTCCTTACCGACCCAAGATGAATGGCGCTGTTGAAGCAGCCAACAAGAACATAAAGAAGATTGTTCAGAAGATGGTTGTGACGTATAAGGACTGGCACGAGATGCTACCTTTCGCTTTGCACGGTTATCGTACGACGGTACGCACATCAACCGGGGCAACCCCTTTTTCGTTAGTATACGGAATGGAAGCAGTGTTACCGTTGGAGGTTGAAATTCCTTCCTTGAGGGTGTTACGAGATGTCCAACTTGATGAGGCATAATGGGTTAAGGATAGACTGAATCAGCTCAGTTTAATGGATGAGAAGAGGCTAGCTTCTCTAGCATACGGTCGGTTGTACCAGAGCCGGATGAAGAAAGCGTACGATAAGAAGATATGTCCACGAAGCTTTCAGACGGGCGACCTTGTGCTGAAAAGGATTCTCCCACCGCAAACAGATCACAGGGGCAAATGGACTCCTAACTATGAAGGTCCATACGTTGTTAGAAAAGTCTTCTCAGGGGGAGCATTGTTGTTGTCCACCATGGACGGTGAAGACTTTACGTCGCCTGTGAATTCGGACGCAATAAAAAAATACATTGCTTGAAATTGACCCGCTGGACAGAAAAAAGAGAGTCCAGGCAAAAATGGGGCATCCCGGCGAACCATAAAAAATGAATAAAAGGTTTGGGCAAAAGCTAGGGATAAAATTGAAAAGATGTACACCCGCAAAGTCAAAAACCTGCAAAGGGCAGCTTCGGCAAAAAAGGGTATCCCGGTGAATTGAAAACCCGCAAAGGGCAGTTCACGCAAAAGTTAGGGATTGAAAAAGCAAATGACTGCGGTCCGAATTTGATACTGCATTGCTTAGTGGTTTGGGGGTACCTGGGGGTTCGTTTATCCGACACAATCTCTTCCGAAAATTGAATACCGGGAAAGCACCAGAGTCAGGCGAGTCATAGGAGGATCAGCTCATGATGTTTGTCTGCACCATGTTGCCGACATGTATACAAATTTGGTTTGTATTTGTATTAATGCTTCTTGTGCATGTTTGTATATTGTTTGTGCGTAACTTCCTCTTTTCAGGAGTTGCATCCGGTGTACAAAGCTTCGCCTATTTACAGGCTCAATCAATAAAACATGTTATTCAGTATTTGATGCTTGTTCTTTACTGTTTTGTATGTGAAAAACGTCGATGTTTTTGATAAATTTGCATTTGCATAACTTTGTTGGCCCTTGCCAATGATTGACAAAACTTTGAATTGACTGAAGGAATGTCATGGACATTAACCCGAATAGATTTGGTTGTATAGATTTGTTTTGGCTCGTTTGTGTTTTGCAGGGTTCTCACCCTCGAAGCGGATGATCGGAAAATTGTGGCCCCAGCCAGAGGCTCTTGATGAAAGACTTGACGTTGTTTGACGCCCATCCCCATGCAGGTCGCACCCCATCCTCAAAAGTTGAGATGATGTTGTCCCTTACCGAAGAGGGATCACTTTCCCCAGCTAATCGCAGCTTGTCCCCCGCGGATAACCCCCAGCAAGTCAAAATCAGTATACCCTACAGAGGTTATAATCCCCAAAGAGTCGAATATGTACGCGTGCAATTCCCAGCTGGGAGGATTCCTGCAGTGTTTAACCAAGTCTTAGTTGGTTCACAGAAGATGGTTTTCTTTCTCCCCGCAGGTCGTCATGCCGTTGACAGGATGTTTATCCTCAGTAGAGTGGGTAGCTCCGAGTTTGCAAGATGTATTCAGACAGTATTGTTTCCTTCAGAAGGATTACTCTTTTTCCAGCTGAGTCGCCTCTTCCCCAGCTGAGTTGCTCTCCCTGGCAGAGTGTTGGTTCCTTCCTCCCAGTGGAAAACGACGGTTAATCTCTCCCCAGTAGAAATGGGGTGTGTGTCCGGCATCTCTTTTGCCGAAATACTTTGTGACACCCGTTCATCCCCAGCAGGGTGGTATTTGTCCTCAGCATTTCGTGTTGATAAAGCAAGCTTGTCAGAGCTCCCCAGCATCCCGAACCAGCATTTGCATTCGCATATATTATCATATTTGCATCTACCCAAAAACGCGTAGCATTTCCATGTTGTATGGAGCATTACGCCATTGTCAAACATACGCATTTTGAAACATAGATCAGGTTGGTTAACCTTTTTCTTTCAGGTATGTTCCGCATCAGGCATAGAGTTATAGCTCAGATCTATTACCAGATGATCGAAATCTCGCCGTGAGACATGTGATGATACAATTCATCTTGTTATGTTCCCCACAGAGTTACTGGTTGAAGTTTCTCTTATCCGGTCAGCGGAATGTTTTGTTCAAGTTTGTTGTTACGGCAGCATTTCAGGGTTTCATAAATCAAGGTTCAGAAGTGGTCATTTGTTGTCGAAACAGGTGTCCGGTAGTTATCTTCAGAGTATCCCTAGTGGAGTTAGTTACGGCAAAGGTAAGGCGGAATTGAATTCCTATTGGTTAAGAAAAATAAAAAGCTTATCCCCAACGAAGTCGTCGGGATTTCTTCATGTCGACAAAGTGCGCCCAAATGCGGACAAAAGTTTGCGTCTATAAGGATAGGATCTTTTCCGGGTTGGCGGATTTATTTTCCGTGTTGATGACAATGGTTTCTCCAGGGCAGTCCTAACAGGGACAGATTTATGATTTCTTCGTATTGATAGAATAAGGGATTTCGAACGAGGATGGATATAATTCCGAACGAGGGTGGAGATGTTTCCTAACGGGGATAATTTGAGATTCCTAACGGGGATAGTTTGGGACTCCTAACGGGGGTGTTTCATGATTCCGAACGAGGAGGGGTATGATTCCTAACGGGGATAGGGTATGATTCCTAACGAGGATGGATATAATTCCGAACGAGGGTGAAGATGTTTCCTAACGGGGATAATTTGAGATTCCTAATGGGGATAATTTGTGATTCCGAACGAGGATGGGTATGATTCCTAACGGGGATAGTTTATGACTCCTAACGGGGATATTTCAGGATTCCGAACGAGGACGGGTATGACTCCTAACGGGGATAGTTTATGATTCCGAACGAGGATGGGTAGGATTCCTCATGTGGAAAGTTGGTTCCGAACGAGGAGGGGTATGATTCCTGACGGGGAAGAACTTTTAATTCCTAACGGGGAATGGGTATGGTGCCTATTGTGAAATGTTTGTAATTCCGAACGAGGAAGGGTGGGATTCCTAGCGGGGAAAAGGTTGTGATTCCTAATGGGGAAAAGTTTGTAATTTCGAACGAGGATGGGTTTGATTCCTAAAGGGGAAGGTGTGCGATTCCGAATGAGGAAAGTTTATGGTTCCGAACAAGGAAAGGTTATGAGTCCTAATGGGAACAAGTTATGGAGTCCTAACGGGGAAAGACTATAAGTCCTGACGTGGACAGGTGTGGGTACTCTTCGTGTTGGCAAATCTCTTTTTCATGCTGACAAAATGGTGGCCTGACGCGGACCAGTTATCCCCAGCAAATGATTTGTTTCGTGGTTACGAAAGGTGTGTCCCGACAGGGACAAATTCAGCTTTATTTCTTCAGGGTGACGACATGTGGAGTCCTGACATGGACAATTAAGTTTATTCCTACGGTGATGGGATCTTTTCGTGTTGACGAGTTTCTTTCTCTGATTATACTGGAAAGATTAGTCCAGTTGGAGACGGGGTGGTGTTGCGAGGATAGTTCAATACATGTGGCATTACGCGGGTGGTTAATGTTAAGATCGGAAGTGTTATCAGATGATTGATCGGTGGTGGCCGTAATAACAGATCACAGGGCTCTGGGTTTTGTTCCCAAGCAGTGGTGCATTTTAGTTCTGCAGTTGGCAAATTTTCGGGTTTATTAGTATTCAACCGTCTCGTACCTCGATTGTCTGAAGGTCGTTCACTCTTCACCCAGTCGGGTCCAAGCCGCTTGAATAGGGGCAGCTGTTGCACCCTAAATTTTGCCCAACATCTTTCCCCTGGTTTATGTTTTAATTGCATCATCATGTGCATAGTTTAATCATTTGCATATCATAGCACAACATACCTCCAACAAGGGATCAAGGTGTCTATTAAAAGAAGAAGCCTATCTAGAGGTGTTATCTGAGTCTAAGAGACTATCCAAGACATCAGAAATGGGTTGAAGCTTTGAGGAGATTTGAGTGTCAACAAGTGGATTTCTCTCCTAACTTGAGGTGTATTGAAGGTCATCAATGAGGTATGAAGCATGGAATTGTGAATTTTAGTAGTGAACAAAGCTCATGGGATGCCTTGAAGGCCATATTGAAGCTAAGGCAAGTCATTGTATCAAGTTCAAGAACCACAGCTGAGGTGTGTACAAGTAGGGTTTCATCTGGGTAACCCTAGGTCAAGGAGAGCAAAAAGAAGGCATCAAGACCTAGCTCTAGGTCATGGAAATCATGGATTAATATGTTGAAGCATGTGTATGGGTGAGTCAAGATCAAATTCAAAAGAATCAGGAGTGGTTGGGGGTGTTTGAGACAGGGTTCCTAGGGTAAAATCCCCTGTATAGCACTGGATTTCCAAGCTACCTAAGTCAAAATGCAAGTTTAAAATGGATTCTTGGTCCACATAAAACTTGTAGAGCTTCTCAATATATTTAATTTGAGTACTAGAAGTCTTCAAGGAGATTTGTAGAACTCAAGTTATGGTTCTTGCAAGTTACAGGTCACCAGAGGACATTGAAATTTATCTGTGAAAGTCACTTGACTTCCAAGAAACTTTTGACCTCCAAGGAGTTTTCAAATGGATTCTTCACAAACATAAGAGTTGTAGATCTTGATCTTAGCTTTCCATACAGTATTATAAGTCCTCAAGAGGATTTGTAGAACTCAAGTTATGATCTTGGCAATCCAGGGGTATTTTGGGAAAGTTGAATTATAGGTCATTTTTCAACATAGGTCAAAGTCTCTATCTTCCACTCCTCAAATAAAAAAATGTTCAACATGAGATGTGCTTAGAATGGTGTCTTTAGGTCAGATATGAAGTCATGGTTAGTTGGATTGGCTTATTTCACAAAGTGCCCCAAAATGGCCTAAAAAGGGAGATTTTTCAAATGATTCAAAGGAGGGAAATTGGGATTTTTGAGATATGAGGCATACACATGGCATATGGGTAGTCATTTTGAATGGAAATTGGATTCTAAACACAATGACATTTCCACATTTTTGAATTGAGGCTTAATTTTATGACTTGATTTGTAAAATGCTTTCTTACATCATAAGTAACATATGCAAAACCATTCTTTAGATCAGAACCAAGGCTTTAACTCATCCAAACACATTCAACATATCATTTGGGGACAAATTGAATCAGATTTGAAGTGATGAACAAGCTGAAGCATGACTGTCACATACAAGCATGAGATGAAATTTTCACAAGCATGAGAAATTGAATTTATCATATGGATCATTCCAGAACTTTCTGGATCATTTCTACATGTTCTATATAATGCTAATGACTGGTTCAAAGCCTGGGTTGGTGAAGATTGAGAGAGAATTGAGAGATAGAACTCTGATTTTGCACCTTGCAAAACAGAATCGGTTACACGAATTTGAGCCATTTCAATCCAAACTTTTGCATTCAGTATCTTTATCTTAAGTTGTTGAGTGAATTCAGAGAGATTTCTGGCCAAGATTGCTGAAGAATCAAGAAAGAGCATCGTGAGTTCATCCCTTGCAACTCAAAATCGAATTTGAGAATTCAGAGAGATTCAACACAAATTGATGCATACAGAAGCTTGATAATCACTCATTGATCATATCTGGAGGATCTTGAAGCATAATTCGAAGCTTTCCTTGTTCTGTTCACTCCATTTTCACAGGTTAGTAAAATTCATTCTATGGCTTGATTCATGTAGAATTGTTAGGTTTTAATTGGTTAGATGCAATGTAGAACATGGCTAGGTCGTTTCTGGTAGAGAATTTCACGATTTAGAGACAAAATTAGGTTGAGCCAATTTTCTGTTGATGGATATAACTGGCGTTTCTTGATGATCTAAGCTTAGTTGTTTGGTTAGTTTTACTCAGGGTGAGGTGTAGATGATCCTAGGATTGTTAATTTTGAGTTTGGTGAGAATTTATTTGTGAGCATTTTCTGAGATGATCACCGTGTTTTAAGATGGGGAGTGATTCAATACACATGGATGATATGGTTGGATTGCTTGTGAAAAAACAAATTGAATGATGTAATTAGGGGTGAGTTTGGGTGAAGATTAGTGATGTTGATGATTGGGGACGACGGTGGCGCCACCTCCGGCCACCGTCTGTTGTTTCTTCCCTCCTACTTTCAAAAGGTAGGAGATGATCTTTTAACCCTATGATGAGAGGAAGACCTTTGACTCAATCTTGATCACACGGCCACGAGTGATTGTTATTTTGTGAAGGAGTCTGAAAGGATCCAAAACACTCTATTTCATTTAATGAAATGGCATGGGCTTAGTGATAAACTTGTTATTGACACCCCAGTTTGGAGGCCCATTGAGAAACACACGCGAATCAATTGCTATTCCACACAAGGTTTTGCCATTTTCTTTACATTTTCATTTTATTTTCTAAATGTTTGTGGGTTTAATGCGCACTTGACTGTTAGCACCCCCCTCTGGGCCTAACTTAGCTTTTGTACTGACATGTATTGCTATTCAACACGCATAATTTCCATTTTCATTATAATTTCTTTGATTTTTATGGTTTTAGCATAGTTGATAAAAAATTCATAACAATTTGAAAAATGGTCATTTTAGGTTGAAATTTTTTTCCTTGTTTCCCTTAGGACCTCTAGAATTAATAAAATCATAAAAATATTATTTCATGCATTTTTCATTTTCTGACATATTTTACAAGTTTAATTGCTTTTATTTTGCATTTATTTGATACTCCAACTTTCTGATTTTTTGTATAAGCATTTGATTTTGAGTTTTGATTTGATTCTTTTTGCTCTGGTTAGAGTAGAGATGTATGCTCCTTTAGTGATTTTTCTCATATTTTTATGATGAAATTTAGGTTAGTTTTGAATAATGAACTTTAGTGAATTAAAATTAGGGTTTCACAACATTTAGGTGTAGTTTAGTACATGGTTTTGGGGTTTAATGATTGATGTAGGTTCTGGGATTTATATGGGGTATTGGGTATAGGCTTAGGTCCCCTTAGAAATTTAATTAGGATTTTGTGATGAGTTTTAGCATTTTATTTGATTTTTGCAACTTGTGTGTTGATTGTGGGTTTCTCCATTGGATATTTGGTTTGGTTATACTTGTGTGGGGCTATTCTTGGGGTGTTTTTGGCTTGGGTTTTGCTTGAATGACTTGAAGATCAAAGGAAGTTGCTTGGGATGGCTTGAAGAGACTTGGAGTTGAAGATTTCTCATCTGTTGGAGTGCTTGTCAGAGGCTTAGGAGATAGGGTACATAGGAAGAGCATTAGAGTAGTCTTGTTTCTTCTTTCAAACATAGAGAGCTTCTTGTGCCTCTATTAAATCCCATGACACAAGGTCCCTCAAAGAAGTTCCATCTCTCCTTAGGAGGTATGTAGAGCATGCTTTGGTTGGGTAGAACCTTGAGGATACCTTTCATTTGCAATGTTAAGTTCTTAGTGATTTCCTTGGGTTGTCACTAAGCTTCTTAACATTTCAACTTAATCTGTTAATTGATTCTCTCTTGGAGATGGAGCTTATTGAAGATGGGATCTTATTTGAAGCTTGAAGGTTATTGAAGGTGGGATCTTGATTGAAGATGGAGCTGTTGTTGTCAACCCTTTGCTGTTTGATCAACTGTAGCTGTTAGAGCTGTTGCTGCTTGTGCTACTTACTGTAGGAGCTTGATTGTTGCTGTCAGAGTTGGTGTTGGTGCTATTTGCTTTTCTGTATTGTTTGTTGGCTTGTTCAGCTTGCCCCTTAGGTTTAAAGTGAATTATGTTTCACTTCTGCCTGTTGTTTTCTTAGGTTTGAGGTAGAGCGGGACTCCCTTGCCTTGCTTGTATTGCTGCATTGCATACATGTTTATTGTTTACTGTATATATCTGTTTCTTTTCTGTTTATCCCCTAGGATCTCTGTTTCCCTCTGTGCAAGAGGGAAATATGACAGACAATAGGTTTTTATCCATGCATGACAACTTTAGGGTAGTTTTGATTCCCCTTTCAACCCTAGGTTTTTTTTAGAGCTTCTTTCTCTTCTATCTCAAAACAATTCAAAACATAGTAATAAGGTTAATAGATGTCGTACGTTATGAGCCTTAAGCTATTTGAGAAAAGGTTGCTGGAGGGTCACTCTTCAGTAATCTAATTGCTTAGTGTGTTACCCTTAGGGTGACATACGACGTAGTCACTCTCAAATCATAGTCTCTAGTGTGTCAGAGATTGCAAACACACTAAAAAACACTTCTTTCGTAAAAGATTCAAAACAAACATCAAAGTGTCATTTTTGTCCGCTTGGACTCTTAATCAAGAAAACCTTTTCAGAAGGATCTAAAAAACAGTCAGACAAGCTTGTGTCTTCCGTAGCCCGAACTATGTTTGCTCTGATCTTTCATGCTGTGTGAAAGTACGTAGGCATAGGATGCGATATCCTAGCGAGCAACCTTCCCACCTTCATCAGTAGTTAGGAGAACTACGTTGACTCTGATTTCTCGTTTCAGACGGGAATACGTAGGCATAGAACGGCTGTGTTCTGCCGAGTCTCCTTTTTTTTGTCCCTTGACCTTTAGCGTAGATAGAATAACAATCCGTACCAGAAAACAAGCGTGGATCCCGTTGAGTACGGCGGACGTGAGGGGTGCTAATACCTTCCCCTTGCGTAATCGACTCCCGAATCCAGGAATTTGGTTGCGACAACCATTCCTTTCCCGTCTTTGCGGTAGGTTTACTCTGAGCGTTTCCTTTCCCTCCGTTGGGATAAATAATGCACGGTGGCGACTCTTCTGTTTAGCCGGCGCCGATTTTCGAAGTAGCGACACCCACCATTCTCCGTAATGGAGTACGGATGAATCACCTACACTCCTCTTGACCAATGATTCGTCCCACCAACACCATGATATGCATAACACCAAATGCACAACAAATGAACTCAAGCACACAAGGTGCACACGATCCCCTGATCACATCACCATACATCATACATACACATTATTCATCAATTAATTATTTTAATTAAAGTCACACGATCCCCCCTAATCACCTCACCATCCCCCATACACACCTCACACATCAGTTTAATTATTTTGATTAAATTCAATACTACATAATTCCACCTACCAACACCAAGTACATACCCTACACCACTAAACACCACAAATGTACCTGTCCCAGTCCAAGGGATCCTACGAAACGAATCACAATGCAATACAGCATGACACACATTTTGTCATGCTTGCTGGCTCATTCGCTTAGCGAAGCCCTAGCGAACGCTCACTAGCTGATCGCCTAGCGAAGGCAGACAGTGACTACTGGAAGCCTTTGCTACCCATCTTGCCTAGCGAAGTTCTAGCGAACACTCGCTACTAGCTTGCCTAGCGAACTACCTAGCGAATCACTCGCTAGCTCGCTTGCTAGCTACTCACTTAGCGAGTTCTGCGATCTCTCAAAACCCTCACAGTCCAGAACTGTTATCTTGCTCAAATTCAAGCCTATCATTCTACTTCTATCTTCAGTCCTATCAATACTACAACCAATAAACACTACTCTATCATTTTCTATCAATTTTAACTCTAGAACCCACACCTATGTTCATCATCAGAACTACAGAAGTTACTCAGAACTTCACCAATCTCCCAACAACACATACCCAAGGTCATCAATGGCAACCACAATCACAAACACATCAACATGCACACCAATTTCATCATAACAACAACAACAATCATCAACATTTCAGTATATCATTCATATTCACCAAACTCCTATGGGGTTAAGGAATCCCCTCTACCCAGTTCATGCAATTTACCAATCTTAACCCGTTTCTCCCCCTTACCTCGATTAATGCTCAGATTGATGAAGAACTCTGAAGAATTGTTAGCCCTAGCCTTCTTCTCTTCCTCTTGTTCTTCCCCCTTGTTCTTTCTTTTCCATCTCTTTCCCAAATTGGTTTATCGTGTTCTCTCCCTCTTCTTCTCCCAAAATCCCCTTTTATATACTTACTCCAATAATAATAATAATAATAATTATAATAATAATAATAATAATTATTATTATTATTATTATAATATAAATAAAATATTACTATTATTTATTAAATTATTATCATTATTCATTATATTATATTAATATTAACTCTATGGCTTAGTAAAATAATCTTTATCAATTAAGGGCACCCACCAACGCGCTCAGACACACTCCCCACACAAGGACACACCAAAAAGACTAAATAATTAAAATGGGTGTTACAACTCTCCCCCACTTTAATTATTTTCATCCTCGAAAATTACCTGATGGAAACAGTTCCGGATACGCTTCCCGCATCCTGCTTTCCAATTCCCAGGTCACACTGCCTCCTGCAGCACCTCCCTAAGCCACTTTCACCAAGGATATCTCCTTCCCTCGGAGTTGTTCCGCGTTCAACAATTCGCACTAGAAGTGCCTCAACAATCAAATTATTTCTCACTTGCACCCCATCCAATTTAATCAAAGTACCTCCTCGACTTAGACACATGAACACACCCTACAGTTTTCACAAATGATAGCGGTAAAACAGTCTAACATGCTATTTTCCCCATGCTTCCGCTGCGCCACTCTGATACAGATAAACAAAGCATAATGTGTCCTTCCGAGACTTCAAAGCTCGACCAACCCTAGTTACCATCATAATTGTCAACACACGTCTTTTCTTGGATCCTTTTGATCTTTTCAGTCGCCTCTTGCATAATTTCTGTTCCGAGTACAACATTCTCGCTGGACACACATTAGCACAAAGGAGTCCTACACCTCCTACCATACAAAGCCTCATACGATGTCATTTCGATACTAGAATTATAGCGATTATCGTAGATAACTCAATCAACGACAATTAACTGCCCCCAGATCCATCATGATCCAACACACAAGCTCTCACCAAATCCTCTACATACGGGATAGTTCTCTCTATCTGTCCATCCGTCCACGGATGCTAAACAGAGTTCAACTTTAATATGGCACTCAAAGTGTCTGCCACTCTCCCAAAATTTCATCGAAAACTCAGATTCCCATCTGACACAATATTCAACGGTATCTCACACTACTTCGCAACTTCCTCACTATACATCTTAGCTACCTCCAGCATAGAATGATTCATCCTCATTGGTAAGAAATGAGTTAATATTTTCAATCCATTCTTAACTACTCAAATCAAATCATATCCCTTTAAATTCTTCAGAAAACCCGACACAAAATCCATGGGAACACTATTCTATTCCACTCAGAAATAGATAACAGTTGCATCAGGCCCAACAGTCCCCGCTTATCCAACTTCGACTTTCCACAAGTCTAATAAGCACACACAATATGGCCACCAAAACGATCTCCCACATTCGGTCACCTCTTCATAGCACCTGGATAGGTACTCAATTCACCTTAATGTCCTTCTTCCAGGGTACTCTTATCCAACCCACAATACTGGAGCACAAACTCTATCACGACATCTCATGGCACCATTTCCATCAATCTGAAAATTAGCTCTTCGACTCAATTCATTAAATTTGATCAATCTAATAGCTCCAATTAGAATTCCAACTCCTCGACTCTCATCAAGATCACCCATAGTCAGCCTCAACATACAAAGCTTAACTCCATAAGAAGTCTCTTCACAGACCATACTCATATCTCGAATTTTCTTAATCAGTGCTAACTCATTTACCCTCATCCTCGATATATACCCAAAAAATCTCCAAATCGATACATCAGCTACCATGTTGTCTCGCCCGAATGGAAATTCAACCCAAGACCATACTCCTCCAGAAGTCCCAATTATTTCCTCTGTCTCATATCCAACTCTTTCAAATCAAACAAATACCTTAAGCTCTTAAGTTCACCAAGCATCTCATATATCAACTAAACAATTCAGGCCTCCAAACTCCGGCACAACCACACGACAGCAACCCACTCTAAACCACCTGTCAGATAATTCCTCTTACGTATTTTAAGTTGCCTCAAAGCATAACTAACACTCGCTGATGTTGCACTTAACATATCTCCCAATCATATCAACAAAGCATCACAAAACACAACAAATAGTTCCATCGGATATGGCAAAACCAACACACGAACTCTTTGAACTTTCTTCACAGAGGCATATCACCGCTTCTTCTCCAACACCGATAATTTAAGTTCCCGATACTAAACATAATCCTCTATACTCTTCGAATATATCAGAATATCATCTGTTAACACAACCATTGCCTCGCTCAATTAAGTATGGAAAGTCCCATGCCAACAAACACTCAAATTTGTGAGTTATGGCAGAAACACGAACTGCACCTTCCGCACTCACCACAACATCCAAACACATTCCATCAATAAATATCTTAATCCCATGCCGCTACTTCGCCATCACCCATAGCATTGTAAAAACTTTCAACGCTTCAAACCGTGCGTCATCCCGAGTTATGGTTCTCCCGTTACGTCAAAAATACGACGACAACATTTTCTCACTTGAACGGCCCTTCAACACACCTTCACTCTTGAAATGCTTAAAGGTCTAATTATATCAATATCGTATTCCACATTCTGACTTTCTTTAATATTCACCAAAAGTCACTATCCACGCTTTACATACTCGGCCTCACGATCTGTTACCGTAGCACATCCACCAGACACGAGTCTCAAAACTACTCACTCAATTAATTCCTTGACCACCCAAACAGACATACAATACGGAGCTCTCAATATCGGGCTAGTTTCTGCAACTAAGTCGATCACAACCCCACTTTCCAAAATTAAATAAAACACAAATATTTCAATTAAACATCAGATTTTCCTTTCAAAAGTGGGATATCACATCCAAATAATTCAACATACTCATCATTAGATGGTTTTTAAAATAACACAGCGGAAATTATCCTTAGTCAACGTTCACGGCCATTCGCCAAATTACACAAAAACATTCATTAATAAAATTCACCAACACATGATACGTCACAGGAAATAAAACAATTCAACATAAAGCAATTAAACGCCCAAGTCCCGTGTTACGTATCAGAGCATCCTACGACTCGACTCACACACCACTATCCAAGCTAGCTAAGTACCTGGATTGTCTGTACCTCCGAAGAAGCACAAACCACAACAACAACAAAGGGGTGAGAAAACATGATCAAAATTATCGGTAATACAATACATGAAATAAAGGTAGCAATCATATAAAATTTCACCCAACATTCATCAAGAACGACTTACTGTCCAACAACAACACAACACACCATAATGCAAATATGCAACTCAACACCATGCATGCGGTACCGACTCATTGGTTCATTCAATCGAACCCCGGATAGATCACATACACCCGTCCTTGGCCATGATTTATCCCCACCATTCTCCGTAATGGAGTACGGATGAATCAGCTACACTCCTCTCGAGCAATGATTCGTCCCACCAACATCATGATATGCATAACACCAAATGCACAACAAATGAACTCAAGCACACAAGGTGCACATGATCCCCTGATCACATCACCATACATCATACATACACACTGTTCATCAATTAATTATTTAATTAAAGTCACACGATCCCCCCTGATCACCTCACCATCCCCCATACACACCTCACACATCAATTTAATTATTTTGATTAAATTCAACACTACATAATTCCACCTACCAACACCAAGTACATATCCTACACCACTAAACACCATATATGTACCTGTCCCAGCCTAAGGGATCCTACGAAACGAAGCCCTAGAGAACGCTCGCCTAGCGAACTCCCTAGCGAAGGCAGACAATGGCTACTGGAAGCCTTCGCTACCCATCTCACCTAGCGAAGTCCTAGCGAACACTCGCTACTAGCTCACCTAGCGAACTACCTAGAGAATCGCTCGCTAGCTACTCGCTTAGCGAGTTCTGCGATCTCTCAAAACCCTCACAGTTCAGAACTGTTATCTTGCTCAAATTCAAGCCTATCATCCTACTTCTATCTTCAGTCCTATTAATACTACAACCAATAAACACTACTCTATCATTTTCTATCAATTTTAACTCCAGAACCCACACCTATGTTCATCATCAGTACTACAGAAGTTACTCAGAACTTCACCAATCTTCCAACAACACATACCCAAGGTCATCAATGGCAACAACAATCATAAACACATCGACATGCACACCAATTTCATCATAGCAACAACAACAATCATCAAGATTTCAGTATATCATTCATATTCACCAAACTCCTACGAGGTTAAGGAATCCCCTCTACCCTGTTCATGCAATTTACCAATCTTAACCCGTTTCTCCCTTTTACCTCGATTAATGCTCCGATTGACGAAGAACTCTGAAGAATTGTTAGCCCTAGCCTTCTTCTCTTCCTCTTGTTCTTCCCCATTGTTCTTTCTTTTCCATCTCTTTCCCAAATTGGTTTATCGTGTTCTCTCCCTCTTATTCTCCCAAAATCTCCTTTTATATACTTACTCCAATAATAATAATAATTATAATAATAGTAATAATTATTATTATTATAATAATAAAAATACAATATTACTATTATTTATTAAATTATTATCATTATTCCTTATATTATATTAATATTAACTCTATGGCTTAGTAAAATAATCTTTATCAATTAAGGGCACCCACCAACGCGCTCAGACACACTCCCCACACAAGGACACACCAAAAAGACTAAATAATTAAAATGGGTGTTACACTAGTCACAACCTTTCTGAACAAAAATAAAAATCTCACAAGAATAGTTCCAAAAAAGAGCTTGCTAAGTAAAAAAAAATCCTAAAAATGTTGACTTAGGCAAAAAGTTAGGGTATCCCGATGTACCGCAAATTCAAAATAAATTGTCCATGCAAAATATGGATTAAAAGCAAGAAAAACAGATAGAAAATAAAAAATGGAAAACAAGCTTGTAAACCGAAGTAGGTGATTGCTAATTCAAGAATTTCATCAGTGCTTCAACCACTAATTCAATCTCCATCATGACTACCAAAATTCTCTTGCCGACGGAATACATCTGGTGAGTTAATTGGATTTATGAATGGAGAACACCAAAGGAGAATGGGTGGGTTAAATCAATTTTGAGCCTTATATTTTTTGTTTCTTAAACTATGAACCATACCATGTTACAACTCTCAAAATACCTAGTTGAAGCTAGGTTCACTATGAAAGCATACTCAGCAAATTGTTGTTAAATTGACTTCAAATGTTTGTTAAACCATCATTAACCACATTGTTCTATCACATCTTCATTTGTACTCATCTACTGTACCCACCGTGCTTTTTCTAGACCAATTTTCCATTTCAAAACTTGCATGAGAATTGTGTAAGAGTTACTTTTCAATACTTAGCATCGAGGATATCTCGACGATAGTTTGATCAATGGTGAACTGTTTCAAGACGATCCTAACTAAGAGAAAATCACATAGAGATCCTATTAATCAGGAGAAAATCCTTATAATCATAGGTAGGTCATCTAAAGATCTAATTGACCAGGGGGAAATTATTCCAAGAATTGGTCAACTTGGGTCAAATCTCCAAGCACCAGTTAATCAGGGGCATTCCTTTTGAAGATTCAGATACTGGGGAAGCCCGTATAAAGGTCATATAACAACATGGCAGAATCCAAGTTCCTTTTCAAAAAACTCCTCCAGACCCTAACGATTAGGGGCAGACCTTTCAAATATCCAAATACTGGGGCAGTCCATATCAAGTTCATATCATAGCATGGTGGTATCCAAGTTCCTTCCCAGACAACTCCTTCAAATACCCTACCAACAGGGACAAGATAGGATACATAGGGGCAAGTCTTTTTCATAATTTCAAGTTGCTCGAGTAATCCCTGCCATACATCAGCAACCATTGAGTTATAAACAAGTATCGGGAAGTCATGTTGGCATAACACCCTACCACCTTTTGACAAAAACCTTGTTACAATCTCTCTAAGCTTTAACCATTCCATTTCCCATCACAGGGGCACTTGTTGAAATATTCAAGTCATCACATAAATCACCATCATTCATTAATCATGTTGCTATGCTCTAGCGTCGAACCATGCATATCATCTCATTTATCGGGAGTATTCCCATAGTATGAATCCTACATCATGAAAAATCCTTATAACACAAGCATAAAAAGTTAAAAAGCTCAACATCGTTTGGCACTTGACAAAAATCCAATCATCTACAAAAAAAAATCCCAACCTCACTTGGCATTTACCTAAGAAAACTAACCTCACTAGGAATTTACCCCACAAAAGGCCCAACCTTGCTTGACAACTCAAAACCCATTCATTTTAAAGCCTAGTTCCCATCTAGAAAATCATTTCAAAATACAATTCCTGTTTGAGAAATCATCTTAAATCCATTTCCCCTCTGGCAAAAAATTTCAAAATCTAGTTGTCGTTTGGCAAACCATCAAAGTTTAATTCTTGCTTGGCAATCAGATCACCCATTAAGCTTATTATATGCATCAACCATGCATTTTATTTTATGTATCATTTCATTCATATCACATAGCATGCATCAAAAAAATGCATTAACCCAAAACAGATCATACATTAACACTTACATCAATGTAAAACATATCGTGCATCCATATAAAGCATGCATACCTAGCATAAGCAAAGATTCTGTGACCGCTCCTGGAAGTCCAGATCAATCCCCAACTAAACCATTATAATCCCCAAAGCAATAATGCTTATTAGTTTCCCTAGTAAGTAATTTACCCACATAATCCTTTTAAAAGTTGCTCCCTAGTAAGTCCTTTTTGGAATCTCCCCAGTAGACGATCATCTTAAACGATCAATACCAACTCATGAGTAGGTGTTGATCTATCATGACCCCAACTTTGTTCTATATAGAAGGTATGTCATACAAACATTACCCAGCTAAACTAGTTACAATTCACAAGTAAGCTTATTTCAGCAAGTAGGCTTATTAACTTCCCTAGTAGACTTCCCCACAAAGCCTCATTTGAAAGATGATCCCTAACAATTCTTTCCCCCATTGAATTTTTCCTAAAACCTTCCCAGTGAGGGATCATCCTAAAGGACCCACACTACTCGATCGTAAGGGCTAACCTTCCACATCCCCAACAAATCATTTATCTACGCACTAATCCCCCTATTAGTGATGACAAGTTTATTCCAATCTCCGTATTTATCATTTCCTCTTCTAACCATTGTGTTGACCATCTCTATTTTTTGTTTAACCTTGATACTGATTCTCGTGTTGGTAAATATCTCAGTTTCTCTAGTCTCGTCCAGAATATCTACTTATCTTCGGTCCGTCCGAAACCTTTTCACTATCTCTGGTCTACCTAAAATCTTTTCATCTATTTGGTTCGTCCAAAATCTTTTCATCAAATGTGGTCCATCCAGAATCTTTTCATCTATCTGGTCTATTCGAAATCTTTCCAATATATATGGTGCGTCCGAATCCTCTTCATTATATTTGCTCAGTCCAGAATCTTTTCATCTATCTGGTCCGTCCGAAATCTTTTCATCATATATGGTCCGTCCAGAATCTTTTCATCTATATGTTATGTCCGAAATCTTTCCATTATATCCAGTCCGTTTGAAATCTTTAATTTATATTTGGTTCATCCGAAATCTTTCCATTTATCTAGTTCGCCCGGAATATCTCATTTCTCTGGTGTGTCTGGAATATCTCATTTCTCTGGCCCGTCTAGAATATCTCATTTTCTCTGGTCCATCCGGAATGTCCTATTTTTCTGGCCTCTTCTAAAATATCTCATTTTCTTTGGCCTCGTTTAAAATATTTCATTTTCTAATAATATATTACTATTATTAGTCATTATTACTATTTTTATTTTTTTATTTATGATTTATACTATTAGAATAGATTTATATTCTTGTTATTACTTATTATTAGATTTATTACTATTAGTTATTATTATTAGTTATTATTTTACGGTACTATTGTCATTATTTCGTGTTATTTGTTATATTATTGTCATTGTTTTCATTTTGTTTCACATTATTAGTTTTAATTATTAGATTATATTTATAATATTACTATTAGATCTATTTTATTTTCATTTATATTGATAGGTTTAGTATTATTATTTTCATTTTTATGCATTTTTTATTGCAAAAATATCTAAATCATTCCAATTTAGATCAAATGCAAAAATCAAATATTCATTCATGAGTGATTCATAAATTACATCAGATTGAACAAATCAGTTTGGTCTCCAAGTCAATCATTCTCAATTAAATTCTCAATCAATCACAATTAGTCTCAATCATACAAATCTTTCCTTTTTTACAAACTTGAACTCAAATACTCAATCTTTAAAATCATGCCAAACACATCAAAGAAATCTTATTTTAAATGCACTGTATTTATTTTTTAATAGGATTTAAATTTGTTTAATTAGATTTTCATTTAGTTTGCTTTTAATTTGGTTTTTAAATTGTTTGACTTCGTTTGATTTTTACAAATAGATTAATTATTGCATTTTTATTAATTGTTTTAAAAATATAAAAAATCACAAAAAATATATAGAATCTTTTCCGATTTGTCATTCTCATCTTTTGATTGGTCACATTTTGACAAACTTTCTTATGATTGGTCAAAGTTTGTCAGTTTGCTGACAAAGTAGATAATATCTAATATTATTTGATTTTATTTTTTTCTTTCTTTTTTTGTCTTTTAATCTAATTTTTTCACACTATAAATAGACATCAGCTTTTACGCAGTTTTTCTATCCATAATTCACAAAATTCATATCCCAAAAGTTGTTGCTCTTTACACAGAAGAACAACAACAACTAACCTAAAGCTTCAAACTTTGCATTTATTCCATCAACAATCCAAGCAAAAAAACTTGCACTGAAGGAGAAAGGGAAAGAAAAGAATGGAGGAGGTAGCTTATAAGGATCACGACACCACATATTGATACCATTTTTTTTCATACCTTTAAGAATGTATCTGATTACTATGTTTTATGTAGGTTAAATTTATTCTTGTTTGAGTTTTGATTTAATTGTTCGATTGATATTTATTTTGTGTACGATTTATGATCTTTGCTCATGATATTCATGTTTTTATACATTAGAAAAAAACATTTTTCTTTCTTTCTTAAGCCATACTAAAAAAATAAATGTTTCTCTCTCACCAAGAAATCCCATTGAAAACCCTTTTTTATAATATGGTCATATAGTCAAGTTAATATAAAAGATTTCTCACTCATTTTTTTTCTTCACGGTTTAGAAACAACACACTTTCATTCAAAAATTCTTCACTACTACAATAAATTATATACCATCAACCGATCTGTATCTCTATTTTCATTCATGTTTTTTAGTTTTTATTTATTTATTTACTTCATTAGAATTAGGGTTTTACTTGGGCTTGTGGGTCAAACTACTTTATACTCCCATTTTGTCTTATATTTTTCTCTTTTATGTTCTTTATTTTTATTTTTATTTTTCTTTAATTATTATTTTTTAGTTTTATTTTAATTAGGTTATTTATTGGGTTTTAAATAATTAAGTTTATTTTAGTTATTAAAAATCATTAAAATACAAAAAAAAATCTCTCTTTAGTTTGTTAAGTTAATCTTCAAAATACAAAAACCAAAATCTTTTCTTTTCCATAAATATCAAAAACACAAAAATATTTCCCTTTCCCTTTTAGTTTGGTTTTCTTTTCAGATTAACAAAAAAAAGAAGACAAAAACTCCTTTTACAAATTAAAATTCATCATCACTCATCAAATTGACTATTTTCCCCCTTCCACCTAACTCAATTCAAAACATTTTAAAAATCAACTCTCCCTCCCATGCGATGAAACATTTTTTCATAAACTAAAATTAACCAACCAACAAAACTACGAATTATAAAGACTCTGATTTTCTCATTACTTGATGAGAATACGTAGGCATAAGGCCGCAGATCCTTGGCGATCCACAAACTTTAACTAATTATTTCTCATTGTACAAATCCTTTCCTTTGTAAATAGATAAATAAAGAATTTAGGCAAGAAATACAAGTTATACATGCAAATATTCCGTTAGAAAACACATTAAACCTTAGGCTATAGAAGGTTTCTGTTGTGTACAACAAAGATGAGGAGTGCCTAACACCGTCCCCTCAATTAACTGACTCTTGAACCCATATTCGGTTGCGATGACCATCTTATATTTTTCCTTTAGGGATTTATCATTATTTCCCACATTCCTTAAGAATGAATAAAATATGATGGTGAATCTATAATTTTTTCCGTCGCGACACAATCACCTGTAATCAATACAAACTCTCAAACTATTTTGAACTCTAGTGGGAACAAGTTCATTTTTTTCTTCATTTCATACCACTGTGAGGCCAAACTTCTTATCCATTTACTATCATAGATAGATTATATGATACCTACTTGCAAATGTAAGTAGAGTTTGCACCTAAGATGGGGGGGGGGGGTGAATTAGGTATTTTAAGATTTTTCCAATTTTTAGCTTATGTCTTCTTATTTTTTTCGATTTAGATTCTAAGTGATGAAAGCGATAAAGTTCAGAAAGACAAAGAACACTGAGAAATATTATGGTTCCCCTCACAACCCGAGAGTACTCTAGTCTCCTTTCAACATGAAAGAGATTTTACTATTGTTAGGACTTATACAAGACTATCATAGTCTTTCTATACAGACACTAACAAAAACCACCAAGAACAGTCCTCTTGAATTTTTCACTAAGTCTACTAAGAGAGCTATCCTCCCTTAATGAACCTCTTGTTTCCAACAATCCTGGACAACAAGGTTATAACAAGTATTATGAATTTTTACAAGAGTTTGAAATGAAAATTATAGTGTATCAATCTCTTTATTGATTTTCTCTTCCCACAACGATAATTCACAAACACTAAAGTGTTAGATTGCTCAAGAAACTTCTGGATTAGATGATGTGAAAGTGTGCAGAATATTTTTTGTATAAAAGATGAATACTTGAATGTGAATTTTGAAAAATTAAGAATTTGAATGGAAGAGGTGATTTTGAAATATGAAAAAGTATGTATTTATATGATTATGACACCTTTATGAAAAAATGTTAAGTTCATCAAAATTATCATGAACAAATGCCAAGATGAAATGAAAATGTTTTACAAGAAAGTCATGAAGAGGTGTCTAAGAAAAAGTTACTGTTTTTCAATTTCGTTCAGGTGCAAATCGATTGTTGTCATGTGCAAATCTCTTTGCATCATGCAATGTTATAAAAATTTGAAAAGATACAATACGCAATCGATTTATAATAAATGCAAATCGATTTACATAGTGAAAATGTGAAATTTTGCTGTTATTTTAGGCAAGCTACATGTGCAAATCGATTTTCATAGAGTGCAAATCGATTTACACAAGACAAAAATTGAAATTCTGCCTAAGAGAATTATGCCATGAGAAAACATGATTTATGCAAGAGTGCTTGAACATATGAGCATCTAAGACTTTAATTATGGTCATTAACGATATTATACCTTCTTGACATATGAATATATGAGTCCAAAGTCTTTGAACATGATTCTTTTTATCTTGAACTTGATCATCTTTTCCTTCTTGTCACTAAGAGTCTTGTCTTCATCAAAACATCTTTATCATAGAGAAGCATGACTTCACATTCTCCCCCTTTTTGATGATGACAAACATTCCTCTTTAATGCTTTGATATCTCTAGAAAATTTCTGCCCCTAAGATGAATAATTCCCCCTTTATATGTGAAACTTATGCACACTTGAACTTGATCATCTTGAAGGAGTATTTTGTAACCTTTGTACCTTTAAAAAATTAAGACAAGGAGATATACAAGCATAACACCTCCCCCCCCCCCCTTTGACATTATCAAAAATAAGGGAAATATGGGTGAAAGATAAAAGTCACAAGAAAAAAGGAAAAATTGAAACTAACATTCACCAAGTAAAATAATTCTTAGACATTGTCTCATAAAAAACATTCATACATGCATTCAAAATAGAACTTAGGCGAGTAAAGTAGTCATGGTACAAAGTACCTTACACATACAACATAACCAATCCAAAACTTACTAAGAGCATATTCAAAGTTACATGCCAAAATATAACATAAAACTTAAAAACAACAAAACAAAGTAAACAACTAGGATTGGTCCATATTATGATTGTTGTTGTTGTTGTTGAAGTCTTAGAATGGATGGAATTGTTGAAGGGGTATAAATGATAGAAGTGGGTTATATGGCTTGTTGGGATCATATGGTGGAATGTGAAGGTGAGAGTAGAGGTATGAAATTTGTCGATTTATGTCGATCTTAAACTCATTGATTTGGTTGATGGTTGCTTCATGATTTTGAGAGATTTAGTTATGATGGGAAGTCCATTGATCATTCATGGTGGAGTTGAGATTTTCAAATTGAGTAGTCATATATTCAAAAATAGCTTGGTTGCTTAGACCACTAGGCACTTAATAAGTAGGAACATCTTCACCATTTTCTTCTTCTTGATCACTCTCTTCATTATCTCCACCAATATAAGTTATGGTTTGATTTTCTGGATCCTAACGAACTCCCATTCTCTTGCCCACATTCTTGATAGTGATTTTGTGGCCACTTAAGTTAATGATACTATACTTAATACCATTCAAATATATGCCAAAATGTTGAACAATATGAGTAATAAACCATCTGTAAGGTAAAGATTTGGTCTTGGTGGTGTGATTCAACATATGATGCATAACGATCCTAGCATAATTTATATTGATTCCATTATGTATAGGCTACAAAATTTTCATTTCAACTTGTAGAACCCCAAAATATTCCCTTTTCTCCTCTTGTGATTTGGATTATGTATCATTTCATTTTCATATTCATTGTTGCATAACATGGTTCTAGAAAAGGGATCAAGGTATCATGGTTTGTTTCTCAAGAAGGAGGAACTTGTTCTTCAACTTCAAGCAAGGTTTTCTTCTTGATTTTATGGTATTATAAAATCCCAAATATCCCTCATAATCAAGTTTGATTCAAGGAAAAATCATTTTAAGGTCATATGTGATTCACCATATCTTAGTTTGCAAGAAATAATCAAGAAATTCAAATTTGGTTCAAGGTGTTTGACCTAATTTGGCAAATTGTGGTTCTTCATTTTCAACATCTTGAGGTGGTTCTTTCTCTAATGAACTCTTCTCATAATTACCTACAAGTCCTCTTTGTAAGGAAAGGTCCAATTATTCTTGGAAAATCATCAAAAGTTTGATGACATTATAGGTCATTTTGTGTTTTGGAAGAATTTTCTAGTCAACTTCAAAAGGTCATAAATTGGTCATTTTCATCATTTGGAGTCCATTTGTTTTCTAAAATGAACTTTAAGATGTCCTTTACAACTTTTATTCAATGTAGAAGTGCCAAAAACCTATGGAAGGCCTTGGTTTTTATCAAAACATTGTAGGTCATTTTTGGTCCCTAAAAAGACATGAAATTTTTCTAAGTGTTTTGTGATTTTGAACCTTTTGATGCAAGCTAATTTGAAGGATCATATCTCTCAGCTCAAGTTTCCAAATTAACACTTTCTTTTCACACTGCAAAGATTGTATCATCCTTTATCCAATGCACAGAGAATCACCTCATAAAGCCTCCTACGTTGTGAGAACCATGGTCAAAATTTGAATTTCAAAGCTGAAGTTTCACTTCAAGTTAGAATTGAATTTGGTTGAAATGGCTTCTAATCATCAAATTAATCCATGAATTCAGTCTAAACATGATTAACAAACTTGCCTGGGTTGATTAGAGCATTGAAACACAAGTTTTGAGTGAGTTTTGACAAGTTTCAAGTCACACTTTGCTCATGATGCAGGTGTGCACAAATTTGCTCCAATTTGCATCATTCACCCTCCCTCAGCATTCAAAACACTTCTCCTATAAATAAGGGACTCATTCCACTCATTTTCACAAGCTTTGATAGCCAGAATCACCCTGCTTTGATCCCATTTAAACTCTTAAGCTTAAACTTAGTATTTTCATTTCCACACCTTAATCACTCAAATTCTCCATTCAGTTAGCTTCACCAACATTCAGTGAAGCTAACCAGCTCAAGAACTTGAAGAATCGTGGCTGAATCAGTCTTGAGGACTCCATTTTCAGAGCTTCAAAGTTGAACTTCAACAGGTATAATTCTCAACCATTTTGACTCAAATTTGTTGCTAAGATGTAGTCTTTGATGTGCTGATGTTGTTAGGATTGTTAGATTTTAGTTTTGGTTGAGTTTTGATGGTTAATTTTTAAATTCGTGTTTGAATTTTCTTCGGGTTTTTTCCTAATCGAGTGAGCTGTGTTTTAAAGAAATTTGGCGCGATGATATGGTGGAGATCGTCTTGAAAAGACGCATCAGATGAAACCATTATGAGCTCCAATAGTTATAGTTTGAAGGACCTTCATTTTTCTGCGAATCTCTACAGATTTCAAGTGGCTGGAGGTTGAAGATGATGATTTAACCGTCCATTATGCCACTTGTTTTAATCCTGTGTGTTTGACCTTTGTTGGTTGGAAATGATGAGGTTGACTCAGATCCACCGTGGATGTGCGTTTTCTGGCCCTTGGATTAGCCACATCATTTAATGAAGCGAGATCTAACGTGTCTTGTTTTTTCTGCCTTTTTTTCTTTTTTTCTATTTTGTTTTTAAATCCATTTTATTTTCAGAAATTCATAAAAAATCCATTTTTAATCAGAAAAATACCAAAATATATAAAGAAAAATATAAAATTTTCAAAAATTAATATAATTTTCGTTTCTGATTTTTTGAAAAATTTACAGTGTTAATCGGTTAACCATATAGGTTAATCGGTTAACACATTAAAAAATTTAATCAGAACTGAAAATTTAACAGTGTTAATCGGTTAACCCATATGGTTAATCGATTAACATGCTCGAATTTTTGAAAAATACTTAAAAACAGAATGCATATACATGAAAACATATCACAATTAATGCATACATAAAATAGAGACAAGGATCAGATGTCACCTTCATCAAGAATTCCAAGTTCTCTCCGAATTTTGTAGAATGATTATTTTGCCAAAGGCTTGGTGAAGATGTCGGCGAGTTGGTTGTGTGTGTCGACGAAAGTAACATTAACATCTCTGTTTAATACGTGATCTCGAAGGAAATGATGCCGGATATCAATGTGCTTTGTTCTGGAATGCATAACCGGATTCTTTGTGATATTTATGGCACTAGTATTGTCACACCGTAGAGGAATGCATCCGAGGTCAACACCATAATCCAGAAGTTGTTGTTTCAGCCATAAAATCTGTGCACAGCAACTTCCTGCGGCGATGTATTCTGCTTCGGCGGTGCTGAGTGCTACACAAGCTTGCTTCTTGCAGGCCCATGATACTAGAGCATTTCCGAGAATATGACATGTACCACTTGTACTTTTTCTATCGGTTTTGCATCCTGCATAGTCAGCGTCAGAATAACCAACTAAAGAACAAGTACTACCTTTAGGATACCATAATCCGACGTTGGTCGTTCCTTTGAGATACTTGATAATTCTCTTCACAGCAGTGAGATGCGATTCCTTCGGATTTGCTTGGAAGCGCGCACACAAACAAACACTAAACATAATGTCAGGACGGCTTGCCGTCAAATATAGTAATGAACCAATCATACCTCGATATTTAGTAATATCAACTGGAGTACCAGATTCATCTTGATCAACATACGTTCCGGATCCCATAGGAGTAGACATCATCTTGCAACTATCCATATCGAATTTCTTTATTAATTCCTTACAGTACTTGGATTGGTTGAGGAAGATTCCATCCTTGGTTTGCTTGATTTGTAGTCCAAGAAAATAATTTAACTTTCCCATCATGGACATCTCGAATTCTTCTCGCATCATGAGTGAGAATTCTTCGCACAGTTCTTTGTTTGTTGATCCAAATATGATGTCGTCGACGTAGACTTGTACTAACAAGGTGTTACCCTTGATCTTCTTTATAAACAGCGTCTTGTCAACCTTTCCTTTTGTAAATCCTTTCTCACATAAGAAGTTGCTAAGGCGATCATACCATGCTCGTGGTGCTTGTTTTAAACCGTAGAGAGCCTTCTTCAGTTTGAAAACATGTGAGGGATTTTTGAAGTCTTCAAAACCCGGAGGTTGTTTGACGTAGACTTCCTCATTAATATATCCATTCAGGAAAGCGCTTTTGACATCCATCTGGAATAACTGAAAATTCATAGAACAAGCGTAAGCAAGTAGTAATCTAATTGCTTCTAACCTTGCTACCGGAGCGAATGTTTCATCAAAATCAATTCCTTCCTCCTGGTTGTAGCCTTGTGCGACCAATCTTGCCTTGTTACGAACTATAATCCCGTTCTCGTCAAGTTTGTTCTTGAATACCCATCTGGTTCCTATAATATGCTTATTGTCCGGTCTTGGTACAAGGGTCCAAACTTGATTTCTTTCGAACTGATTAAGTTCTTCTTGCATTGCTATAATCCATTGGTCGTCGCCTAAAGCTTCATCGATCTTTGATGGTTCAATTTGAGATACAAACGCCATGTTGAGACAAGCATCCTTTAAATTAAGTCGAGTTGCAACGCCTTGACTAATATCACCAATAACTTTATCAATTGGGTGATCTCTGTGTGTTCTCCATTCTTTCGGAAGATCTTGATTTTCTTGAGTAACATCTTCTTGTAAAGTTGTTTGATCTTTTGAAACAATTTCTTCATTTTGTGAAGTATCTACAAAATCATCATCATCATCCAAAACAATATTATCCTCTTTCGAGGGGTTAGTCTCATCAAACGAAACATGAATGGACTCTTCAATGGTAAGAGTTCTTTTATTAAAAATTCTAAAAGCTTTACTATAAGAAGAGTAACCCAGGAATATACCTTCGTCGGACTTCTCATCAAACTTACGGAGATTGTCCTTATTGTTGTTGAGAACGAAGCATTTGCAGCCAAATATGTGGAAGAATGATATATTCGGTTTCCTTCCCTTGAACAACTCATACGGAGTCTTTTTGAGTAGCGGTCGAATATTCACGCGGTTGCTTACAAAGCATGTCGTGCTTACTGCTTCTGCCCAGAAATATTTTGGAAGATTTGTGTCGCTGAGCATTGTTCTAGCAAGTTCAACTAGTGAGCGATTCTTCCGTTCTACGACGCCGTTTTGTTGAGGAGTTCTTGGTGCCGAAAAATTATGAGAAATTCCATTTTCTTCGCAAAATTCTTCAAAGTCTGAATTTTGAAATTCTCCACCGTGGTCGCTTCTTATGGAGGCTATAGTGAGTGACTTCTCGTTTTGAATTTGTTTTGCATACTTTTTGAATGCTTTAAATGCATCATTTTTCTGCACTAAAAACATTGTCCAGGTATATCGAGAAAAATCATCAACAATAACTAAAGCATAAATACTACCTCCAAAGCTCTTCGTTCTTGATGGACCAAAAAGATCCATGTGCAATAATTGAAGTGGTCTTGATGTAGAAACCACTTGCTTGGATTTGAAAGTTGTCTTGGTCTGTTTTCCCTTTTGACATGCATCGCATAATTTATCCTTGATGAATTTTATCTTCGGAAGCCCAACAACCAGATCATGCTTGATTAATTTGTTTAAATGCTCCATGTGAATGTGAGCAAATCTTTTATGCCAAAGCCATGCCTCGTTGTTGTTTTCCATAAGACATTTTACCTTCAAAGAAGAATCATCAAAAGAGATCATAAAAATATTATTGTATCTTTTACCTTTTAGCAGAATCTCATGAGTGACTTCGTGTTCGATCAAGCATTCTTCCTTTGTGAAGTTGATTTTGAACCCTTTGTCACACAATTGACTGATGCTAAGCAGGTTATGCTTAAGGCCTTCAACAAAAAGAACGTCTTCGATGACGGTACATGGAGGTGCACCAATGGTTCCAACTCCAAGAATTTTTCCTTTATTATCATCACCGTAAGTGACGTATCCTTTGGCCTTTAATGATAGACTTGAAAATTTGTTTATATCTCCCGTCATATGCTTCGAGCAACCACTATCAAGATACCATTCATTTGTGGTTGTCTTCAAGCATACCTACAAAACAAAATTAGGTAGTGTTAGGTACCCAAGTTGCTTTGGGTCCTTGATAGTTAGTACCTTTTTCCACCCACACATAATGCCCCTTTGCAACACCAATATTACGTACATAGCAAGCATTAGGTGTGTGCCCTTTAATACCACAATAAAAACATGTAGGTTGAAAATGACTTCTATATCTAGGAATATAATTCTTTTTCTTATTAATTCTTTTCTTGTTATGATTTTGATGCTGAGTCTTAGAAGTGCTTGTCTCTTTCTTCACAATTTGTTCACTTGCTCTTACAAAAATGGTCTTATTGGTGCTTGGTTTTGAAAATTTAGAATATCCCAATCCACTTTTATCATTAGGATACCTTTGATGTTTAAGAATATCTTCCAAGCCAATTTGACCCTTTTCGTATCTTTCTAAAACTCTTTTAAGTTGAACAATTTGAAAAGACAAAGACTCACAATTCTTACATACAAGACTTTGTTCTTCATCCATCACTTTTTGTTTTTCATCTTCAATATTTTTCAAGAAATCAGAATTTTGTTTTTCTAAAAGTAAAATTCTTTTCTTTTGTGATGAGATGTCTTTGTACAAAGTTTTGCACTCTTTTAGAAGTTCATCTATAACTTCTTGTGCATCATTATCATAGACAGAAAAATTACTACTAACCTCATTTTCGTCATCGGAATGGTGAGAGGCCATTAAGGCAATATTTGCACATTCATCGCTATCTGATTCCGATGATGAACTCACTTCGTTGTCGTCCCATGCGACATAAGCCTTCTTTGTTTTGAAATCCTTCTTGCCCTTGAATTTTCCTTTATTTGCGAGTTTTGGGCAGTCTGGCTTTATGTGACCTTGTCTTCCACATTCATAGCATGTAATTTCTTGGTTTGATGTGGATGCTTCCTTTTTCCTGAAATGTTTATTCTTTTTAGGAAAAGAAGAAGTTTTATTATTATTGAAAAACTTACCAAGCTTCTTTACTAGAAGCATGAAATTTTCGTCTTCGGAAGATTCGTCAATTTTGTCATCCTTTGTGTCAGTCTTCAAGGCAATTCCTTTGGACTTCTTGTCTTGACTTTCATGTTTCTCAAGCCTTCCAAGTTCCAGTTCATGCTCTTGAAGTTTCCCGAATAATGAAGCGGATGTCATCGTTGAAAGACTTTTCTTTTCCGAAATGGAAGTCACTTTTGGTTGCCATTCTCTTGTCAAGGATCTTAGGACTTTTAAGTTGAGATCATCGTTGGTGAAGGTCTTCCCAAGAGCAATCAGGTGATTTGTCAGATGAACGAACCTTTTTTGCAAGGCAACAATAGATTCACCGGGCTGCATACGGAACATCTCATATTCTTGACTTAACGTGTTAAGTCTTGATCTTTTTACTTCTGCTGTTCCTTCATGCGTTTCTACCAAGGTATCCCAAATCTGTTTTGCCGATTGACACTGTGATATGCGAAAGAATTCATCCATACTGAGAGCGCTTTGAAGTATGTTGATTGCTTTCTTCTCATTCAAGATTCTCTTCTTGTCATCTTCATCATATGAGGATTTGATCTTTGGGGTTCCAACACCATTTACCACACTTGTAGGAACATGTGGACCAGTTTCAACGGTTTCCCATATACCATCTCCTTGAGCCTCAAGATGTGCCTTCATACGGATTTTCCAAAAATCGAAGTATTCTCCAGAAAAGAGTGGTGGTTTGTTACTACTTCCACCATCTTTGAAAACCGGGTTGGTACTTGCGGAAGCCATACTGAATCGTTAGGAACAGGTTACCTTAACCTGCTCTGATGCCAATTGTAAGAACAGAGTATGCCTAAGAGGGGGGGGGGGGTGAATTAGGACTTTTGAAATTTTTCCGGTTTTTATATGGTTCTTGGAAATATACTGGATGGTGTTCTTGGTTATGGAAAGCAGTAAATCAACAGAAAGAAAGAAAGACACAGGATTTATAGTGGTTCCCCTCACAATCCGAGAGTACTCCACTCCCCTTTCAACATGAAAGAGAATTTTCACTATTGTTTAAAACAGTACAACCTATCACACCATCAACCGGTGAGGCCTACTATCAAACAATAAAAACTCACAAGTGTACAAGAACAATCCTCTTGTAAACACTCACCCTTGTGTCCAACAATCCTGGATCACAAGTCAAATACAAAAAAAATTGTAATGAATTTGGATTGAGTAAAATTGTCAAAGTGATCTTCTCCAATGAATCAAAGTTCACTCTTTGTAATTTTTCAATACAAGTGTTCAATGAATATGAAACTTTAAATGCAAGTATGAACACTTTTTTAAAAATGAATTTGATTCTAAGACAATTTTAAAAATGAGTATTGGTTTTTTTGTTGTTGGTGTCATTTCAAAAAAAATGAGAAACTCAGAATTTATATGAGTAAAATAACCTTTCACAAAAGGTATGATTTTAAAAGATTCAAACCATGAAAAGGTATGATTTTAAAAATAATTTTGAACTCAAAACAAAGCAATTTTTCACTGCACGTTCAGTGTTAATCGGTTAACCCATATGGTTAATCGGTTAACACTGGTACGTTAGCCCAGAAAATTCAAAATTCAAAATGGTTAACCGGTTAACCCATATGGTTAATCGGTTAACACTGCTAATTTTCAGAAAAATGCTTTTTAAAATTAATGTTATACCATTTTTAAAGTTTCAAAAACATGTGTATGTATTATGCACAAAAGATTGATGTTTTTGAACACTTGTATATCAAAATTAAAAAGGTGGATTTGATATACCAGTAATGCAGGCAAGTCTGGAAGAATCAGTTCCATATAGCTTGACTTGAAAGATAGCTTGACTTGATCTTGATGACTTTGAACGACTTGTCTTTTTGCAATCAAGAGATATTAACTTTGAGTAGCATTGACATCATCAAAACTTGAGACTGAAGCATGCTTCTACAATGATTTGAGTATGATGTGTTGTGCTACTGCCCTACCATGTTTCTTGTGCCATTTGACTTCATTTCATCTTGATTTGTGATTGATGATGCTTATTGAAGATGCTTGGATGTGTGGGTGCACTTTGTTTTGCCATGATGTTTTTGTTTGCAAATCTTTTGACATGGTGTGAGCTCTTTCTTTTTGCTTTGACATGTTATTGATGTTTACCATGTGTGATCATTAATTGATGTTTGCTTGATGACTTGCCTTTGAACTTTCATGTATGTTCTTCATCTTGCATTCCTTCTTTCTTCTCTTTTTGGAACTTGTTTAAGTTTCATTATTGTTTTCATTTGTGATTGAATTGGATGGTGTTTACTTTTTCTTGTTCACATGATCCCTTAGGATTCCTAGTACCTCTTAATTTCTGATTAAGATGGCAGTAGGAGAGACATTAGGCTTTCAATCATTTGTATGATAACAATAGGTAGACTTTCTTTTCATCCTAACCTTAAGACCATTCTGTATGATAACATTAGGGTTTTCAGTTTCCCTTTAGTGTTTTCTTTATGTCCTTTCTTCTCATCACAAACAATCTTAAGACACTTATTAAATAATGATGAACATTGTGCACCACGAGCCTTAAGTACATGGGAAATGGTGAGTGTGGGTTTTCTCCTCACTTGTCTAGAGTGTTTAGTGTATGCCCTTTGAGAGATATGCAACGCATTCGCTCTTATGTCATAGTCTTCAGTGCAACGTGAATCTCAAACAAATTTAATTCACTTCTCTAAAACTCTTAAACCAAATTCAAACCTTTTATCCTTCGGGATTGTTCTTAAAATCATTTTTAGAAAAGAGTACGTTATTTTTCCGTTATACCACAAACAGGCATCGACCCTAATTGCTGGAATGGAAACTTAACGTCACTCATAAAAAACACTTAACCAACCCTTGGTTTAGTTACCCGAACTACGTTTGCTCTGATTTCTCATACCAGATAAGGATACGTAGGCACAAGACGACGATGTCTTAGCGATCAACCTTCCCATCATCACCCGTAGTTTTCCAAACTACGTTGACTCTGACTTTCCCATTGTACGAGGGGATCATAGGCATAAGGAGGCGATGTCCTATCGAGTCTCTTTTTTCTTTTTTGTCCCTCGTTTAGTAGTAGCTTTTAGATAACTCACCCCTTTGGTTAGACAACAAGCGTGGATCCCATTGAGTACAATGGATGTGAGGGGCGCTCATACCTTCCCCTTGCGTAACGACTCCCAAACCCAAGATTTGGTTGCGGTGACCTTGTCTTTTCTCGTTCTTTTAGGTTTTATTTGATCGTTTCCTTTCTCTCTCTTTGGGATAAATAATGTTCGGTGAAGACTCTTCTGTTTGTTTCTGTCGACCCTTTTTGCAGTTGCAACAGCTGGCGACTCTGCTGGGGACTCTGGTTCCCTATGCGAGTCAATCCTAGCGCTTATCTGTGTTATATCTTTGGGGTGTTTATTTTTGTGCAGTTATTTGTATTTATATGTTTACTATTTTACATTATTGCATCTGCATTTTTACTGTTATCCTATTATGCTGATGTTGATGTGCTGTTGGGTGGGTTGTTCCATGAGAGATAAGCGCAATACCCAGGCTTTAGTACACACCTATGATTAGTGTGGAAAGTAGTGTGGACTTGTCGCATTTAGTCATGAAAGATTTTGCGCGAAATTCATATCCAGCCGAGGTTTTCTTTGAAGACATCATATCCTATGCATCTAGGGTAGTTGAAGAGATGTTGAATTAGAAAACTAACGACTCTGGAGATCGTTCATTGGGAAGTCAGTTGAGACCTCCTTGATTGACCATGATGCCAAACCAGAAATGGTGAACGTATCATCCTTACTTGACCTGAGAGTCCATGATACTAATGACCTGCATAGGACGTTGTACCTTTCAAGACTAGAACCTAACTGCAAGAGGGAGGAGTTTTGCAGGAAACTTTGACCTCCAACAAACCCGGTTTTCTGGTTTTCTCGCTAGTATGGACTTATAATCTTGGATGTTATGGTATTCTATCACCTTGGTATTCTGGATTTATGGTTTTCTTATTGGAGCAGAACTTTGGTCTATTTAGTCAACAACATAGCAGATTTTGATGCGTTGATCCTTGTCTTCATTTGCATATTCATTCTCATCTTCATATTGCATGTGTATGTGTTTCAGGTTTCTCATCTCTCTTTAGATTCTGGTCCTAGTTTTTTTTTAAAGATGGAAGTAGAGAGGAAGAAGTTTACTATGTACTAGTTCCCCTACTAGAGTTAGGACCTTTATTTGGTCTAATTTCCATGGCTGATCCGGGTACCCTTGAGGTGTTTAGAAGAGACTATGGGAGAACTCTGAGCCTTGTCCATAAAGTCACAAGTTACGAGCAAGAAGCCATCCTTATTTTGCTGAAATTCTATGATCCTCCACTACGTTGTTTTACCTTCCCAGATTATGTATTAGTTCCTACATTGGAGGAGTTCGCTTTTATCCTAGGAATCCCAATCCTGGATAAAGTCCCATTCTTTCATTCAGAAGAGGATCCTGGTCTTGAGAAGCTTGCAACCACTCTTTGTTTGAGCGCATCTGAGTTGGTAGGAAATGTGGTTACCAGGAATAGGGTCTCTGGCTTCACTTTGTCTTTCTTAGTGGACAAAGCCCAAGAGTACACCAAAGAGGGTTGTTGGGTGGTCTTTAGTGCTATCTTGGCTCTATGCATCTATGGTATTGTGATGTTCCCAAACATACCTGACTTGGTTGATATGGACGCTTTCAGTATCTTCGCATCAAAAAACCCTATACCCACTCTCCTAGGAGATCTGTATCATTCAATACATTGCAAAAATGAAAGGAGAAGAGGGAAGACTCTCTCTTACTGTACTCCACTCTTCCATAAATGGTTCATAGACCATCTTCCTCGTACAAGAGCTTTCTTTGACTTAAGGAATACACATGAGTGGTCTCAGAGGCTTATGGGTTTAACTACTAAGGACATTACTTGGTTCAATCAGGATTATCTTGGTGTGGAGAATTTTTTTAGTCCTGGTAGTTTTCCCAATGTACCTCTAATGGGGAGAAAAAGGGGAGTTAATTATAACCCTTCTTTCACTGTTAGGCAATTTGGGTATGCTTTGACCTCCGAAAGATGAAGAAGTACAGGAATCTCTGTATTATACAGATATGGCTAATCCCGACATTCTAACCAAGGTTTTTGAAGCATGGGAAAGGATTCAAAAGAATGGGAAGATTCCTTTAAGAAAGTGTGACTGCAGAGCTTATGACACTTACTTAGAGTGGATTCAGAGGAGGGTTGAGAAGATATTGTTTCCATTTCCTGTTGAAGAACCCTTGTATCCCCTGATGATTGAAGAGCCTACAATAGTTGATATTCTGAGATATGATAAGTGAAATTCTGGTATGCAAATCTCATATGTCCCAAGAACATTGATCTCTGCTCAACAAGGACGAGGACAGAACATGACCAATTTAAATTTCTTTAAATTGTACCAATGTCATGACGTCTGCTGTAACATCAGCAGGTTGACAGAATATTTATCTAACCATTTAAATTGTGCAGAATTATAAATGCTGAAAGATCAATAACACAGGTAATTGTTCACCCAGTTCGGTGCAACCTCACCTACATCTAGGGGCTACCAAGCCAGTAAGGAAATTCACTATTAGCAGAATTAATTCAAAGCTAAACTCCCCCGTTTAGAACCCCTCACTTAATCTCTACCCAATGACATTTCTGCCTAGAATCCACTAGACAAGAGACCCCGCTCACTCCCCCTCAATCACCGCAGTGATAAATAACTCAATACAAAAACAGACTTTAGAAGACACTCTTCACAGTCACAATACTTGATTTTGCTTAACAGCTTCAATCAAGGACAATACACTCTTGCTTAAAAGCTTTGAGTGACATAATGAACACAACAATTTATACACACTAAACCAAAGCAATCATGCAACAGATGATTGCTTGGTATACAAGTATCCTAAGACACCATACACACGTGAAGAACAACTGATGCAATCAGACTTCTTCACTCACAAATATGTCTACCACAATGTACCAAAAGATACAAAAGGTGACTTAAAAAGACACACACATGAGACTCTCAAACCCTAAACCTTTATTTTTCACTCTAGTTGTTCTTGATGTGAGTGGTTGATTTTCCCTTGCTTCTGCGCCTCCTTTTATAACAATGCAGACTGGGCTTGGGCTGGTCAAAAGTAACAAACATTAGGTTTGACCAAGTTAAACCACTTTCCATAATTCAAGGTGTTGTCAAATTAGGTCACAGTTGCTTTATGTTATGCCCAGCCCTGACTAGAATCTCGCTTGAGATAACTAAGGAGTCATAATAGGTTTCCTGAAGTATAGCCTGAGTTTCCTCTTGCAATATAACATTAAACCTAAACAGGCGCCCTGATGTCATACGCTTGAAGTCATAACATCCAGCAAGACATCCAACACACTTGTTCTTAGCTGACCAAACTCACCCTGCTGAACACTCCTGTAGAATCTTCTTCACAACAGTAGAAACAACATATTATAGTTTCCTAAAAAGTCTCAAAGATCCTTTTTATGAACACCAATTAAATCTGCATTTTCATGTTGTGAATATCTTTGACCTGCACACACTTAATGAGATATATCCAATAGGATCTCATCAAAACAAAACACTTGTGTCAAGAGATATACAATAGCAGCACCTGCTACACCAGACAGCAATGTCATTGTAGAAGCACACTTCAATCTCAAGGTTTTGATGATGTCAACAAATACCTAAGCTCATTCCATGATTGCAATAAGTCAAAGCTTTCAAAACTGATCAAGATCAAGACTATGGAATGTTGTCAAGCAAATCAAGCATCATGTGCAAATGTTCATACAACTTTCAAGATTTGGACTCAAAGCTTCGGTATATCAATATTCACTCCTTTAATTGATATACAAGTGTTCAAATAATTTAACATATCAACATTTTTCATTTGCATGGTTTTAAAATCATTTGGATTGGTATAACACTTTTTAACTCAAGTATTTTTCTGAGTTTTAACAGTGTTAACCGATTAACCACATGGGTTAATCGATTAACGGCCTTAAATTTTGAATTCTCAGGGCAAACGTTCAAGTGTTACCCGATTAACACTGAACGAATTTTGAAAAATTGTTTCTTTTTAAATTCAAATTTTGTTTGAATGTTATACCTTTTCATTATTTGATTCTTACTCATTTGTACCTTTTTGAAATGGTGTTTGACTCATATAAATTATGAAAATTTCAAATTGAAAAACACCTCCAATAATTTTCAATGTAATCATTCAAATCAAATTCACTACTTTTCAAATATTTTCAAAAAGTGTTCATACTGTCCATACCATTTCATATCCAGAATTGTTGAACACTGGTATTGATATTGAAAAGTGAATTTTGATCAAAAGGAGAAGATCAATCTTTGTATTGATATTATTATTATATCACTCTCAAATTACAAAATTACAAGAATTATTTATGTGTGACTTGTGATCCAGGATTGTTGGACACAAGGGTTAGTGCTTGCAAGAGGATTATTCTTGCTCACTAAGTTGTTGAAATAGTTGTTAGATAGTAGGCCTCACCGGTTGATGGTGTGATAGGTTGTACATTCTAAAACTATAGTGAAAACTCTCTTTCATGTGGAAAGGGGAGTGGAGTACCTTCGGATTGTGAAGGGAACCACTATAAATCTCTGTGTCCATTTTTTTCATTCTGCCTTTACTGCTTTCAACATCAAGATCATTACCAAGTAAAAATTCAAGAATCTCGAAAAACTGGAAAAAGTTTCTAAAGTCTAATTCACCCCCCTCTTAGGCATACTCTGAACTTACAATTGACATCAGAGCAGGTTAAGGTAACCTGCTCCTAACGATTCAGTATGACTTCCGCTAGCACCAACCCGGTTTTCAAAGACGGTGGAAGTAGTAACAAACCACCGTTGTTCTCTGGAGAATATTTCGATTTTTGGAAAATCAGAATGAAGGCACATCTTGAAGTCCAAGAAAAAGGTATATGGGAAGTGTATTACCCCAAATTTTGCCCTAAGATTAGTCGTTTCAACTTGCATCCCATTTTATTTTGCATTGCGTTTAAACTAACCACTAACGGGTTGTGCAGTTGTTTGATTGTTGCAAGAAAATATCATGTGGCGTGCTCTTTTAGTTTACAGGGTTTCTAATGCCACTTTATTTTGAATGAATAAAATAGCACAATTGGCAAGAGACCCTGTGTAAGGAGTTGTGAGTGTGAGAGGTCGAGAGTTTGAATCCCATCTTCTTCACTTTTTGTTTTGTTTCTTTTATTTTTATTCTAACTTTTCTATTTTCATAAAAAAAAATAACAAAAATAGTTTTTTTTATTGTTTTCATATTTTATTTAAATTTTATTTAGTTTTAACTAATATTAATTTAAGTTGGGCTTTAAAATGGGCATTAGGTTAGAGTTAACCCTAATTTGTTACCTATATAAACATAAGTGATGGGAGGAAACTTCATTAACATCAGAAAATCAAGAGCAGGTCATCAGAGGAAGAGGAAATTTTTTCGGAAGAATCCTAAAAGGCTTGAATTCATCATCGGCCAAGCGCTACCGGCGAGCAAAAAGTTCCAACGGCGGAGGCTCAGTTCATTCAACATCATCGTCGTTATCATAACCTTTCTTTTCCTTTGATTTACATCATTTTACAATTTTTCTATGTTGTTTTGTTCATTGATTGTAGATTAAGGGGAAGAATAAATAGACGAATGAACCATTGACATGCAAGGAAAGATGAGGAGAAAAGACTCTGAACCATGGAAGACAGCCGCCGTCGGTTGGGAATAAGAAAGGAAAGGTTTTTTCTCAAACCCTCAAAAAAAGGGAAACTGTTTTTTTCCAAACCCTAAAAAAAAGGGAAAAGGTTTTTTTCCCAAACCCCCAAAAAAAAGGAAAAGGTTTTTTCCCAACACCACCCACCTATCCTCACTCCTTTTATTTCTGTTTCTATTTCGTTTTTTTATTATATTATCTTATTATTTCTTTCTTTCTTTTTTTTAAACTGTAATTAGTAATCACATTATGTTTTTTTTATTACTAACACTTATTTTTTATTTTATTTTATTAAAACCTTTTTATTAAAATCTATTCTTTTTATTAAAACTTTCTTTTTATTATTAAAACTTTTTTTATAGTAAAACCTTTTTTAAAATTAAAACCTTTCTTAAACTAAAACTTCTTTTTGAGGATGAAATCCTTTGTGTTTCAAAAATCAAAACCCTTTTTAAAATTAAAACCCTAAAACCTTTTAAAATTAAAACATTTTTTTTTATTTTAAAACTTTTTAAATAAATTAATACTAACATTTTTCAACACTAGACTTAAAATTATTTGCAGTTACTTACAAACCCTTTCATTCTAATTTCTAACCTAAAAGTCTAAAATAAAATTTCCCAGCATTCCCGTTAATTATCATCTGACCTTTATTGGCTCTTATTTTGGCCGTGGCTACTAATCCTTTATTTTTTTTCACATTTATTTTTATGGTTGTAATTTATGCGAGGACATTGCCGCTTTTATTTCTTTATTATTTTTACATTCTTTGGGTTGTAATTTAAGCGAGGCTATCGTCGCAGTTATTTATTTTTGCATTTTGGGATTTGTAATTTACGCGAGTGATCGTCGCGATGCTTTCTTTTACCGCTTTCATTATCTTTCGTACTTTAATTCTGCCGTATGATAATATTTGTTGTTTGCATGTTTTTTTTACCGTTAATCATCTTCCGAAGGAATTAGGTCTAGTCGTTTGACCGCCGAGTCAATAACCCTAACCCTTTTGACTATTTCAAACTCTATTTAGCCTAGGCGTCCCGCCATGGACGAAAATGCCCTTTACCCTAGCTTTAGGTCAAAGAGTCGCCGCACTCTATTTTAGGGTTTCCCGCCGTGGAATCCCTAATTTAACCCTAATCTTCAGTTCAACATTTCAACGTAGAAATAGGAGTTTCAAAACTCCACGTAAGCGTGCCCTTAAGAAGCGCTTACTCTCCTTGAAACCTTGACCACAGTCAAGAAGTTTCTAATCTCCCTTTCAAGGGGAACTATAATTACTCTGATTCCATTCCCTATCCAGGATACGTAGGCACAAGATGCGAGTCTTGCCGAGTAAATTGAGGACTAACCCTTAGGTATTTTAGGTCACTCTATCCCTTAGGTCAGTATATATATATATATATATATATATATATATATATATATATATATATATATATATATATATATATATATATATATATATATATATATATATATATATATATATATATATATATATATATATATATATATATATATATATATATATATATATATATATATATATATATATATATATATATATATATATATATATATATATATATATATATATATATATATATATATATATATATATATATATATATATATATATATATATATATATATATATATATATATATATATATATATATATATATATATATATATATATATATATATATATATATATATATATATATATATATATATATATATATATATATATATCAAACAGATAATCAAATAAAAAAGCATACAATAAACGAAAGGTTCCTGTAGAGTACTACAGAAGTTTAGGGTGCTGGTACCTTCCATAAGCTTACCCAAACCCTTACCTAGGTCTCTCCCCGCATTGTGTTTATGATGCAAAAATAGGTTTTCCCTCTTTTGACCTTTTCCTTCGGATAAATCAAAGAGCTGTTGTGAATCAAGAATTGTGATTCAAACTAATTAATAGTTTGATATCCTATTTCCACCGCAACAGAAAATGGCGACTTCACTGGGGAGATGCCTAATTTTTAAGGGTTGCCCCTATTCTGTTTATCACATGATTTTTATTTCTTAATTATTTGTATATATATGTTATTGTGCCGTGCTTTATGGGGATATCCTTTTATTGTGAGATAAGTCCTACACCCGGACTTGAGTGACCTTATTATAGGATGGGGATATATTCGATGAGGCTTATAGGGAGTTGAATCCCGACCAAACTGACTCGAGAATTACCGCTCAGTTGAGACCCTTTCGAAAATGGTTCGGTTGAACGAGTAATCGTGAAAAATTTTACCATGGTCGACTAGAGTCTGTGATACTAGGGATTGTAGTTACCTTAACACTACCTTGGCCTTATCTAGGACGTAGTGCGGGAACTATGAAGGAGTAATTCCAAAATGGTTGCTACGTTGTACTATACTCAAAAGAGGTTCTCTTGAGAATATTATCAACCACAGAATCAATTGGGAAATTGATAATATCCGAAAGATGGGCTGATGACCTTGGGCACTTCTTAGAACCTTGTTCGGCAGGTACAACTAACCTTAGTACATACCTTATTGGGATGGGTAGACCCTAACTCCTTGTACATACCTTTAACATAGGACTTTGTATATGTGCATTGCATCCATAAATCATCACATTGCATTACATCTCATGGAATTCAAACTTTATTTATGAATGTTGAAGGATACTATGGATTACGATAGAAGGAAAACTTTGAAATATACTTTTAAAAGTTTGAAGCTAGATGAACTAAGGAAGCTAGGATCTTTAATCAAGGATCAAGACAGATTTCGAAATCGGTATGGAAGGTTGTTATCTCTATTGGAATATAAAGTGAACGAAGGACTTCTGTCGGTTTTGCTACAGTTCTATGATTCTGACTATCATTGCTTCACATTTCCCGACTATCAGCTATTACCTACTTTGGAAGGATATTCTCAGCTTGTAGGGCCGTCTATTTTGGATAAGACTCTGTTCCCTTTCTGGGAGAAGGACCCTAAAGAACAAGACCGTTGCTAAAGCCATATGCTTGAAGGTATCCGATATCAAAGGACACTAATCACCAACAATTGTGAAGACTTTTCTAACGTACCCTTGTTTGGTTTTGATGAAGGATTTATTTTCCTCTAACTATCGATCTACCTTTTGAAGAGAGGCTCATCCTCAAAAAGGCCCAGCTAGAAGAGCATATCAAAGGGCAGAATAGGAAGCTTCCTTAGGGTCATTATTGGCTTTTATTTAGCTATTATGCCAAGATTTTTCTAAGAATGTTATTTGTAATTCGTTTTCAAAGTAATAAATAAAGTTTTGGTATTCTACGATATTCGTAAATATTTGAATTCCATGAAATCATTTCATTCACATTTCGCATTTTTTGCATCATATTTTTGCATCACATGTGTCTCCCGGTTTCTTATTCTCGGTTATCTCGCCTGCCAGTTTCGTCACCCTGGGTCCTCCGCCTCAGTACAATACTAGAGCCCAAGCTCAAAAAAGGATGGAAGAACAAGCTCAAGAGATCAACCGTGTCAGCCATGAACTCGAAGATCTTCGAGGAAGTGTGGGGCAGATTATGGAGATGCTGCAAGCCCTTAAGGTGAAGATGGATAACCAACCTACTGTTGTTTCTGAGATTACCAACGCTGTTGTGGCTTCTCACCCAACTGTTACTGTTAAGAACATGCCTCCTCAGAATCGTCAATCCAGTTCGGTGAATCCTACTATTGCTCAACCAGTTCGACGAGTTACTCCTCCAAAGTGCAAAACTCCGAGCTTTGACCATAAAAGAGCTACACGTCCGAGGAGTCACTCGAGGGCTACTCATAAACCTTGGCAACCTCAGCAGAATTATGTTCAAGGTTATCTATCCTGTTCAGTATGCTCCACAACCCTATGTAGCTACTGTTGCACCTCCTTTCAGTCAGCAATTTCCTACATATCAGCCCGTGCCACCGGCTCCGATCTATCAGCATCCGGTTTATCAACAACCTCCTATTTATCAGTCTGCATAAATTCCTATCAACTGTCAGCGAGCGCCCAATGCTTCTGCCAATCAACCGTCAAAGGAGCAAGCACCCCGTCAGAATGGTCCGAGTAAGAGACAGTATAAGCCTTGTCCTACGATTCCGATGACTTTCACCGAGTTGTATCCTTTCTTAGTGCAACGTGGTCTGATTACTACCCGAGCTTTGGGACCACCTCCCAATCCTTTGCCTGCCAACTACAATGCCACCGCTCATTGTTTATTTCATGAGGGTGTGCCCGACCACGATTTGGAAGGTTGTTATGCACTCAAGAGCATTGTCAGAGATTTGTTGGAACAGAAGATATTGTCTTTCGATGATCCTGAACCAAAGATCAAGAATCCTCTCAAGGTTTTCAACATATCTCAGCCAGTTGCTTCTCCTGTGAATCTGTCAAAACCGGTAGTTATTTAGAAGCCTAGTCCATTTCATTTCAAATATCCTCAAGATGATATGACCCCGATCGACCAAGAATCTGGGAAAGTTAGTCTGAAGAAAGATTCGAAGACTGATACTGAAGCATTGACAGATCTAGCTGGGGCAAGAAAGACGACTCATTCCAGTGAGGCTGCGCCAGAGGAAACCACCACTACCATGCCGGTCTCAGACGCAAAGACTTCATAAACACATTTAGAGGATTCTGTCCGACAGTTCATTTGTTTATTTATATTTTGTTTCTTTTATTAAGCATAATTAGCATGAACGGACTTGTTTATTTTGGAATACTTAATGCAAGATGTTTGTCTTGAATAAATCTATTTGTTTCACTCATTCAAAATAATTTTTTCATAAACTTATAATGCCAATGGTACCCGATCTCTTGCTTTGATAGGGAATTGGGAGGAGGAACCAAAAATATCAAATCTCTTGTCCTATGCTTCAAATTGAAACCTGCTAATGATGTAAGGCATTGTTTCAAATTCCAAACAATGAAGATATAAGGATGATAACCCCTCTTTAACCCCTTTGAGCCTTGAAGTAGGATTTTTCTTCTTTTCCAAATTAAAACCCTTATTTTAACCTGGGGCAGGGTAGCTTTTCAGTTAAATCCATTGAGCGCTCAGACTTTCAAAAAGGAAGAGCGAACCTTCGAGAACCTATCCTTAACATATTAGGAAGTTAAGTCAATGATTATCCCTCTACTACTAAAAGAGTGGGGCAGTCACAAGAAATATTAGCCAAGGCGTTGCAACTCGACTAAATCTTAAGGATGCCTGTCTCAACATGGCTTTTGTGTCTCAAATTGAACCAACAAAGATTGTTGAAGTCTTAGGCGACGGCCAATGGATTGTAGCGATGCAAGAAGAACTCAACCAATTTGAAAGGAATCAAGTTTGGAGTCTCGTACCAAGACCGGATAACAAGCACATCATAGGAACGAGATGGGTGTTTAAGAACAAACATGACGAGAATGGGATCATAGTTCGTAACAAAGCAATATTGGTCGCACAAGGCTACAACCAGGAGGAAGGAATTGATTTTGATGAAAAGTTCGCTCCGGTAGCAAGGTTAGAAGCAATTAGATTATTACTTGCTTATGCTTGTTCTATGAATTTTCATTTGTTCCAGATGGATGTCAAAAGCGCTTTCCTGAATGGATATATCAATAAAGAAGTCTACGTCAAACAACCTCCGGTTTTTGAAGACTTCAAGAATCCCTCGCATGTTTACAAACTGAAAAAGGCACTCTACAGACTGAAACAAGCACCAAGAGCATGGTATGACCACCTTAGCAATTTCTTATGTGAAAAGGGATTTACAAAAGGAAAGGTTGACAAGATGTTGTTCATAAAGAAGATCAAGGGTAACACCTTATTGGTTCAAGTCTATGTCGACAACATCATCTTCGGATCAACAAACAAAGAGCTTTGCGAAGAATTTTCACTTATGATGCAAGGAGAATTCGAGATGTCCATGATGGGAAAATTGAACTATTTTCTTGGACTACAAATCAAGCAAACAAAGGATGGCATCTTCCTCAACCAATCCAAGTATTGCAAGGAATAGTTGAAAAAAATCGATATGGATAGTTGCAAGGTGATCTCCACTCCTATGGGATCCGGAATGTACGTTGATCAAGATGATTCCGGTACTCCAATTGATATTACAAAATATCGAGGTATGATCGGTTCATTATTATATTTGATGGCAAGCCATCCTGACATTATGTTTAGCGTTTGTTTGTGTGCACGCTTTCAAGCAAGTCCGAAGGAATCACATCTCACCGCCGTGAAGAGAATCATAAAGTATCTCAAAGGAACAACGAACGTCGGATTATGGTATCCAAAAGGTAGTACTTGTTCTTTAATTGGTTATTCTGACGCTGATTATGCAGGATGTAAGACCGATAGAAAAAGCACGAGTGGTACGTGTCACATTCTCGGGGATGCACTAGTGTCATGAGCCTGCAAGAAGCAAGCGTGTGTGGCACTCAGTACAGTCGAAGCAGAATATATTGCAGCAGGAAGTTGTTGTGCACAAGTTCTAAGGCTCAAGCAACAACTCCTCGATTACGGTGTCGATCTCGGTTGCATTCCTCTTCGATGTGATAATACAAGTGCCATCAATATTACAAAGAACCCGGTCATGCATTCAAGGACAAAGCATATAGATATCTGGCATTACTTCCTTCGAGATCACGTACTTAATGGAGATGTAGATGTTACTTTCGTCGATAAACACAATCAACTCGCCGACATCTTTACCAAACCATTGGCGAAAGAACCGTTCTTCAAAATTCGATAAGAACTTGGGATTCTCGACGAAGGTGATATCTGATCTCTTCTCTGGTTTATGTATGCATAATGTATGTTTTCCAATGTTTGTGCATTCTGTTTTAAGCATTTTTTCCAAAATTCGCGTGTGTTAACCAATTAACCTATAGGGTTAACCATTAACACTGTTAATTTTTCAATTCTGACTTAATTTTTTAATGTGTTAACCGATTAACCTATAGGGTTAACTGATTAACACTGATACTTTTTATTTTGGAAATTAAATTTTTAATGTGTTAACCGATTAACCTATATGGTTAACCGATTAACACTGTTAAAATTTTCAAAAATCAGAAACGAAAAGTTAATTCAAATTTTGGAAAATTAAGTGTGGTGAATGTTTTATTTAAGTTGTTTAAATTGTTAATTTCTTGTGTAACCGTACAATATTTGTTGCATTCTCTATGTGCTGCATTTTTTTCTATTATGACGTGCTTGATTATATGTTGTCTTGTATGCCGATATTGCTTTTGTTTGGTTTGAAAGCTCCTTCATTTTTGCTAATGACAAAGGGGGAGAAGAGCTTGGCTGTCTAATATCTCCTTGTGCAGAATTATTTGCCTCTGTTTAGATAGGGGGAGTTGCTGAACATAGGGGGAGAAGCAAGCCAAGATTGGAACCAAACATCGTCAAAGATATCGCACAAACTCAGTTGTTTGTCATAAAAAGGGGGAGAATGTAGAAGCACACTTCAATCTCAAGGTTTTGATGATGTCAACAAAGACCTAAGCTCATTCCATGATTGCTAAAAGTCAAAGCTTTCAAAACTGATCAAGATCAAGACTATGGAATGTTGTCAAGCAAATCAAGCATCATGTGCAAATGTTCATACAACTTTCAAGATTTGGACTCAAAGCTTCGGTATATCAATATTCACTCCTTTAATTGATATACAAGTGTTCAAATAATTTAACATATCAACATTTTGCATTTGCATGGTTTTAAAATCATTTGGATTGGTATAACACTTTTTAACTCAAGTATTTTTCTGAGTTTTAATAGTGTTAATCGATTAACCATATGGGTTAATTGGTTAACGACCTTAAATTTTGAATTCTCAAGGCTAACGTTCGAGTGTTAACCGATTAACCTATATGGTTAACCAATTAACACTGAACGAATTTTGAAAAATTTTTTCTTTTTAAATTCAAATTTTGTTTGAATGTTATACCTTTTCATTATTTGATTCTTACTCATTTGTACCTATTTGAAATGGTGTTTGACTCATATAAATTCTGAAAATTTCAAATTGAAAAACACCTCCAATAATTTTCAATATAATCATTCAAATCAAATTCACTACTTTTCAAATATTTTCAAAAAGTGTTCATATTGTTCATACCATTTCATATCCAGAATTGTTGAACACTTTTATTGATATTGAAAAGTGAATTTTGATAAAAAGGAGAAGATCAATCTTTGTATTGATATTATTATTATATCACTCTCAAATTACAAAATTACAAGAATTATTTCTGTGTGACTTGTGATCCAGGATTGTTGGACACAAGGGTTAGTGCTTGCAAGAGGATTGTTCTTACTCACTAAGTTGTTGAAATAGTTGTTAGATAGTAGGCCTCACCGGTTGATGGTGTGATAGATTGTACATTCTAAAACTATAGTGAAAACTCTCTTTTATGTGGAAAGGGGAGTGGAGTAGCTTCGGATTGTGAAGGGAACCACTATAAATCTCTGTGTCCATTTTTTTCATTCTTCCTTTACTGCTTTCAACATCAAGATCATTACCAAGTAAAAATTCAAGAATCTCGAAAAACCGGAAAAAGTTTCTAAAGCCTAACAGCCAAACAATCATCAGGTCAGCAGCAGTAGATAAGTACAGTAGATACCAACACTTTACTCCTCCATGGTTTAGTCAAAAATTGACAAAAAAAAATGGAGTAAATATCATACTACTCAGTTGTCATACTGCACATGGTGTCCAAGTCTGACATTTCTTGATCTCTAATAAAAACACTGCACCGACAATCATGGACAGTGACTTAACCTCCTTGCTGAACTCACCCAGCCAGTGTAAAATCAGTCCTAAACCATAGCTCCTTGAGAGTACACCCTGAATCAGTCTTGAATCTTGAGTTCTTGCCATGTCTGAAGCTGCACCTTCAGAAGTGACACTTTTGACATCACCAATTAAAGGATAATCAATTAAATACTTGCCAAGTAGCAATTGATTTTAAATACCCAATTTGAGACACAAAAATATTCTGTAGAGAAAAATAAATTCTCCCAGACAAAAAACCAATGTTGTTTCCTAGGTCATTCATAAGGAGTAAGTAAAGTCCTAGTTCAAACCAACACAAGTAATGTAGCTACACATCAGACAGGTACACAACTCCCCCTATCATGCATAATCAGCACTCCCCCATGTCGCTACTGCGAAAATCGGCGCCGGCTATGACAGAAGAGTCGCCACCGTGCGTTATTTATCCCAGCGGAGGTAAAGGAAACGCTCAGAGTAAACCTAACGCAAAGACGGGAAAGGAATGGTCATCGCAACCAAATCCTGGATTCGGGAGTCGATTACGCAAGGGGAAGGTATTAGCACTCCTCGCGTCCGCCGTACTCGACGGGATCCACGCTTGTTTTCTATCTAAGGGTATGTTATTCTATCTACTCTACAGGTCTGGGTTAAAAAGAAAAGAAAATGACTCGGCAAAGTATCGCACTTTATGCCTACGTATTCCCGTCTGGAACGAGAAATCAGAGTCAACGTAGTTCGCCTAACTACGGGAAAGGAGGGGAAGGTTGCTCGCTAGGATACGACATCCTATGCCTACGTACTTTCATACAGCATGAAAGATCAGAGCAAACGTAGTTCGAGCTACGGAAGACACAAGCTTGTCTGACTGTTTTTTATTACCTTAAGAAAGGGTTTTCCTAATTAAAGGTCCAAGCGAACAAAAACAGAGTTTGAATGTTTGTTTGAGTTTTTTACGAAAGAAATGTTTTTTAGTCTGTTTGCAACTTGTACTGCACTAAAGACTTGTGATCTGAGAGTGATTACGTTGCATGTCACCCTAAGGGTACCGTACTAAGCAGTCAGATTACTGAAGAGTGACCCTCTAGCAACCTTTTCTCAAATAGTTTAAGGCTCGTAGCGAATAGCGCGCGTTATCCTTATTTCTGTGTTTTTGAATTGTTTTGAGATGAGAAAAGAGACACCTTACGACTATGGTTGAAAGGGAATAAAACTAACCTAATGTTTTCATGCATGGGTCAAAACCTAATGTCTGTCATAATTTCCTCTTGCATAGAGAAAATCAGAGATCCTAGGGGATACACAGAAAAAAAAGCAAGCAATTACAGTAAAATGCATGCAATGCAACAGTACAAGAGAGGCAAGAGAGAAAACAATAGGCAAGAGGAGACAAGCTCCACCTCGAACCTAGAGGTAATCAACACAAGTAAACAGACAATACAGAGAAAAACAAAAGATACAGAAGAGGCAGCCCAAGCAGCAGCATCAAACTCCTACAGCAGACAGCAACAGCTACGGCAAGCTCTAAACAGCATCAGTTGAATTTGACAGTAAAGTTGAAAGCAAGGGCTTCTTCTTCATGCTAGCTTCTATCTTCAAGCTTCAATAAACCTTCAATCTTCAATAGACACCAAACTTCAACAAGCTACCAGCTTAAACAAGCAAACTTCAACCAGTAAACAGCTTCAACAAGCTCCTAACTTCATCTTCACCAAGCAGCAAAACCCTAGCTTCAACAAGCAACCAACTTTCTCTTTAACAAGCTTCAACAAGCACCTCCAAGGGAGAATCATTCAACAAGATCAGGTTATAATGTTAAGAAACTTAATGACAACCAAAGGAAATCACTAAGAACTTAACATTGCAAATGTAAGGTATCCTCAAAGTTCTACTCACTTGGGCATACCACTCATCCCTCCTAAGGAGAGATGGATCTTCCCAAGGAGGAATTTATGTCATTGGATAGAATAGAGGCAAACAATGCACTCTATGTTTGAAGAAATAATCAAAACTACTCTGATGCTCTTCCTAAAACCCTAGTTTCCCTAAGCTCCTGACAAGCATCCACAAGATGAGAGAATCTTCACATCCAAGCTCCTTCAAGCTCTCCAAAGCACCTTCAATTTGTCTTCATCTTCATCCAAGCTCAAAAGCACCACCACCCTAGTCTAAGGGGAACTATTGAATTAAACTAGTCAAGTTAGTTCATCAGAAACACCTAGAAGTTAGTCTTAAAACTAATTCTACTTAAAATACCAAAAGGGATTGTAAAATCCTACAAAAATTACTAAGGGTTCCTAAACCTCTTAAGAATCTCTCATACAAAAACTATGGGGTTAACCATTCATTTGGACCTAAAACTATGCCCTAAACCTAAGGGTACTATCCTAAAACCCTAATTCTACAACACCTAAAGTTCAATGTTCAAACTAGCCTAAATTTCACTCACAAAAATATGAGAAATTTACTATGGGGACATGCATATCTAAGCTATCTATCCCAAAAAGAATCAACTCAAAATTCATCACCAATCATCCATAATAAAATCAACAAAATCATGCATCAACCATATTGAAAATAAAAGCAATAAAAATGCAAAAATGCAAATAAAATATAAAATGGATGAATTAAAGAAATTTTAATCCTATTAAATTCTATATATTCTAAGGAGTCAAGGGAAAAAAACCTGGATTAAAAAGACTTATTTTCCTAATTATTATGGATTTATTTCTACACTATATGAAAATGTAAAATAAAAGAAAATATGATGGAAAATAATAAAAGCGCGTGTCAGATAGCAATTTACTTCAGTTATAATCCATACATGGGCCCAAAAGGGGGTGCGTATATCAAACATCTCATAAGCCTAAACCAACTAACAGAAAATAAATGGAAAATGAAAGGAAAATGGAAAATGTCTGTGTCAAATAGCAACTGAATCACGTTATAATTCACCAATGGGCCTAAAGGGGAGTGTGGTTAGCAAGGGTTCACTTAAGCCCACCCAATAGCGTTTAATGAAACGCAGCGTTGAGGTTTCCTTCTCAATTCTCTTCAGAAATTCAATTCAATCGTGGCCATTGGATTTGGTTTGAGTCAAGGGTCAAAGCATGATCTGAGGGCCCTGGGCCATCGTCCCCAAATATTCGAAACTGAGGGGGAAATGCTCAGACGGTGGCCTGAACTTGGCGCCACCGTCTTCTCCGGTGAAGACATCCTAAAACCTCATCAATCCTTGCAACTGAACACCCTATTCCACTTGAAATTTCATCCTGATCATGAATATGACCTCTATTTCCATTGATTCTAGCCCTAACTCAAAACCCGATAGAAGTTGCAGAAAAATCACCCAATCTTGATCGTTGCAATCCTTAAGATTAAAGACCCTAGCATGAACTACATTCTTCAGGCTTCAATTCTAATTATCTAGCCATGCTTAAAACCTCAAGAATCTCAAGATATTCCCTTCAACAGAATTCTGATCACCATCTAAAGTGTCTCTAATCACCCCAAATTTGTGCCTAAATCCACCTAAGCATCAACACTAACCTAACCATGCATCAAAACCTAAGCAAATCACTGCCAATTATGCTGAAATTTGAAGAATGCAAACCTGGTGAAAATGGATGAACATATGAGGTTATGGCACGTTTCAACCTCCAATCTTTTGCAGAATCACTCAAGAACCACTTCTAAAGCTTCTCCAATGGACAATTTGCTTTGAATCCTCTTCAATTCCAAAACCCGATTCTTGATGCAGCTTGAGAATTTTCAATGGCTTGCTCTGGTTCCTTGCTCAATTCCTCCCAAAAAACTATCTGAATCCAATGCATATGCTATATAGAAGCTAATAGAACCCTCTAGAAACTTCTGTAACAACCTGAATGAGAAATTCAATTTCTCACATTCCTTGAAAATCTCATATGCAACAGTCATGCATTGCCCTGTTCTAGCTCACTATTTGGCTTGAATTTCTCTCCTCATGATATTTTGTAGTGAATAGGATGTGCAATTCCCTTGTTTTTGATCCCATGGCCATGTATTGATGTGTTACTTCCTTCTTAAGTAACAAAAAGGAACCACATGCAAATGACCTCAAATCCAAAATGTGGTAATGTCATCATCTTTAAAATTTCTTTTCTGATCAATTTGGTATATAACATTGCTTGGTTTGGCCATAAAATCAAGAAATCCCATTTTTGCCTTTTAAATGACTTTAATTTCTTCATTTTAAAGCCATTTGAAACCAACTTCTCCTATGAGCCAATTAAAAGCCTCCTTGATGCATGGTTAATGTTAAAACCCTATTTTGAGCAACTTTCTAGTTGAACAATTTTCCATTTGAGGCCCCTAAGTTGGAGATTTTGACCCATGATCACAAATGGCCTATAATCACCAATACCCAAAATACCCCTGGATTGCAAAGCTCATAACTTGAGTTCTACAAATTCTCTTGAGGACTTCTAGTACTATATGGAAATATAAGATCAAGATCTATAACTCTCATATTGGCCAAGAATCCATTTGAAAGCTCCTTGAAGGGCAAAAGTTGCTTGGAAGTCAAGTGACTTTCACAGATAAATTTCAGTGTCCTCTAGTGACCTGTAACTTGCAAGGACCATAACTTGAGTTCTATAAACCCCCTTGAGGACTTCTAGTACTCAAATTAAAGGTATTGAGAAGCTCTACAAGTTTCATGTTGGCCAAATCTCCATTTGAAACTTGTATTTTGACTTATGTGGCTTTGAAGTCAGACACTAAATAGGGGATTTTACATTGAAACCCTAATTTAGCAACTTCCCACATTCTTGATTCTTCTTTGCTTAATCTTGGCACAACACAACACATGAATATCAACATACCAATCCATGAATCCCCTGACCTCAAAGTAGGCTTTGATGCTCTCCAATTACTCAATTGAACTAGGATTGACCCAGATGAAACCCTAGTTGACTGCACCTCAACTGTGGCTCTTGTACTTGACTCAATGACTTGTCTCAGCTTCAATAGGGCCCTCTAGGCATCCCATGAGATCCATACACACCTCAAATTCACATTCCCAATTTCACATCCCACTGATGATTCTCAACATTCCTCAAGATAGGAGCAAAACCCACATGTAGACATTCAAACTTCTCAAGACTTCAAATCACTTCTTGAAGGCTTGGATGACTTCTCATACTTGGATAAGACCTCTTGTTAGGCTATTCTCGTGATAAACATCCTTGATCCCTTGTTGGAGGCATGATATGCTATGATATGCAAATTATTAGACCATGTACATGATGTAACTATGCTAATGAAATGCAATGAACATAAATCAGGCAAGAAAAGGTTGAGCAAATTTTGGGGTGCAACAACTGCCCCTATTCAAACGGCTTGGACCCGACTGGGTGAAGAGCAAACGACCTTCAAACAATCGAGGTACGATACGGTTGAATACCAAGAAACCCGGAAATTTGCCAACCGCAGAAATAAACTGCACTGCTTGGGGAACGACATCCACCAACTGAATCTGGTCGTTACGGCAACAACTGATCCAACGTCTGATAATAATTCTGATTTCAACTCCAACCACCTATGTAACGTCACAGGTACTGAACAATTTTTGCAAAACGCCTCCGTCCACAGCTGGACTAACCTTGTCAACACAAGAAGAGAAACAAATTCGTCAACACGAATAGAGATTTTGTCGTCACAGGAGTAACCTTGTCCACATCTGGACCCCAAATTTCGTCAAGTCACGAATAAGTACAAATCTGTCCACGTCAGGACTCACATTTCGTCGACCCGAAGAAATCTCAACAACATAGGAATAAAACTTTGTCCATGTTAGGACGCTTGTTTTGTCAACACGAAGAAATCTCAACATAAACTTATCCACGTTAGGACTCAAATTCCGTCAACACGGAGAGATCCCGGAGACTTCGCTAGGGATGAATCGTCTGCATTTCATCAGCACGAGGGGATCCTATCAACATAGGAATGAATTGTCCATGTCCGGAATAAATCGTCCATGTTAGGAATAAACTGTCCACGTTAGGAATAAACTGTTCACGTTAGGAATAAATTGTCCATGTTAGGAATAAACTGTCCACATTAGGAATAAACTGTCCACGTTAGGACTCACATCTCGTCTTGATTTGTCCACGTCAGGACTCACATCTCGTCAGCACAAGAAAATCCTATCAGCATGGGAGTAAATTGTCCACGTCAGGACACCGTTTCGTCGACACGAAGAAAGATAAATTTGTCCACGTCAGGACTCGCGCATCTTCGACCCGCTGAGGAAATAAAACTTCTCCACGTCAGGACTCATGCTTCGCCACCACGAAGAAAGATAAATTTTTCCACGTCGGGACTCGCATTTCACCGATACGAAGGAAGATATCTGCTGGGGATAAATGGTCCACGAAGAGTAATCAATTTTGTCCACGTCAGGACTTCACATTCCATCAATACGGAGAAGTCGAATTTGTCCACGTTAGGACTAGCACATCTCGTCAACCCGAGGAAAATAAATATGTCCATGTTAGGACACCCACTTCACTACCACGAAGAAATCCCGTCAATAAATTGTCCACGCCAGGACTCGTATCTCGTCAACACGAGGAACTCCTATCAACATAGGCAATAAAATTTTGACGATCTCCGGGGAAATACTCCTGTCAACCAGTAAGAAAATACATCCGTCTGTTCATACGGGAAGATACTCTGAATACAGTTTCTCTGCTTATCCCTGCAGTAGCTAACTCCATTGGTCCCAACCCAGAAACCTTGTAGCACTGACGTGACAGCGACTTTGAGGCGGACTCTACTAGGGATATTTGGAAACCAAACTGCCGGACGCCTATTTCGATAACCGGCGGCAGCTTCTGAAATTTGATTCATGAAACCCCTTGACGTTGACGTAACAACAAATTTGAAGAAAATAATCCGCTGGCCGGATAAGAGACACTTCAACAAGCAACTCTGGCGGGGAAACAAGAGAAATTTAAACAAATAACTCTGCTCGGGGACAAAGAGAAACTTAACCAAGTAACTCTGTGGGGAAAAATAGAAAGATGAACCGTATCATCACACGTCTCACGGTAAATCCTCGAATACCTGGTAATAGATTTGAGCTAGAACTCCATACTCCTGCTGAGAAAACACACCCGCAAGCACAAAGGTTAACCAACCTGATTTATGTTTCAAAATGCATATGTTTGAAAATGGCGTAATGCTCCGTACGGCACGGAAATGCTACGCGTTTGAGTAGATGAAAATATGGCGATATATGCAAATGTAAATGCAGGCTCAAGCTGTCGGGGCCACTCTGACAATGATGTCTCAACAACATGAATGCTGAGGATAACGCCAACCCCACTGGGGAGAACAAGTATCATAAGGTATTCCGGTAAAATAAATGTCGGAAACACCGTCAACTTTGTCGGGGAGAGATTAAACATTAATTTCCGCTGGGAGGAAAGAACAAACCACCCTGCTGGTGAACCAACTCATCTGGGGAAAGAAGAGACATTTCTAGGAAAAGCACACTGTCTGGGCACAGTTTACAAACTCGGGGCCTCAGACTCTGCTGAGGATCAACATCCTGTCAATGGCATGACGACCTGTGGGGAGCAAGAACACCCTCCTTCGCGGATATAGACCTTCTGAACCAACAACTTGGTTAACTATTGCAGGACTCTCCCATGCTGGAGATTTAACGTGCACATCTTCGATTCGCTGAGGAGCGCAACCTCTGCAGGGGACATTGATTTTGACTTGCTGGGATTAATCTTATGGACGGCTTTCCATGAGGACACTCTCCTGGGGAAAATAACTCCCTCCTTCGGGAAGGGATAAACGTCATTTCAAATCTCGGGGGGATAAACTGCGACTAGCTGAGGAATGACATCAACTGGAATCAGGTCTTACGTCAAGCGACCTTGGCTGGGGAATACAATTCCTGACCATTTGATCCAAAGGTAAGAATCCTGCAAAACACAAACGAGACAAAACAGGCCTATACAACAGAATCTATCCGGGTTAGCATCTGTGACATTACTTCAGTCAATTCGAAGTTTTAGCAATTATTGGCAAGGGCCAGCAAGATTATGTAAGTGCAAGTTTATCAAAAACATTGGCATCTTTCACAAACAAAACAGTAAAGAGCAAGCATCAAGTACTGAATAACATGTTTCATTGATAATGGGCCTCTGAATAGGCAAAGTTTTGTACACTGGATGCAACTCTTGAAAAGAGGAAGTTACGCACAACCACACATAAATATATGCACAATAAGCATAAAGAAAATACAAAATAATATTTGTATACATGTCGGCAACGTGATGCAGATGAACACCATGAGCTGATCCTCCTATGACTCGCCTGACTCTGCGCTTTCCCGGCACTCGATCTTGGGAAGAGATTGTTTTTAGATAGACGGCCCCCCAGGTACTCCCAAACCACCAAGCAATGCCATATCAAATCCGGACCGCAGTCATTTGCTTTTTCAATCCCTAACTTTTGCGTGAACCGCCCTTTGCGGGTTTTCGATTCACCGGGATACCCTTTTTTTGCTGAAGTCGCCCTTTTCAGGTTTTCGACTTCGCGGGTGTACATCTTTTCAATTTTATCCCTAACTTTTGCCCGAACCTTTTATTCATTTTTTATGGTTCGCCGGGATGCCCCATTTTTACCTGGACTCTCTTTTTACTGTCCAGCGGGTCACTTTCAAGCAAAGTATTTTTTAACTGCATCCGAATTCATAGGAGACGTAAAGTCTTCACCATCCATGGTGGATAGTAACAAGGCTCCTCCAGAGAAGACTTTTCTGATAACGTAGGGACCTTCGTAATTGGGGGTCCACTTGCCCCTATGATCTGTTTGTGGTGGGAGAATCTTTTTCAAAACAAGATCTCCCGTCTGAAAGCTTCGAGGGCACACCTTCTTGTCGTAAGCTTTCTTCATCCGGCTTTGATATAACCGATCGTATGCTAAAGAAGCCATTCTCTTCTCATCCATTAAGCTGAGCTGATTCAGTCTATCTTTAATCCATTTCGCCTCGTCGAGTTGGACATCACGTAAAACCCTCAGGGAAGGAATCTCGACCTCCAACGGTAACACCGCCTCCATCCCGTATACCAATGAGAAAGGGGTTGCCCCAGTTGATGTGCGTACCGTCGTACGATAACCATACAAAGCAAAAGGTAGCATCTCGTGCCAGTCCTTATACATCACAACCATCTTCTGGACAATTTTCTTTATGTTCTTATTGGCCGCTTCGACAGCCCCATTCATCTTGGGCCGGTAAGGAGAAGAGTTGTGATGCTCAATCTTAAAAGTCTGACACAGCTCTTTCACATCTTGTTATTCAAATTTGAACCGTTGTCGGTGATAATCCGCTCAGGGATTCCATATCTGCAGATAATATCGCGTTTGATAGATCTGGCTACCACTTGTTTGGTCACATTGGCATATGATGTTGCTTCCACCCATTTGGTGAAGTAATCAATTGCCACCAAAATAAACTGGTACCCGTTTGATGTTGTGGGCTCGATCTTGCCAATCATATCAATCCCCCACATCGAGAAAGGCCACGGTGATGACATCACATTTAGAGGACTTGGAGACACATGGATCTTGTCTGCATAAATCTGGCATTTATGACACCTTTTTGCAAACTTGAAACAGTCTGTTTCCATAGTCAGCCAATAGTAACCTGCCCGCAGCAGTTTTCTTGTCATAGCATGCCCGCCCGCATGTGTACCAAATGTACCCTCATGTATCTCTTCCATGAGCAACTTCGCCTCTTTCTCATCTACACAACGTAGCAACACCAAGTCGTGGTTTCTTTTGTACAGAACACCGTCAGGGTTCAAATAGAAATTGCCAGCCAACCTCCTGAGAGTCTTCTGATCTCGACTGGATGCCCCAGCCGGATACTCCTTATTCTTCAGGAAATTCTGGATGTCAGAGTACCATGGTTTACCATCGGAAGCTTCCTCAATGGCGAATATGAAGGCAGACCTATCGAGCCGAGAGATGACAATCCGGGGAGCCTCGTTCCAGAAGTTAACTTTATACATTGAAGACAATGTCGCCAGGGCGTCAGCCATTTGATTTTCTGCTCGTGGCACGTGATGCAATTCCACCTTGTCAAAGAAAGGCAACAATCTCCTTGCATAATTCATATATGGTATCAAATTGGGATGACGTGTCTCCCATTCTCCTTTAATCTGATTCACCACTAGAGCTGAGTCTCCGTATACATCCAGGTTCTTGATTCGCAAATCAATGGCTTCTTCCAGACCCATGATGCAAGCCTCATATTCAGCCTCGTTATTGGTAACGGGAAAAGTCAATCGGGCAGTAAAGGGGATGTGCGACCCCTGAGAAGTAGTGATAATTGCGCATATTCCGCTACCATAGGAATTAACTGCTCCATCAAATATCAACTGCCATTTGGAACCCAACTCTGGTCCTTCGTCCGACAATGGTTCTTCACAATATTTCATCTTCAGGTACATGATATCCTCGTCAGGAAAATCAAACCTTATCGATTGGTAGTCCTCAACAGGCTGCTCCGCAAGGTACTCTGACAGAACGCTACCTTTAATAGCCTTTTGCGAGACATATTGGATATCGTATTCGGTTAACACCATCTGCCATTGGGCAATTCTTCCGGAGAGTGCTTTCTTCTCAAACACGTATTTGATTGGATCCATATTTGAAATTAGCATGGGTGTATGATTCAGCATGTATTGCCTCAAACGTTTGGCGGCCCAGGCTAGCGCGCAACACGTCTTCTCGAGCATTGAGTATCTGGACTCACAGTCGGTAAACTTCTTACTCAAATAGTAAATTGCATGCTCTTTACGTCCGGTCTCGTCGTGTTGACCGAGAACACAACCCATACTTTCCTCAAGAACCGTCAAATACATAATCAAAGGTCTCCCGGCCACTGGGGGTATCAAAACAGGAGGTTCCTGCAAGTATTCTTTAATCTTGTCGAACGCCTTTTGACAATTTTCATTCCAGGTCAACACCTGATCCTTTTTTAACAACTTGAATAACGGCTTGCATGTTGTAGTTAGGTGAGATATGAACCGGGCGATATAGTTCAACCTCCCTAAAAACCCACGCACTTGTTTTTCTGTCTTAGGCGTTGGCATTTCTTGTATAGCTCTTATCTTCGCAGGATCAACCTCTATTCCTTTTTCGCTCACAATAAACCCCAGCAGTTTACCCGATCTCACCCCGAAGGTGCACTTGTTAGGGTTCAGTCTCAACCTGAACTTCCTAAGTCTTTTGAACAGTTTCAGCAGATTAACCAAATGCTCTTCCTCCGTCTGGGATTTGGAAATCATATCATCAACATAAACCTCGATCTCTTTGTGCATCATGTCATGAAAGAGAGTCGCCATAGCACGTTGATATGTGGCCCCAGCGTTCTTCAGTCCGAAGGGCATCACTTTGTAGCAAAATGTTCCCCAGGGAGTAATGAAGGTAGTCTTCTCCATGTCTTCTGGTGCCATTTTGATCTGATTATAGCTTGAGAAGCCGTCCATGAAGGAGAATACGGAAAACTGAGCAGTGTTATCAACCAGCACATCAATGTGAGGAAGTGGAAAGTCGTCTTTCGGGCTCGCCTTATTCAAATCACGATAGTCTACACACATTCGCACTTTACCGTCTTTCTTCGGCACTGGTACTATATTAGCGACCCACGACGGATAAGTTGTAACGGCTAGGAAACCAGCATCCCACTGTTTTTGAACTTCCTCCTTGATTTTCACAGCCATGTCTGATCTGGTTCTTCTGAGTTTCTGCTTAACAGACAGACATTCCTCTCGCAACGGCAGACGGTGCACCACCATGTCCGTATCCAACCCAGGCATATCCTCGTACGACCAAGAAAATATATCACTATACTCTCGCAGTATCTCAATCATCCTTGGCTTGATGTCGCTCTGCAGCGCAGCCCCTATACAGATATTTCTCACAGCTTCTTCCGACTCCAAGTTGATAACCTCAATTTTCTCCTGATGAGGCAGAATGATTCTCTCTTCCTGCTACAACAAACGAGTCAGCTCTTCTGGCAAGTCGCTATCCTCAACAATCGCTTCCTCTGCTTGGAATACCGGGTGCTCGAAGTCGAAACGAGTCATAGGCGGTTCGTATGAGATGTCATCTGAAATATTAGTCCTACAAAGGAAATGGTTAAACGCTTCAACACGCAAACCAAGCAAATAACCACGTTTCCATTTATTGTTAAAGTAAAAAACAAGAAAAACAGGGATCACAATATTTGTATATGAAAAACGCCTTTATTTCATGATTAAAACAGTGCAATACACATAATCAAGTAGCCCTAAGGTAAAATCACTATGCCCCGGGTAGGACATAGGATTATTCAACAATTGATAAAACAAATCGTTACTGTTTAAAAGTCACTGGGACAGTTTCCCAGATGGACCAGTTGCAGAGACCTTGTCCTGGCACGCTTGGCTTGATCCACGCGTCCATATCGCAGTCACTATCCCCGTCCTCAGCATCGGAAATAGCGTTGATAGTCTTAAAGCACACCCCGCTTGGCATAATCGTGACCGGTCCCTTGAACCCGGGCGCTCCTGAAGATGATGCTGACGACGTCGGTCGATACCCTAGCCCAAACTTGTCATTCTTCACGGGAATCTCCAGTACCTGCCACCAGCCTTTAATCTCACCAGTCTGCACTAAAGCCTGAGCTTCCTTGTAGGATGACACTTCCACCTCTGGCATTTTGCTGGAACTCTGAGCTTTGTCTTTAATCCGCAACCCTTCGAAGGCTTGACAAGGTGTCTCGTGTATTTCCCCGTCGACTTCAACATATCTGAATGATGACAGGTGACTGACCAAAATATCCTCCTCCCCGCAAACGGTAACAACACTATCACCCACCATGTACTTCAACTTCTGATGCAATGTGGATGTTACGGCCCCTGCAGCATGGATCTATGGTCGTCCAAGAAGGCAGCTATAAGCTGGATGGATGTCCATGATGTAGAATTCGGTGTCAAAAATTTCTGGCCCCACCTGAAGCGGTAATGTTATTGACCCAAACACTAACCTTTTCGTCCCGTCAAACGCCCTCACAACCAAATCACTAGGCATGCAAATAACTCCCCGTATGTCCAATTTCATCATGGCTTTCTTTGGCAATACGTTCAATGACGATCCAGTATCCACTAATACATACGACAGTACGGTGCCCCGACATTCCACCGATATATGCAAAGTCATGTTGTGCTCTCGCCTCCTGGGTGTTAGATCAAAATCTGTGAAACCCAGGCTATGTCCCGCATTGACATGCGCCATTATCCCCTCTAACTGATTTACAGAAACTTCTTGAGGCACAAATGACGTATCCAGAATCTTTAGCAAGGCGTTCCGGTGGGCCTCGGAACATAATAACAACGACAAGATAGAAATCTTCGACGGCGTCTGCTGTAGATGTTCAACAATTTTGTAGTCGCTTTTGCGAATCAGTCTCATGAACTCCTCTACGTCCTTGAGCGACGTATCCTTTTCTTTTGACTGAGTAGGTCCACTTTCATTTACTTTGGCTTTGCCTTTGGCCAACCTCTCTGCTTCAATTTTAGGTGAGGTAAAGATCCTTCCGCTACGGGTCATGCCCCCTGTTCCAACGACATTATCAACAGCCCCAGCTGGCTGGTTATTCACCACAATCTTTTCACCGTTGCAATATGCTTCTAATCCGTATGTCCACGGGACAACTTTCGTACTTTCAAAGGGAACCGGCCCTACTTTGGTAATCGTAATGGTTGGCCGCTTGGCGGGCGCCGTTATCGTTATAGTCTTCCTCGGGATCGCCATCGTCGCGATATCATTCTACTCATCACATAATGCCTCCACAAGCTTCTCAACCGCAGTTCAATCAAATTGCAATGTCCCTTCGTCGATCATGGCCTGAATGCCCTGCTTCAAATCAGTACAACCCTCAGGCTGGGTCCAACACTCTAAACAGTATTCATCACAACCAGGGAATACTCCCCCTCTGAGCAACCTGCTTTTCACCTCACTCAATGGTGTCTTCAGTTCGTTAACATCCATCACCAAGTTCAAATTTTCTTCTGTTAAGATAGCATTTGCCCCATGATTAGGCATAGGTTGTTGCACAATATTAGGCCCAGCTTGGCCAAAGTTGATGGCTTTACTGTCCAACAAGTCTTGAACTTTATGCTTGAAAGCATGACAAGATTCTACATCATGTCCGGGTGCCCCGGAATGGAATTCGCAGTGCTTATTAGCGTCATACCCATAAGGAAGTATCGGTCCTGTAGGCGGTTCCAAAGTTCTTTTCTCAACCAAATTCAACCCCGGCAATGTCTGAAGAAGCTCTGCATATGTTGACGGAGGCTTATCAAATACCCTTTTCGGCTTTGCATTCTGAAACCTTCTCTGACCCTGATTCTGCCTTTGCTGCTGCTGTGGTTGTTGTTGCTGTTGTTGTTGTTGAGGAATTGGAATAGTAACACTGGCTATTTGTTGAGGTTGACAATACTGATTTCTACCTCTGCCCCGGCCTCTGCCACCAAATACAGTGCTTGTATCACCCTGTTGTCTTCCGCCAAACGCTTTTCTCGCACCCCCAGCTGAAGTAGATTCACCTGCCTGAATCTTTCCAATTTTAATTCCATTCTCGATCCTTTCTCCCATAAGGATCATGTTGGAGAAGCTGCCCATCGAAACATTGAGTAACTTGTCATAGTACATTCTTGTAAATGTCCCCACAAACATGTCATTCATCTCTCTTTCAACCAAAGGAGGGTGCACCCGAGCTGCCATATCGCACCACCGCTGCGCGTACTCTTTGAAACTTTCACCACTTTTCTGCGACAGATTCTGCAACTGAACTCTGTTTGGCGCCAAATCGCTGTTATATTTGTAATGCATAACGAAAGCATCAGCCAACTGCTTCCAGCTCCTAATCTGGGTGGGCTCCAGTCCCATGTACCATTCCAATAATGGTCCCGATAAGCTGTCTTGAAAGAAATGCATGAGCATCCTTTCATCATTGGAATATGCAGACATCCTTCTATAATAAGAACGTACATGGACCTTTGGGCAGGTATCCCCTTTGTATTTGTCGAATGTTGGTGCCTTGAATTTTAATGGCACCCTCAGCCCTGGTACCAACCCCATAGTAGTCATATCTAACCCAACGGAGTTCTGATCAACCACCCCTTTCATCTGCTCTTCTAGCATTCTGATCCTCTGAACAGGGTCAATAGGGTCTTCAGGTCCCATACCTCTTCCTGAAAAAGCGTCATCCTGGTGATCCACATTCCAGTCATTGCCATACCCATCGTAACCCATGTTACGGCCAAATCCTTGCTGTCCTCGGTTGCCGAACCCTAGATTGACCCTAGCAGGTCCAAAACCGTTGTTGAAAGGAAATGCTCCAGCGCCGTTGTTATTCACATCACCGAATCCACCGTTACCGTGGCCATACCCCTGATTGTTGCCGTAACCATCATTACCAAAGCCTTGATTGTTGAACCCGAAGTTCCCGTCCTTATTGACATTGCCATACCCATTGTTTCCAAAGCCAACATTGTCAACGAATCCTTGATCGGCATCCACAATGTTGCCTTTGTTGTTAACAGCATGCCCATCACCACCATTCCCAGTGTTGCCATTACCAGCGCCAGCACCTGCACCAGTACCAGTGTTTCCGTTGACAGTCACAACAGGTGGAGTAACAATTGTCGGTATCTCATCCTCCCGGCGAGGAGTTTCAACAGAAATATGGTCAGTGTTGCCATTTCCGTTTGCCCGCGTCAGCAGCGGCTGCACCAAGGTCTGAAGATTCTCCTGGCCCTTGGCCATGCTCTCCATGGCTTGCATGAACAAAGTCAGCTTCTCACGGATTTCCTGCATCTCAACTTGGACTTGATCCATTATCTTCTTGCAGTTGTTTCTGGTTGAATAGCGATGGACTCTCTGGTCGTCAATCCTGAAAAACCTGTGAGATGCAGGAAATAAGATACAGATTCAAAAATACCGATCATGCAATATGAGGATGCAGATGCAAATGTATAAATATGCTACATGTTATATTCCCCCCTGATTCTAGTTTCAGAGAGAAGGCCATCACGACAATGGAGTCCCCATCAAGCAAGCAAGGAATCAGAAAACCCTCATACATAAACAAATTCCAAGAGGCAGAGTACAAGAGTACAACTGAATACAACTGAAGAGACCTCGGCCAACAAGCCTGGCGATGGTCAAAATACAAATACAAATAACAAAAGCAAGGCAAAGATAACTCAGGCCAAATGGCGCGCTCTAACATCTTCCAATATCCTCAACGTCTCCGAATGACCTAGTCTGGAGATTAGCTCTTGTATCAGTAATGCATGTCTCTCAGTAGTGGATCTCAGCTTTTTGACATCGTCCTTGCAGGTTCCTTCGCTAAAACACTCGTCGAGTCTGCATCTCTTGGAGTCGGCCTTCAATTCACAACCTCTCAGCTTCTCGCCAAGGTCACTTACTCTAAGCTCAACAGCGCTCCTAAGTAATGTCTCTTCAGCAATCGTTGCATCCTGGGCTCTAATCTGCGCCTCTAGCGTGGAAATCTGCAGCTTCAGCTCATCTTCACGCTCCTTCCGCTTGGTAAGCGTGGTATTCCATAATGTTTCCCACTTGCCGAGTCGGGAATAAGCTTTGTTTAAGAGTTCCTTCTTGGAAGCAAGCACCTTGCTAACACCGTTCAAGGCTACTCCCACCTTTTCCCTCTTGTCGGTTTCTTCAGTCAAATCTGAACCCAACCTATTAATCAACTCAATCTGTTCCTTCACAGTGAAGGTAGCTTCATTCTTCTCATGACGCAACTAGAAGATCTCTTTCTCTAACTCATCATTGGCTTTCTTCAATTCTTCATTTTCAGCCAACAATTTGTTATACTTCTCAATCTCTACCGAAGTAGGTGCCTCAATCACTGGAAGATACAGAGGTTCCACAGCAAGATATGGCATCAGGGAAATCCTAGCTCTCTCGTAGATCCAAGCCAAATAGGGATCATAAGCTTTGATGTTGCTCTTATCAAGCAAAGCTTTCCCTCTCCTTTGGATGTTAGCCCATTCATGTCTCAACCTGATCAAAACAGCCTCATCTAATGAGCCCGTGAGATACAGAGATTCCTGTATCTCAACCTCAATAGGAGCATCTCTCAAGGCATAACCAAACTGTCTCACCAGCAGAGAAGGGTTATAGTTGATACAGCCTTTCCGTCCAATCAAAGGGACATTCGGAAAGCCACTACAACTATATATAATATCAGTGCCAAGCATGTTTCGATCAAACCAAATGATGTTCTCAGCAGACAGCCCCATCAACCGGGAACACCAATCCAAAGTATCAACAACATCAACAAAAGGCCCTGTCTTCGGAAGATGTCCTTGGAACCACCTGTACAAAAGAGGAAGACAGCAGGAAACATTCTTGCCACGACGTTTCTCATTCTTATAGTGAATAGAATGATAAACATCGCCCAAGAGAGTAGGAACTGGATTCTTCGAGGCAAGAATCAAGAAGGCATTTGAGTCAACAAAATCTGGCACATTAGGAAACAAGACAGTCCCATAGATGCAGACAGCTAGAATGGCACTGAAGGCAACCTAACATCCACTCTTCGCGCACTGTGTAGCCTTCTCAAACAGGACAGACAGGTGAAAACCATAGGATCCGTTCAGCTTGACCAATCCTCCAGGAAACTCAGAAGCGTCTAAACTGACAATCTCAACAAGTGTAGCCAACTCAGGCTCAGCATCAACATGTATAAAGGGCATCTGGTCTAACACAGGAACTCCCAACATAGCAGAATACTCCTCCAAAATGGGTGCCAGAATATAGTCGGGGAACAGGAAGCATCTCAGCTGAGGCTCATAAAACTGCATCAAAGTATACACCCCAGTCGTCTCAAATGCTGAAGGCCTGTACAACAAACTAAGCAATCTCCCATAAGATACTTTGAACTCAGCCCTCACTCTCTCATCTGCTAGAGCAACTAATCTCAGCAAGGCACTGATATCTGACGAATGCAACCGGTAAGCAATTGTCCTCTTTATGGACTCCATGTCTGGCTAGAAGATACACTAGAATCAGAGGGGAATGATCACACCTGCAACATAAATACACGTTAATGAAATGCAAACATGAAAATGTACATGCATATGCAAACAGGAGATCAAGTGCAATGCTGATGAACTGTGCTGCTTTGTACTGAAGCCTGAGAACCATCAAATCTTCATGTCAAACCAAACCAACCACTCAAATGAACCTTGTAACCATATCTCACTGACAGAGATAAACCAGATACTCTGAGGTCAAAGGTTTCCCGCAAACAGACCTACCTACCCCTCACAGGTATGTACTTAACTCACAGACGAGGTACGACATCCTATGCGGGTTCAACGTTACAGACTTTCAAGAGCGATGATACGATACCCAGAAGGTGTGGCATCATCATCCCTTGAAGCGGCCTCACTTAGTTGAATCCCAAATGATAGGTCCCCAGAGTCGACAATCCTCGGGTCAGACAACTTGTTGATCCCTAAGGGCCAGGCAAGAAGCATCAAAGAGAATCTCGTCCGAGTGCAGATTTCACGGCTAGCTGGTGCGAGCTAAGCAAGCAGGCTAACCACTACTCTCTACTTCTAAGTCTATGTGCAAACTCAAGACCAGGTCTGGCTTATCTCTCAATCTAACCCTCTTCCCAGCACAACAACAATAATATAATACTAAAAGTAAAGGCAGAAAGGTAAATACATACAAAACCCCAGACGCGAAAACAAGCGCTAGGATCGACTCGCATAAGGAACCGTTGGAGTCCCCAACAGAGTTGCCAGCTGTCGCTAATGCGAAAATCGGCGCCGACTATCACAGAAGAGTCGCCACCGTGCGTTATTTATCCCAAAGGAGGGAAAGGAAACACTCAGAGTAAACCTAACGCAAAGAAGGGAAATGAATGGTCATCGCAACCAAATCCTGGATTCGGGAGTCGGTTACGCAAGGGGAAGGTATTAGCACCCCTCACGTCCGTCGTACTCGACGGGATCCACGCTTGTTTTCTATCTAAGGGTATGTTATTCTATCTACTCTACAGGTCTGGGTTAAAAAGAAAAGAAAATGACTCGGCAAAGTATCGCACTTTATGCCTACGTATTCCCGTCTGGAACGAGAAATCAGAGTCAACGTAGTTCGCCTAACTACGGGAAAGGAGGAGAAGGTTGCTCGCTAGGATACGGCATCCTATGCCTACGTACTTTCATACAGCATGAAAGATCAGGGCAAACGTAGTTCGGGCTACAGAAGACACAAGCTTGTCTGACTGTTTTTTATTACCTTAAGAAAGGGTTTTCCTGATTAAAGGTCCAAGCGGACAAAAACAGAGTTTGAATGTTTGTTTGAGTTTTTTACGAAAGAAATGTTTTTTAGTCTGTTTGCAACTTGTACTGCACTAAGGACTTGTGATCTGAGAGTGACTACGTCGCATGTCACCCTAAGGGTACCGTACTAAGTAGTCAGATTACTGAAGAGTGACCCTCCAGCAACCTTTTCTCAAATAGCTTAAGGCTCGTAGCGTACAGCGCGCGTTATCCTTATTTCTGTGTTTTTGAATTGTTTTGAGATGAGAAAAGAGACACGTTACGACTATGGTTGAAAGGGAATAAAACTAACCTAATGTTGTCATGCATGGGTCAAAACCTAATGTCTGTCATAATTTCCTCTTGCACAGAGAAAATCAGAGATCCTAGGGGATAAACAGAAAAGAAAGCAAGCAATTACAGTAAAACGCATGCAATGCAACAGTACAAGAGAGGCAAGAGAGAAAACAATAGGCAAGAGGAGACAAGCTCCACCTCGAACCTAGAGGTAATCAACACAAGTAAACAGACAATACAGAGAAAAACAAAAGACACAGAGGAGGCAGCCCAAGCAGCAACATCAAACTCCTACAGCAGACAGCAACAGCTACAGCAAGCTCTAAATAGCATCAGTTGAATTTGACAGTAAAGTTGAAAGCAAGGGCTTCTTCTTCATGCTAGCTTCTATCTTCAAGCTTCAATAAACCTTCAATCTTCAATAGACACCAAACTTCAACAAGCTACCAGCTTAAACAAGCAAACTTCAACCAGTAAACAACTTCAACAAGCTCCTAACTTCATCTTCACCAAGCAGCAAAACCCTAGCTTCAACAAGCAACCAACTTTCTCTTTAACAAGCTTCAACAGGCACCTCCAAGGGAGAATCATTCAACAAGATCAGGTTATAATGTTAAGAAACTTAATGACAACCAAAGGAAATCACTAAGAACTTAACATTGCAAATGAAAGGTATCCTCAAAGTTCTACTCACTTGGGCATTCCACTCATCCCTCCTAAGGAGAGATGGAGCTTCACAAGGAGGACTTTATGTCATTGGATAGAATAGAGGCAAACAATGCACTCTATGTTTGAAGAAATAATCAAAACTACTCTGATGCTCTTCCTAAAACCCTAGTTTCCCTAAGCTCCTGACAAGCATCCACAAGATGAGAGAATCTTCACATCCAAGCTCCTTCAAGCTCTCCAAAGCACCTTCAATTGGTTTTCATCTTCATCCAAGCTCAAAAGCACCACCACCCTAGTCTAAGGGGAACTATTGAATTAAACTAGTCAAGTTAGTTCATCAGAAACACCTAGAAGTTAGTCTTACAACTAATTCTACTTAAAATACCAAAAGGGATTGTAAAATCCTACAAAAATTACTAAGGGTTCCTAAACCTCTTAAGAATCTCTCATACAAAAACCAGGGGGTTAACCATTCATTTGGACCTAAAACTATGCCCTAAACCTAAGGGTACTATCCTAAAACCCTAATTCTACAATACCTAAAGTTCAATGTTCAAACTAGCCTAAATTTCTCTCACAAAAATATGAGAAATTTACTATGGGGACATGCATATCTAAGCTATCTATCCCAAAAAGAATCAACTCAAAATTCATCACCAATCATCCATAATAAAATCAACAAAATCATGCATCAACCATATTGAAAATAAAAGCAATAAAAATGCAAAAATGAAAATAAAATATAAAATGAATGAATTAAATAACTTTTAATCCTATTAAATTCTATATATTCTAAGGAGTCAAGGGAAAAACCCTGGATTAAAAAGACTAATTTTCCTAATTATTATGGATTTATTTCTAAACTATATGAAAATGTAAAATAAAAGAAAATATGATGGAAAATAATAAAAACGCATGTCAGATAGCAATTTACTTCAGTTATAATCCAGACATGGGCCCAAAAGGGGGTGCGTATATCAAACATCTCATAATCCCAAAACAACTAACAGAAAATAAATGGAAAATGAAAGGAAAATGGAAAATGTATGTGTCAAATAGCAATTGAATCACGTTATAATTCACCAATGGGCCTAAAGGGGAGTGTGGTTAGCAAGGGTTCACTTAAGTCCACGCAATAGCGTTTAATGAAATGCAGCGTTGAGGTCTCCTTCTCAATTCTCTTCAGAAATTCAATTCAATCATGGCCATTGGATTTGGTTTGAGTCAAGGGTCAAAGCATGATCTGAGGGCCCTGGGTCATCATCCCCAAATATTCGAAACTGAGGGGGAAATGCTCAGACGGTGGCCTGAACTTGGCGCCACCGTCTTCTCCGGTGAAGACATCCCAAAACCTCATCAATCCTTGCAACTGAACACCCTATTCCACTTGAAATTTCATCCTGATCATGAGTATGACCTCCATTTCCATTGATTCTAGCCCTAACTCAAAACCCGATAGAAGTTGCAGAAAAATCACCCAATCTTGATTGTTGCAATCCTTAAGATTAAAGACCCTAGCATGAACTACATTCTTCAGGCTTCAATTCTAATTATCTAGCCATGCTTAAAACCTCAAGAATCTCAAGATATTCCCTTCAACAGAATTCTGATCACCATCTAAAGTGTCTCTAATCACCCCAAATTTGTGCCTAAATCCACCTAAGCATCAACACTAACCTAACCATGCATCAAAACCTAAGCAAATCACTGCCAATTATGCTGAAATTTGAAGAATGCAAACCTGGTGAAAATGGATGAACAGATGAGGTTATGGCATTGTTTCAACCTCCAATCTTTTGCAGAATCACTCAAGAACCACTTCTAAAGCTTCTCCAATGGACAATTTGCTTTGAATCCTCTTCAATTCCAAAACCCGATTCTTGATGCAGCTTGAGAATTTTCAATGGCTTGCTCTGGTTCCTTGCTCAATTCCTCCCAAAAAACTATCTGAATCCAATGCATATGTTATATAGAAGCTAATAGAACCCTCTAGAAACTTCTGTAACAACCTGAATGAGAAATTCAATTTCTCACATTCCTTGAAAATCTCATATGCAACAGTCATGCATTGCCCTGTTCTAGCTCACTATTTGGCTTGAATTTCTCTCCTCATGATATTTTGTAGTGAATAGGATGTGCAATTCCCTTGTTTTTTATCCCATGGCCATGTATTGATGTGTTACTTCCTTCTTAAGTAACAAAAAGGAACCACATGCAAATGACCTCAAATCCAAAATGTGGTAATGTCATCATCTTTAAAATTTCTTTTATGATCAATTTGGTATATAACATTGCTTGGTTTGGCCATAAAATCAAGAAATCCCATTTTTGCCTTTTAAATGACTTTAATTTCTTCATTTAAAAGCCATTTGAAACCAACTTCTCCTATGAGCCAATTCAAAGCCTCCTTGATGCATTTTTAAGGTTAAAACCCTATTTTGAGAAACTTTCTAGTTGAACAATTTTCCATTTGAGGCCCCTAAGTTGGAGATTTTGACCCATGATCACAAATGGCCTATAATCACCAATACCCAAAATACCCCTGGATTGCAAAGCTCATAACTTGAGTTCTACAAATTCTCTTGAGGACTTCTAGTACTATATGGAAAGATAATATCAAGATATACAACTCTCATATTGGCCAAGAATCCATTTGAAAGCTCCTTGAAGGGCAAAAGTTGCTTGGAAGTTAAGTGACTTTCACAGATAAATTTCAGTGTCCTCTGGTGACCTGTAACTTACAAGGACCATAACTTGAGTTCTATAAATCCCCTTGAGGACTTCTAGTACTCAAATTAAAGGTATTGAGAAGCTCTACAAGTTTCATGTTGGACAAAGTTCCATTTTAAACTTGTATTTTGACTTATGTGGCTTTGAAGTCAGGCACTAAAAAGGGGATTTTACACTGAAACCCTAATTTAGCAACTTCCCACATTCTTGATTCTTCTTTGCTTAATCTTGGCACAACACCACACATGAATATCAACATACCAATCCATGAATCCCCTGACCTCAAAGTAGACTTTGATGCTCTCCAATTACTCAATTGAACTAGGATTGACCGAGATGAAATCCTAGTTGACTGCACCTCAACTGTGGCTCTTGTACTTGACTCAATGACTTGTCTCAGCTTCAGTAGGGCCCTCTAGGCATCCCATGAGATCCATACACACCTCAAATTCACATTCCCAATTTCACATCCCACTGATGATTCTCAACATTCCTCAAGGTAGGAGCAAAACCCACATGTAGACATTCAAACTTCTCAAGACTTCAAATCACTTCTTGATGGCTTGGATGACTTCTCATACTTGGATAAGACCTCTTGCTAGGCTCTTCTCTTGATAAACATCCTTGATCCCTTGTTGGAGGCATGCTATGCTATGATATGCAAATGATTAGACCATGTACATGATGTAACTATGCTAATGAAATGCAATGAACATAAATCAGGCAAGAAAAGGTTGAGCAAATTTTGGGGTGCAACACACATCACTGCCTAACCGTTTGCTAACTCGCATCTAACTCTTCTGGGGATAAAAATGCGAATTCCATCTGCTGGGGAGAAATAAGATCACCTAGAGCCCGGATGGGGAAACATAATCCCTTGGCTGTTTGCTGCGAAGGTAACGACCCTGCAAAACATGAGCAACAACAAGATATCCTATACAAAAGGGAATATCTAGGTCAGTATTCGTGACAATTGTTCAGTCAATTCAAAGTTTTAACAATTAATTGCCGAGGCCTGCAAGGTTATGCACGTGCAAGTTTATCAAAAACATTGGCGTTTTCCACAAACAAAACGGTAAAAGTTAAAATAACAACAAAAAAATCAAGTACTGAATAGTGTGCATTTATTGATAATGGGCCTGTAAATAGGCAAAGTTTTGTACAATGGATGCAACTCCTGAAAAGAGGAAGCTACAAAAACAAATACAAATATGTACAGAGGTACAAAGAAATTTGTATACATGTTGGCAACGCGGTACAAACGAACACCATGAGATGATCCTCCTATGACTCTCCTGACTTCGACGCTTTCCCGATACTCGGTCCTTGGAAGAGATTAACTTGGATAATCGACCCTCAGGTGCTCCCAAACCACTAAGCAATGCCGTATCAAACTCAGACCACAGTCATTTGCTTTTTAATCCCTAACTTTTTCCTGAATCGCCCTTTGCGGGTTTTCGATTCACCGGGATACCCTTTTTTGCCGAAGTCGCCTTCTCAGGTTTTCGACTTCGCGGGTGTACATCTTTTCAATTTTATCCCTAATTTTTGCCCGAACCTTTTTCTTTTTCTTTTTGGTTCGCCGGGATGCCCCATTTTTGCCTGGACTCTCTTTTTTCTGTCCAGCGGGTCTCTTTAAGCAAAGTATTTTTTAACTGCGTCCGAGTTCACAGGGGATGAAAAATCTTCGCCATCCATGGTTGACAACAGTAAGGCTCCTCCGGAGAAGACCTTTCTCACAATTTATGGACCTTCATAGTTGGGAGTCCATTTTCCCCTGTGATCCGATTATGGTGGGAGAATCTTCTTTAGCACAAGATCGCCCTTCTAAAAGCTTCGAGGGCGCACCTTCTTGTCGTAAGCTTTCTTCATCCGGCTCTGATATAACCGACCATATGCGATATATGCAAGTCTCTTCTCATCCATCAAACTGAGCTGATTCAGCCTATTCCGCACCCATTCTGCCTCATCAAGTTGGACATCGAGCAATACTCTCAAGGAAGGAATCTCAACTTCTAATGGCAGGACAACCTCCATACCATACACTAGTGAGAAAGGTGTTGCCCCGGTTGATGTGCGTACCGTCGTACGATAACCGTGCAAAGTGAAGGGCAACATCTCGTGCCAGTCTTTGTATGTCACAACCATCTTCTGAACTATCCTCTTGATGTTCTTATTGGCCGCCTCAACAGCGCCATTCATCTTGGGTCTGTAGGGAGACGAGTTGTGATGCTCAATCTTGAAATTTTGACACAATTCCTTCATCATTTTGTTATTCAGGTTCGACCCATTGTCAGTAATGATTCTCTCGGGGATGCCATACCGATAGATGATATCCTTTTTGATAAACCTGGCTACCACTTGCTTGGTGACATTAGCGTAAGATGCTGCTTCAACCCACTTGGTGAAGTAATCGATAGTGTTGCACCCCAAAATTTGACCAACATTTATTTACCCATCAAGAGTTGTATGAGACTTTGAAGCTAGCCAAGAAGGTAATTCAAAGGTTCAAAGGTTGATACCTTTTCCAGAGAACTCAAGAGATCCTCAGAGAGATTGGTTGAAACCAAGGTTGTGTGCCTCATAACATGAGAGTTGTGGGAGCTCCTCAGATGATTCTGAGACTATGAGGATGGACTTGAAGCTTTGAGAAAGCTTATGATATGTCTTGAAAGCCATCATGAAGCCTAGAGAGGTCATTGTACAAGAATTCAGAAGATTCAACCATGAGTGGTGGAATTAGGGTTTGACTAGGTCAACCCTAGGTCAACTGATGATTTGGAGAAGGGTTGAGACCTAATCCAAGAGCCATGTGATCATGGAATGATTCATTGAGATGCTATAAGGATGATTCCTAGATCAACTCATCATGATTGAGGAGTTTCAGAAGTTTTAAGCTAGGGTTTCTAAGGATTGACAGTGTAAAATCCCCTAGTTTGATCCCTATCTTCAAGGTAGTTTATCTCAAGATGTGATTGTCATTTCATCTTCCCCACAACATGAATTTTGTAGAGCTTATTCTTAGCTTTAATTTGAGTACTAGAAGTCCTTGATAGGATTTGTAGAGCTCAAGTTATGACTTTGACAAATTACAGGTCATCTGAGGTATGTGAACCTGGGTCCTTGAAAATCACCCAACTTGCATCCAACTTTTTCCCTAGTAGGATGATTCCTATTAACTCTTGGTCAACATGAATGTTGTAGAGAATCTTCTTATCTTTCTAGAGAGTACTAGAAGTCCTTGATAGGATTTGTAGAACTCAACTTATGGCTTTGACAAGTCAAGGGCATTTTGGTCATTTGGAGGTTATAGGTCATTTCAAGCATAAGGTCATATCTCCTATTTCCAAGCTTCAAATGGAAAAATCTTCAACATAAAACTTGCTTAGAATGATGTTTTAAGGCTATTAGGGAGGTCATGAGATGTTGAAAAGGCTTGTATCAAAAAGTGATAAAAATGGCCTAAAATGGAGGCATAAGTTAATTAAGTTGAAATTGAAAATTGGAAATCACAAGTCATAAATCCAAACCATGTCATATAATAGGTCATTTTGACTCCAAATGACATTCTAAGAACAATGGTTCATCCACAATTTTGATTTGAGGCTTGGATCATAGGGCTGCTTTGGAATTGGCTTACTTGCATCTTAAGGTACCAAAGCAAAACTCAAAAGAACTCAATGTACAAGTTGGTTATGCATTGTAACTCATCCCAAATCTCATGTGGGGAGAAATTCAAGTCAGAATCAAGGGTTACAAGGAGCTTGGCATGAGATATCTTGTAAGGAGAATTGGATTCAAAATGTCATGATATGAAAAGTTCAATTTCTCATTGGAAGATCCTAGAGGGTTCTAGATGATTCTAAACCACTCTATAAGATGATTGTAACTTGCTCAGATGCAAGGTTGGTGAGAATTAGTGCATAGAAGAGAGAGTAAGATCAAGAATCTTCCATTGCAAGTCAAGATCAATTTCTTCATTCTTCTTCATTTCCATTCATTCTTTCCACACAAACACATTCTATACACCATAGTGAAGCTGTGCAGATTGAATTGAGATCAAATCCATGGAGAATTGAAGAGTTGGTGATTGAGATTTCAAGGAAGCAATTCAAAATCGGTTTCCAAGAATCAAGCATTTTCAGCCATTCTTTTTGCATACAGAAGCTAGAAGATTGCTCAGTGAAGGAATTGGGAAAGATTCAAGGCTTGAAGTGGTGGATTTCATCATCTGTTCACTCGATTTAACCAGGTTTGCAAATTCTTTCCTACACCATGTTCTAGGCATAATTAGGTTGATTTGTTAGTGTAGAATTGTTAGAGACCAATAGGTGATGGATTTTGGATAGTTTGAAGAGAATTGGTGAAGATTGGATAGTGGTCACCATTTCTGTTTGGCCTTGTATCTTGCTGAATATTGAGTGATGAGCTTAGTTTAATATCAAGGAATGTTCAGGGAAGCATGAGGATGAGATTAGGACCATTAGTTTCAAGAATTGTTAAGATTGATGACTGAGTATATTTTGGATCTTGGATCGGGTTCATTGATTTAGGAGGTTTCAGTGGATTTTGAGATTGTAATCGTGTTCAGCATGAAATTTAGAGCATGTTAGGGTTTTACATTTTAAGAATTGATGAGGAATTGAGGGAGTTCGAGTTGAGGAAGAGAAAGCTTTGTGTGCTGCATTTCCATGGAGGTTTCTTAGAACCCTAGCTCAAGGTTGATGATGATGTCTCAGCCATCAGATGCAAGCAAGACCTTTGACTGGATCCAATGGACGCGATTCAATTTCGTTTTGGTAGGGAAGCCAGAAACACTGAAATGCACCGTTTCATTAAACGGTGGTCTTTGGGCTTAAGCCAGGATTTGATATCCCCACCCCCTTCATGAGGCCCATTAGATTTTTAACTGAAATGGATTACTATTCTCACCATGTTTTTCTCATTTTCCTTATGTTTTTTCATTTATTTTCTGGTTAATAATTGGGCCCAGGTGCATTGCTTTCTGAACCCACATTTGAGCCCATCAATAAACTGAACTGGATCTGTTTGCTAGCTGCACCCATCCCTTCATATTTCCATTTTATTTTTCTTCTATTTTTCATTAATCTTGTAAAAATCATATCAATTTGAAAAATAAATATTTTTTAATGGGAGTTTTTTCTCCTACTTCATACTTTTGTCTAGAAAAATATAAAATAAAAATATTTTCCTTTCATGCATTTTTAGTATTTTTTGTATATTTTCTACTTTTAGTGCATTTTATTTCTTTTATGTTGATATATGAATTTGTAGAATTTTGTTTAGGTAGTTCCCTTAACATTTTTAGACCATTATTTTTAGGATAGTTAGATATATGCTTTAGCTTCCCCATGGATTTATTACATAATTTTGTGATGAATTTTAGGATAGTTTTGATTAGATGACATTAGGTTGTATAGAATTAGGTTAAACTTCAACATAGGTGCACCATAATACTAGATTTTTGGGTTTTTAGGACAAGTTAGACTATGGGACATATAGGGCATTAAGGGTAGGTATGTAGGATCCCTTAGAAATTATATTAGGATTTAATATAGTAGTATACTATTTTTGGATGATTTTTGTATTGGTTGATTGTTTGTGTTGCCCTTGTGGGCTTGTATTGTTGTCTGCTTTGCTTTGTGAGCTTGGAGAGCTTGGTATTGTTCTAAGGAGCATTAAGGAGCATAGTAGAAGACTTGAAGATGGATCGAGGAGCCTGAGAGCTTGATCTTATTTCTTTTTTGTTGTTGTTTTAGGGTTAGGGATTAGGAAGAGTTTAGACTTAGATAACTTCTTTCTTAAACATGGATGGTATCTTTCACCTCCATTCCTCCCTATGATTCAAAGTCCTTCCATGGTATACACCTCTCTCCTTTGGAGGGATAAGTGAGGTACCTAGGAAGTAGAACTTTTGAGGGAACCATTCCTTTGATGTTGAACCCTTATAGGTCACCTTTGGTGGGCAATAAGCAGTTCAATATCCCCAGCTTATCCAGTAAGTGATTTCCTCTGGTTTGATTATCCTGAGAGATGTTGAGCTTGAGTTTGAAGATGAAGACTTCATTGAAGAGTGTTGAAGAGGATGAATCCGTGACTATTGCCATTCCAGATGAAGCTTGAAGAGCAACAAGAGCCAAGTTGATACTTGGAGATCCCTGAAGATTAGGTGAAGCCTTAAGGTTGAGCTGATCAAGAAGCTGAAGCTTAAAAGGAGAAGATAAGTTGAAACTTATGTTGAAGGGTTGAAACCTGTAAAAGCAAATTGATATTTGTCAAGAGTGATTGAATTCTGAAGACTGAGTAGCTGTTGGAAAAGCTGAAGCTTGAAGTTGGGAGAGGAGTTGGTCTGCTTTCTTCTTTTTCTTTTCTGTATTGCTGTGTTTTGTTTGACTTGTTTGATGCATTAGAATAAGTCCATATCTAGAATAGGTAGAATCTAGGAGCATGATTGCACTAGAGGTTGAGTTGCTCCCTCTGCTTGTACTGTTACTGTATGGCTTTGCTTGCGGGTATTCAGTAGAGCCCAGCTCCCTTGCCCATGTGGTTTGTTTGCCTGATGGCATTTCATTTCATTTTATCTGTATGATTGCAGTTTACTGTTATTGCTTGATAGCATGTTGTTTTATATTTCAGTACGATTACTGTTATCCATTCTGGCTTGAGGTTGAGATGAGCTTGTGGAGGCTGAAGCCCCACACACATTTCCTCCCTCACTTGCATTGCATGCATTTTACTGTTAAGTTGATGCTTTGTCTGTTTTGGTGTATCATTGACATGATCCCTTAGGACTCTCAGTTCCTTTGATAAGGAATTAATGATAGAATTTTAGGTTGAAACCTATGCATGACAACTTCTAGGAGTTCCCTGTTCAAACCTCGACCATAGGATGAATCCTGGGCATGACAACAGTAGGACTTGATAGTCTCCCTCCTAGTTGGTCCTGTTCTCTTCTCATCTCAAAACAGTTTAAGATACAGTAATCATGAATGATTTCTTTCGTACGTTACGAGCCTTAAGCTATCTGAGAAAGGATTGTGGGAGAGTTTCTTTTCCACAGTCTGGATGTTTAGTATGGTACCCTTTGGGTGACATGCGACGCATTCACTCTCAGGTCATAGTCTCTAGTGCGGTTGAAATCGCAAACACAATAAAAAACACTTCTTTCGTAAAAGACAGGAAATAAACCGTAGTTTCCCGAACTACGTGAGCTCTGATCTCTCATGCCTGTTGAGAGTACGTAGGCACAAGATGGCGATGTCTTGGCGAGCTACCTTTCCCCATAACACGTCGTAGGCCAAACTACGTTGACTCTGATTTCTCGTTCTCTGATGAGAATACGTAGGCATAAAGCGTGATGCTTTGCCGAGTCATTTTTCTTTTCTTTTTCAGCCAGCCTTGATAGGTAGATAGAACAAAACCAACCCGTCCAAGTAAACACAACAAGCGAGGATCCCGTCGAGTACGACGAACGTGAGGGGTGCTAATACCTTCCCCTTGCGTAACCGACTCCTGAATCCAGACAACGGTTGCGACGACCTTGTCTTACCCTTTTTCGTTAGGTTTTTCCGATCGTTTCCTTTCCCGCTCTGAGGGATAAATAACGAAAGGTGGCGACTCTTCTGTCATGCCGGCACCTTATTTTCGCGCAAGCGACAGCTGGCGACACTGCTGGGGACCGAACCCAGAATCTCTGGTTCTCCGGTTCCCTGCGGGAGTCAATCCTAACGCTTGTATGTTTACTTGTTGGGTTGCGTTTATTTATCGCATTTTATTTCTCGCACTTTATTTCCCGCATTTTATATTCAGTATAATATAATTATCTGTGCTGTTGTGGGATGGGAGTTTTGATGAGTGAGAAGCCAGACCCAGGCTTGAGTGCATTATAGACTTAGAGTGGAAATTAGTGGGCGCGTGCTTGCTTTGCAGGCACTAGTGTCTCATGAAATCCACGCTCAGACGAGGTTCATCCGGTTGGCTTCTCTTTCAACCCTTTGGGTTGAGACGGTTGCTGGTTTGGTGGATTGTCGACTCTGGGGACCGATCATTGGTGATTCAGCCGAGTGAGGCCGCTTCATGAGCTGGTGATGCCACACCTTCTGGGTATCGTATCACCCCTCTTGAAAGTCTGTGACGTTGATGAACGCATAGGATGCCGTACCTTGAGTCAATTTAGGTCCATACCTGTGAGCAGGGTTGGGTTTATTGCAGGAAACTTTGACCTTCAGACTACCTGGTTTTCTTGACAGTGAATCAGTTTTGTTGGTACCAGGGTTCCTCAGTTGCAGATTTGTCTGTTCTTGATAGAGCAGGTTTTGATCAGAGGATCTTATCATCAGGTGTATGGTTGTTCTTGATAGAGCAGAGTTTTGTCATCAGTTGTTTGTTCTTGATAGAGCAGATTTTTGGGGTCTGAAGATCTCATCAGCAAATGTTGTTTGTTCTTGATAGAGCAGATTTTTTGGGGTCTGAAGATCTCATCAGCAGATGTTGTTTGTTCTTGATAGAGCAGATTTTTGGGTCTGAAGATCTCATCAGCAGATGTTGTTTGTTCTTGATAGAGAAGATTTTTGGGGTCTGAAGATCTCATCAGCAGATGTTGTTTGTTCTTGATATAGCAGATTTTTGAGTGGGGTCTGAAGATCTCATCAACAGCTGTATGTTTGTTCTTGATAGAGCAGATTTTTGATTTGGGGGTCTGAAGACCTCACCAGCAGATATTTCTTGATCATACATCAGAGGTCCTTATTATCAGACATTTGTTCTTGACAGAGCAGAATTATGATCCTGTGTATATGGTCCTATCAGATGGTGGTTCTTGGCAGATCAGATTTATGGTCCTACACCGGGGTTTTCTTCTTATCAGTGATTGTTGATACAGAATCTCCACAGCACCAGTAGCCCGGATATATTATTGCATGATTGCATTTTGCATTAGTTTGCATACTCATTTGCATTTCATTAACGTGTGTCTGTGTTGCAGGTACCGTTTTCCCCGATCCAGGATTTCTTGCCTCCTATTGTATTGTTATGGGCTCTCTAAGGAAGACCGTGGCTTACAAGTTCCCTACCCCTGATGTGGTTAAGCTGACTGGTTTGATAGCTCTAGCAGATGATTCTGTGAAGGATGAGTTCAGGAAGTCTTACGGCAGGTTGCTCAGTTTGGTTCATAAGCCTTCTGTGTTCGAGTTGAATGGGTTGCACGCTCTGCTGCAGTTCTACGACCCTCCGATGAGATGTTTCACTTTTCAGGACTTTGTTCTCGCGCCTACGCTGGAAGAGTATGCTAATTTTCTAGGTGTTCCTATCAAGAGGCAGATGCCTTTTGTTCACATGGATGCTGAGCCTGATCTGGCTAGTTTAGCTCTTTCACTTCATCTGGACGCCTCCGAGTTAGTACTGACTAGTTGGAACAAGGTTCCTGGGTTCTCCTTGCAGTTTCTAGTGGGTAAAGCCATTGTTTGGGAAATGCATTGTTTGGATCAGAGCCAGAACCGATGCTATAGGGATGTCGTTTCCTCATGCCAAGCCAGAAATACCTCCAATGATCGAAGAGCCTACTACTGTGCCCATTCAGCAGCATAATCGGGTGTTAGCCGAGCGGGATGAATTGAAGCGGGCGAACGAAGAACTGGAGAAGGAATTAGCTCAGCTCCGAAGCGAAAGGAACGAAGCTGTCCATTATTTCAAAAGGCAAACAGAGTTGGTGAACCAACTGGGTACAGACCTGACTAAGCAGATAGCCGAGCATGAACGCATGGGTCGAGACTTCAAAGTTGTCAACGACGTACTGGCTATGAAGAAGCAGCACTTGGACGAGGCATATCGGAGGATATCCAAGTTCAACCAACACTGGAAGGCTTCCCTGGCCACCAGAAAAGAGCGGGAGGATAAGCTGATGCTGCAGGTCTCCAAGCTGGAAGCCCAGGTGAAGGACAGTGAAAAGAGGTTTGATGTAGAAACTGCCCGCAGATACGCTGCCGAAGGCCAGCTCAACAAAGCTCTCGCTAACCTGAAGGAGCGCAAGCTGACGTTTGAGTCCAAGAAGCGGAAATTAGAAGATTGCTTTGGCGAAGGAGCATGGGAAGGTTCGGTCGAAGGACTTCAGTATACCATTGTGCAGAGGGAATTACTCGTCGAGGGGTTGCTCACTCTGCCAGATCATCCAGAGACGAAGGAGTTATTAGCAGAGTATCGCGCCCGTGGCCGTACTTGACTAGTTGTATTCCTTTTGTTTTGATTATTGTTGTATGCTGACCATCACCAGGCTTGTTGGCTGAGGTCACGCTATTGATTCGTCTTGTACTTGCTGATGCTATGTACCACCTTGATAGGCTCTCTTTATATATGAGATTGATGTTTCCATGATTGGACTCGGACTTCTTCTTCTTATTATTATTATCAGCACTGACACTCAGGTACTAGGATCGGGGGAAATCTCCCAAACACACAGACACACACATGCATTTGCATGAAGCATTTACATGACGAGCATTTTGTTGTTTTCCCTAACCCTTTAGTGTTTACAGGTTTTTCAGGTTTACAGGTGTCCCAGGCTGTTTCCGGTGGTTCCAGGATTGATCAGAGACTAATTCACCGTTATCCGACTAGAGCTAATCAGACCAGGATCATGGATCAAGTGCAAACAGACGTTCAGGAGCTCCGCGAGAGGATGGATCGCTTCATGGAACTCATGCAAGTGGTCGCCAATGGTCAAGACCAGCTCAGAACTTTGGTTCAGCCGTTGATCTCTAGGGTTGATAGCAACAGCATACTCCATGGCGGGGCTGTGCCTACTCCTCCACCAGTTGATACTCCGCAGAATGGTGTCCCCGTGGCCAGGGGCAACGGCAGTGCTAATGGCAATGTGATGGCCAACATCGGACTCAATACGACGGGCGTCGGTAATGGGAGTCTGGGAGCTAATGTCAACATCGGGTCGGGCAACGGTAATGCAGGCGTCGGGAATCTATTGGTGCCTTAACCATGGCTTGAGGATCATCAGGATGATGTGTTCTCTCAAAGAAGTGCTGAAGGGGAGCTGAATGCTGAAGCGCGACTTAGATTCAAAGCACTCGAAGATAAAATGAGAGATATTGAGAATCAGAATACTTTGGGCGTTGATATGTCCAAGCTGGGATTAATTGCTAATTTCAAGGTACCTCCTAAGTTCAGGGTGCCTGACTTTGGGAAATATAAGGGCACCACTTACCCTCGGGTCCACCTCAGATCGTACTACAGGAAGATGTCTGCCTATTCCGAAGACGAGAAGTTGCTGATGCACTTCTTCCAAGATAGTCTTTCCGGACCATCCCTCGAGTGGTACATGGGCCTGGAGCCCACTAGCGTGCGCACATGGAAGGACCTCGCTGAAGCATTTGTCCACCATTATCAGTACAACAGTGACTTGGCCCCGAACCGAGTTCAGCTCCAGAACCTTTCGCAGAGGAATAATGAAGGATTTAAGGAGTACGCCCAGCGGTGGCGTGAGTTGGCTGCCCGGGTTCAGCCGCCGATGGTTGAGCGCGAGCTCGTGCAGATGTTTGTAGCTACCCTCCCAGGGGTTTACTATGAAAAGTTAGTCAGCGGTATGTCTGGGACGTTCTCAGCTCTCATTATCATGGGCGAGCACGTCGAGAATGGTATCAAGATCGGGAAAATCCAAGGTGAGTCATCCTCAGCTGGAGGAGGTGGAAAGAAACCTTATGCTGGTAAACGACGAGAAGGCGAGACGAGCGCTGTGACCAACGCTCGAAGAAAGGGCAAAGGCCCTCAGCAGCAGATAGCCAGTATAAATATCCCAGCAGCTCCGCAACAGCAGCAGCAGCAGCAACCGAATCAGCAGGGATATAGAAAGTACCAGAATCGGGCATCTTTGGAAAACCGTCATTTTGAAGCACCGCCCATGTCGTATGCGCAGCTCTTACAGACCTTGCTTCAGCTTCAGTTGGTTCAGAAGAGGACGCTGGCTCCCTTGACAGGGGCACCTCCACCAGGGTACGACGCAAATGCCACTTGCGACTTCCACTCAGGGGCACCAGGCCACACAATTGAGAACTGCAAAGCCTTTAAGCACAAGGTGCAGGATTTGGCAGATGCCAAGATCATTAACTTCTCCGATAATATGCCCAATGTCACGAAGAACCACATGCCGAATCATAGGGGAGGCGGAGTGAACGCCATTATCGAAGAAGAGAGTGTAGATCTGTTGACTGATGTCAGAGACCTAAAGACGCCGCTTAGCTTCGTCAAAGCTAAGTTGTTGAAAAGAGGGTTCTTTCCAGGATGCGGAGAACTATGCAGGGACTGTGCTACACATTCTGATGGATGCGAGTAGTTGGTAGAAGGAATTCAAAGTCTGATGACTGAAGGGATTCTGCAGTTTAGCCGGAAGGCTGAAAGTGTATCAGGAGAAGTAGTGTTGAAGCAGGCCGATGAAGTCGCCACCATCACCATCCCTCGCCGGCCAATAACCATTTCTGTGCCCAGACCGCCTACCATCACTATTACCAAAGCTGGGCCGATACCATTCGAGAGCACTAACGCCGTTCCGTGGCATTATGGGGCTGAAGTCTATTGCAACGGACAGAAGTTGGAGCTGGAACCGTATGGGTCGACTGTGGAGAGTCTTGCAGGAATCAGTGGTATTACTCGCAGCGGAAGAGTGTTTGCACCGCCAGAGGTCGTGGCAGATAAAGCGATCAGAGTTGATGCGGCTGATAAAGGGAAAAGCAAAGTCGTCGAAGAGGTCCCGTGTGGGGCAGAAAAAGATTTGCTTGTCAAAGACGCCGAGGAGTTTATGCGATTGATCAAAAAGAGTGACTACAAGATTGTAGATCATCTCCATCAGACGCCTTCGAAAATTTCTATTCTCAACCTGTTGCTTTGTTCTGAAGCACACCGCAACGCGCTACTGAAGGTATTGAACGCTGCCTACGTACCGCAAGAGATATCGGTGAATCAGCTAGAAGAGGTGGTAGCCCACGTTAATGCTGGCAATGGGCTAGGTTTCACAGATTTAGAGCTGACGCCAAAAGGGAGGAATCACAACAGCGCCCTGCACATCTCGATAGAGTGTAGGGGCACGATCATGTCACATGTGCTAGTGGACACGGGTTCGTCACTTAATGTGCTTCCGAAGAAGGCCTTAATGAAGTTGGATACTCGTGGAGTGATCTGCACACCCAGTGATCTGATGGTGAAAGCATTCGACGGGACTAAACGCCACGTTTTCGGGGAGGTGACCCTGCTGATCCAAGTCGGTCCGGAAACGTTCGACGCGGTCTTTTATATCATGGACATCATGCCTGCCTACAATTGCCTCTTGGGTCGGCCATGGATCCATGCTGCTGGTGTCGTGACCTCCACGTTGCACCAAAAGCTCAAATATGTTGTCGGAGGAAGCATCGTAACCGTGTGTGGCGAGGAGGACATAATGGTGAGCCATTTGTCATCCTTTAAGTATGTTGAAATGGATGGCGAAATCCATGAAACTCTTTGCCAAGCGTTCGAGGCTGTCAAGGTGAAGGAGGTAGCTCCTGTAGTCACAGAAAAGCCAGAGATGAATCTCTCTTCGTTCAAAGAAGCTCGGGCCGTCGTCCAAGCTGGATCTACCCCAGGCTGGGGGCATATTTTGGAGATACCGAACAAACAGGATAAGTTTGGGTTGGGGTATTCTCCTGAAGCTGAAGCTTCTTCTTCTTCGTCTAGCAGCACGTCATGAGGTAAGGGGCCGATCCTATTTACCAGTGGCGGAATGATCTTCGAAAGCATCAACGCGACGTCTGAAGACAGCGGGGATAGCGATTGTGATCTCGACTCTTGGATTCAGCCAAGCAAGCCGGGCGAGGGCCTCAACAATTGGACCATCAAGGATATCATCCCGATGACAAGTGAAGAGTAATGATTTACTTTTTTTCAATCATTGTACAACCCTATTTCCTACCCGGGGCATAGCGGTTTTATTGTCAGGGCCTTGTTGGATTATGTACATGCATTTTGTTAATAAATCAAAGGCGTTTTCTTCGTATTCAAATATTGTGATCTCTGTTATTCCTGTTTTATATTTGTTTTGAAAAACAGTAAAATGGCAATGGGGTTTGTGCTAACCTGCATATTCTTGTTTTAAACTTAACCCTTGTTATTGCAGGATCCAAATAACAGATGACATTGACTCTGGACCTTCTACGGCTCACTTCGACTTCGATTGCCCGATCTATCAAGCCGAGGAAGAGATTGATGAAGACGAAGGCCTTCCTGAAGAGTTGGCCCGCTTGTTGAAACAAGAGGAAAAGGTTATTCTGCCTCACGAGGAGGAGATCGAGATCGTAAATCTGGGTTCTGAAGAGCTCGTCAGAAATGTCAGGGTAGGGGCTGCGCTGCAGAGTGATGTCAAGCAGAGATTAGTCGAGATGCTTCGAGAGTATAGTGGCGTCTTTGCTTGGTCATACGAAGATATGCCTGGACTTGACACGGACATCGTGGTCCACCACTTGCCGCTGCAAGAAGATTGCCCTCCCGTTAAGCAGAAGCTTAGGAGGACGAGACCAGATATGGCCGTTAAGATCAAAGAAGAAGTGCAGAAACAGCTTGATGCTGGCTTCTTAGCGGTCACCACTTACCCTCCGTGGGTCGCCAACATAGTGCCTGTACCGAAGAAGGACGGTAAGGTACGCATGTGCGTCGATTATCGGGATTTGAATAGGGCGAGCCCTAAAGATGATTTCCCGTTGCCTCATATCGATGTGTTGGTCGACAACACAGCCCAGTTCTCCGTGTTTTCGTTCATGGATGGCTTCTCCGGTTACAATCAGATTAAGATGGTGCCGGAGGACATGGAGAAAATGACGTTTATCACTCCATGGGGAACATTTTGCTATAAGGTAATGCCCTTCAGTCTGAAGAACGCAGGGGCCACTTACCAACGAGCAATGGTAACTTTGTTTCATGACATGATTCATCATGAGATCGAGGTCTACGTTGATGACATGATTGCGAAGTCCCAAACGGAGGAAGAGCATCTGGTCAACTTATTGAAGCTTTTTGAGAGGCTTAGGAAATTCAGGTTGAGGCTGAATCCTAACAAATGCACTTTCGGAGTGCGGTCCGGAAAGTTGCTGGGGTTTATCGTAAGTGAACGAGGTATCGAGGTTGATCCTGCGAAGATTAAAGCCATTCAAGAAATGCCAGTGCCGAAAACAGAAAAAGAAGTTCGTGGTTTCTTGGGCAGAATAAACTACATTGCAAGGTTTATCTCTTAGCTCACGGCCACCTGTGAACCGATGTTCAAGCTTTTAAAGAAAGATCAGGCGATTACTTGGAATGAGGATTGCCAGAAGGCATTCGACAAGATAAAGCAGTATCTTCAAGAACCTCCGATCTTGATACCCCCAGTGGCTGGACGACCGTTAATCATGTACTTGACAGTTCTTGAGAACAGTATGGGGTGTGTTCTCGGTCAGCACGACGAGACGGGCAGAAAGGAGCATGCCATTTACTATTTTAGTAAAAAGTTCACAGACTGTGAATCTCGATACTCGATGCTGGAGAAGACGTGTTGTGCACTAGCTTGGGCTGCCAAACGTCTACGACAGTACATGCTCAATCACACCACTATGCTAATTTCAAAGATGGATCCGATCAAGTACGTCTTCGAAAAGAAGGCTCTTTCGCGCAGGATTGCCAGATGGCAAATGGTGTTAACGGAATATGATATTCAGTACGTGTCCCAGAAGGCCATCAAGGGAAGCGTATTGTCTGATTACCTTGCCGAGCAGCCGATCGAGGACTACCAGCCGATGAAGTTCGAATTCCCTGACGAGGATATTATGTTTCTCAAAGCGAAGGATTGCGATGAGCCGTTGCCCGACGAGGGGCCAGATAGGAAATCCCAGTGGAAATTGATATTCAACGGGGCGGTTAATTCCTATGGAAGTGGCATCGGGGCGATCATCACGACTCCCCACGGATCCCACATCCCGTTTACTGCGAGACTGACGTTTCCAGTCACTAACAACGAGGCGGAGTACGAAGCATGCATCATGGGTCTAGAAGAGGCAATTGATTTGAGAATCAAGAATCTAGACGTATATGGTGACTCAGCGCTTGTGATCAACCAAATTAAAGGGGAGTGGGAGACTCGTCAATCGAATTTGTTGTCGTACATGAATTATGCCAGAAGGCTACTTCTGTTCTTTGATCGAGTGGAACTCTATCATGTGCCCAGGGCTGAAAATCAGATGGCTGATGCCTTAGCCACGTTGGCTTCAATGTATAAAGTCAATTTTTGGAATGGGGCTCCGAGAATTGTACTTTCCCGTCTTGATAGACCAGCATTCGTCTTTGCAATCGAGGAAGCCGCCGACGGCAAGCCATGGTTCCATGACATCCAGACTTTCCTTATGACTAAGGAGTATCCTGCGGGTGCGTCAACCCAGGATAAGAAGACTCTGAGGAGGCTGTCTGGAAACTTTTATCTCAATCCTGATGGAGTGTTGTATAAAAGAAACCACGATCTCGTGCTACTCAGATGTGTAGATGAGAAAGAGGCGAGTATGCTCATGGAGGAAGTCCATGAGGGCACATTCGGTACGCACGCCGGCGGGCATGCCATGACGAGAAAGATCCTGAGAGCAGGATATTACTGGCTGACAATGGAGTCGGATTGCTCCAGATTCGCGAAGAGATGCCATAAATGCCAGATTTATGCTGATAAAGTTCATGTGCCGCCGTGCCCGTTGAATGTCATGTCCTCCCCGTGGCCGTTCTCCATGTGGGGCATCGACATGATAGGCAAGATCGAGCCCACTGCATCTAACGGTCATCGCTTCATTCTAGTAGCTATCGACTACTTCACCAAGTGGGTGGAGGCAGCCTCGTATGCTAATGTGACCAAGCAGGTGGTGGCTAGGTTCATAAAGAGGGACATCATCTGTCGTTACGGAATTCTCGAGAGGATCATTACTGATAATGGTTCGAATTTGAATAACAAGATGATGAAGGAGTTGTGCCAGAGTTTCAAGATTGAACACCACAACTCATCGCCTTACCGGCCGAAGATGAGTGGCGCCGTTGAAGCAGCCAACAAGAACATAAAGAAGATTGTTCAGAAGATGGTTGTGACATACAAAGATTGGCACGAGATGCTGCCATTCGCACTGCACGGTTATCGTACGATGGTACGTACTTCAACCAGGGCAACTCCTTTCTCCTTAGTGTACGGTATGGAAGCTGTCCTACCGTTAGAAGTGGAGATCCCTTCTTTGCGAGTTTTGGTTGATGTGAAACTCGACGAGGCAGAATGGATTACGAATCGTCTGAACCAACTCAGCCTGATGGACAAGAAGAGGTTAGCATCGATTGCATTTGGTCGTCTGTACCAAAGCCGAATGAAGAAAGCTTATGATAAGAAGGTGCGTCCTAGAAGCTTTCAGACGGGTGATCTCGTCCTGAAGAAGATTCTTCCTCCACACTCCGATCACCGAGGCAAGTGGACTCCGAATTACGAAGGTCCGTACGTCGTCAGCAAGGTCTTCTCGGGAGGAGCTTTGTTGTTATCCACGATGGATGGTGAAGATTTTGCATCCCCGGTGAACGCGGACGCAGTTAAAAAATACTTTGCTTGAAAGTGACCCGCTGGACAAAAAGAAAAAAAAGAGAGTCCATGCAAAAAAGGGGCATCCCGGCGAACCAAAAACAGAATAAAAAGGTTCGGGCAAAAATTAGGGATATAAATTGAAAAAAGGTACACCCGCAAAGTCGAAAACCTACACTGGGCGGCTTCGGCAAAATAGGGTATCCCGGTGAACTGAAAACCCGTAAAGGGCGGTTCACGCAAAAGTTAGGGATTTGAATAAGCAAATGACTGCGTTCCGCGTGTGGACTTTCATTATTTAGTGGTTTTGAGGACCCGAAGGCCGTTTATCTGAATCAATCTCTTCCGAAACTGAAGCCTCGGAGAAGTATCGAAGTCGAGTGGGTCATAGAAGGATCAACTCATGGTGTTCGTCCACGCCTGGGTGCCGACATTTGTATATACTGATGTATATTTGTGTTTTATTTTTGTGCGGCTTCCTCATTCCAGGAGCTTGCCTCTGTTGTAAAACATTTTTGCCCATTCAGGGGTTCGTTATTAATAAAATGCATACTATTTAGCAATTCTGTTTGCCTGTTTAGCATTTATCTGTTTTGTTTGCGAAAGAGAACGCCGATGTTTTTGATAAAATGCGCATACATAAACCTACTGGCCTAGGCCACTGATTGTTGAAACAATTAATTACTTGAACATTGTCACGAGATAATAACCTCGATAGGTCCCTTTGAGAAGGGTATCTTTTCTGTTTGTTTGTGTTGTTACAGGTGTAGCAGATACCAGACAGATCGCCGTGCGCATCCCTGAAGCAGGATGATTCCTCCTTCTCCAGCAGAGTTCAGTAGCCTCTCCCCGCAGAGTCTGAACGCAAGATCGTGAGCATTGATATGTCTCCCCAGGCAGAGATGATTCTCTCCCCAAGCAGATGCATCCTGAAGGAGCGGCATTTTCCCAGCTGAGTCAGGCGCCGAAGCATGATTTCTTCCCCCAGCACCGGGTCACAAGTGCAGGTTTCGTAGGAAACTATTTGTACGCCAAAGTATGCAGCAACTGATGGTACCAGACTGAAGTCTCCAGCGGAATTGAAATTCCCCACCAGAGTTGTACTCTCCCCCCGAAGTCGGACGATCCCTTCTTCTCCAGCGGAATTGAAATTCCCCACCAGAGTCGTACTCTCCAGCGAAGCAGAATGATTTCTCCTTCCTCAGCCGAGTTTGCAGACCCCAAGAGAGCCAAATCCTTGGAAGCTGCTCAGACCATGATTGGTCTTTTCCCCAGTAGAGTGTTGATCAGCTGAAGTTGTTTCCCCACGGAGTATCTCCAGAGAAGTAGCCATGAAGGCCACGCAGTTTATTCTCGCGATTGACATCGCTTTTCCCGCAACAGGTCCTGGTTCTCGTAGAGCTTCAACTGAAGTTGTTTCCCCCGCAGCAGTCGACTGAAGTTGTGTCCCCGGCGGAGTCCAATTGATATTAGCGTGACCATGTTCTCCTCAGCAGGATGATTCCTCTATATGAGTGGTTCTTCCCCCTTGACAGGAGGATTCCCCCTTCAACATTTATTTTGCTGACGGGATTGCATCATTTGTGCATGATTGCATAGCATGTATCATAAACGCATAGCATTTCCACCGCGTGGAGTATTGTGCCATTACCGAAGCATATGCATAATAAACATGATTTAGGTTGTTACCGTTCTTGTTTTGCAGGTGTTCCGCCGCAGAATTGATTGCTCAGGATGATTCCTGACTTTCCCCCCCAACGAAGTCGCTTGCTCAGGATGATTCTTGAGATCCCCAGCGAAGTCTTCGGTTCAAGATGATTCTTGAATTCCTCAGCAGGGCCGTTTGCTTAAGATGATTCTTAAGTACCCAGTGCAGTCTCCAGAGTAGGTTTCTCGAGTTGATACTTAGAGTCCCCAGTAAAGGTTGCCCAGGATGATTCCTGAAATCCCCAACAGAGTGTTCGCTCAGGATGATCCCTGAAATCTCCAGAATGGTTACCAGTGCAAGATGATTCTTGAAGGTCCCCGGCGGAGTTATTTGTCCAAGATGATTCTTGAAGTCCTCAACAGAGTTGATTCCTCCAGAATGATTTCTGGACCCCCGGAGCGAAGTTACTTGATAGTTCTCCAGATCCCCCAGCGGCGAAGCGTCATCTCCAGTGAGGTTCTAACGGCGAAGTTAAAATCTCCCTTGAAGACTCCATGATTGAAGTCTGACCGTGTTAATGAAGCAGTTCTCTCAGCTGATGCGGAGTGCCTGATGGCAGAGGTTTAGATATTCCCAGTTGGCTCATGATTGACCAAGAATTCTATTCCCGACTTGCTGACGAAGTCCGGATGATGCCCGACGAGGTCTTTGGAATGCCTGAGGGCATGATCAACCTGATGGTTGAAGTCCGGCTGATGCCCGACAGTTGCTTTGGAATGCCTGATGGCATGATCAACCTGATGGTTGAAGTCCGGCTGATGCCCGACAGTTGCTTTGGAATGCCTGATGGCATGATCGACCTGATGGTTGAAATCCGGCTGATGCCCGACAGTTTCTTTGAATGCCTGATGGCATAATCAACCTGATGGTTGAAGTCCGGCTGATGCCCGACAGTGGTCTTTGGATGCCTGATGGCATGATCGACTATGCATTACCGGTTACCGTGTGACCAATTCCCTAATGGAGTTTCTTCACCATGTCGGCGAGGTCAGACGATGGTAAGAGTTGACGGCGAAGTCAGACTATGTTGGTTACTTGACGACGATGTCAGGTGTTTCTCAGAGCTATGTTTGGTTGACGGTGATGTCAGATTCTTTGTTGTCCCAGCGGCGATGTTGGATGTTTGTTTCTGGCGGCGATGTCAGTTGATTTAGTTTTCCGGCGGCAATGTTGGATGTTTGTTTCTGACGGCGATGTCAGATTCTTTAGCCTTCCAATGGCAATGTTGGGTGTCGTGGTTGTCCGACGGCGATGTCAGACGCTTTATTTTCATGAATGCCTGACGGCGAGGTCCGGTGTCTGATAACAATGATAGAGGAATTTGATGTGGATAACTGACGACAAGGTTCAGGTCAGTACGTCTCCAGCTAGTTGTCGTGCAGCTAGTATTTCAGTGTTCGAAGATTTGTTCCCGCAGAGTACCATGTGCTTATGCAGTTGGCAAATTTCCGGGTTTATCGGTATTCAACCGTATCGCACCTTGATTGGCTGAGAGTCGTTCGCTCTTCACCCAGTCAGGTTCAAGCCGTTTGAATAGGGGCAGCTGTTGCACCCCAAAATTTGACCAACATTTATTTACCCATCAAGAGTTGTATGAGACTTTGAAGCTAGCCAAGAAGGTAATTCAAAGGTTCAAAGGTTGATACCTTTGCCAGAGAACTCAAGAGATCCTCAGAGAGATTGGTTGAAACCAAGGTTGTGTGCCTCATAACTTGAGAGTTGTGGGAGCCCCTCAGATGATTCTGAGACTATGAGGATGGACTTGAAGCTTTGAGAAAGCTTATGAGATGTCTTGAAAGCCATCATGAAGCCTAGAGAGGTCATTGTACAAGAATTCAGAAGATTCAGCCATGAGTGGTGGAATTAGGGTTTGACTGGGTCAACCCTAGGTCAACTGATGATTTGGAGAAGGGTTGAGACTTAATCCAAGAGCCATGTGATCGTGGAATGATGCATTGAGATGCTATAAGGATGATTCCTTGATCAACTCATCATGATTGAGGAGTTTGAGAAGTTTTAAGTTAGGGTTTCTAAGGATTGACAGTGTAAAATCCCCTAGTTTGATCCCTATCTTCAAGGCAGTTTAGCTCAAGATGTGATTGTCATCTCATCTTCCCCACAACATGAATTTTGTATAGCTTATTATTATCTTTAATTTGAGTACTAGAAGTCCTTGATAGGATTTGTAGAGCTCAAGTTATGACTTTGACAAATTACAGGTCATTTGAGGTATGTGAACCTGGGTCCTTGAAAATCACCCAACTTGCATCCAACTTTTTCCCTAGTAGGATGATTCCTATGAACTCTTGGTCAACATGAATGTTGTAGATAATCTTCTTAGCTTTCTAGAGAGTACTAGAAGTCCTTGATAGGATTTTTAGAACTCAACTTATGGCTTTGACAAGTCAAGGGCATTTTGGTCATTTGGAGGTTATAGGTCATTTCAAGCATAAGGCCATATCTCCTATTTCCAAGCTTCAAATGGAAAAATCTTCAATATCAAACTTGCTTAGAATGATGTTTTAAGGCTATTAGGGAGGTCATGAGATGTTGAAAAGGCTTGTATCAAAAAGTGATAAAAATGGCCTAAAATGGAGGCATAAGTTAATTAAGTTGAAATTGAAAATTGGAAATCACAAGTTATAAATCCAAACCATGTCATATAATAGGTCATTTTGACTCCAAATGACATTCTAAGAACAATGGTTTAGCCACAATTTTGATTTGAGGCTTGGATCATAGGGCTGCTTTGGGATTGGCTTACTTGCATCTTAAGGTACCAAAGCAAAACTCAAAAGAACTCAATGTACAAGTTGGTTATGCATTGTAACTCATCCCAAATCTCATGTGGGGAGAAATTCAAGTCAGAATCAAGGGTTACAAGGAGCTTGGCATGAGATAGCTTGTAAGGAGAATTGGATTCAAAATGTCATGACATGAAAAGTTCAATTTCTCATTGGAAGATCCTAGAGGGTTCTAGATGATTCTAAACCACTCTATAAGATGATTGTAACTTGCTCAGATGCAAGGTTGGTGAGAATTGGTGCATAGAAGAGAGAGTAAGATCAAGAATCTTCCATTGCAAGTCAAGATCAATTTCTTCATTCTTCTTCATTTCCATTCATTCTTTCCACACAAACACATTCTATACACCATAGTGAAGCTGTGCAGATTGAATTGAGATCAAATCCATGGAGAATTGAAGAGTTGGTGATTTAGATTTCAAGGAAGCAATTCAAAATCGGTTTCCAAGAATCAAGCATTTTCAGCCATTCTTTTTGCATACAGAAGCTAGAAGATTGCTCAGTGAAGGAATTGGGAAAGATTCAAGGCTTGAAGTGGTGGATTTCATCATCTGTTCACTCGATTTAACTAGGTTTGTAAATTCTTTCCTACACCATGTTCTAGGCATAATTAGGTTGATTTGTTAGTGTAGAATTGTTAGAGACCAATAGGTGATGGATTTTGGATAGTTTGAAGAGAATTGGTGAAGATTGGATAGTGGTCACCATTTCTGTTTGGCCTTGTATCTTGCTGAATATTGAGTGATGAGCTTAGTTTAATATCAAGGAATGTTCAGGGAAGCATGAGGATGAGATTAGGACCATTAGTTTCAAGAATTGTTAAGATTGATGACTGAGTATATTTTGGATCTTGGATCAGGTTCATTGATTTAGGAGGTTTCAGTGGATTTTGAGATTGTAATCGTGTTCAGCATGAAATTTAGAGCATGTTAGGGTTTTACATTTTAAGAATTGATGAGGAATTAAGGGAGTTCGAGTTGAGGAAGAGGAAGCTTTGTGTGCTGCATTTCCATGGAGGTTTCTTAGAACCCTAGCTCAAGGTAGATGATGATGTCTCAGCCATCAGATGCAAGCAAGACCTTTGACTGAGAACTGGATCCAATGGACGCGATTCAATTTCGTTTTGGGAGGGAAGCCAGAAACACTGAAACGCACCGTTTCATTAAACGGTGGTCTTTGGGCTTAAGCCAGGATTTGATATCCCCACCCCCTTCATGAGGCCCATTAGATTTTTAACTGAAATGGATTACTATTCTCACCATGTTTTTCTCATTTTCCTTATGTTTTTTCATTTATTTTCTGGTTAATAATTGGGCCCAGGCGCATTGCTTTCTGAACCCACATTTGAGCCCATCAATAAACTGAACTGGATCTGTTTGCTAGCTGCACCCATCCCTTCATATTTCCATTTTATTTTTCTTCTATTTTTCATTAATCTTGTAAAAATCATATCAATTTGAAAAATAAAGATTTTTTAATGGGAGTTTTTTCTCCTACTTCATATTTTTGTCTAGAAAAATATAAAATAAAAATATTTTCCTTTCATGCATATTTAGTATTTTTGTATATTTTCTACTTTTAGTACATTTTATTTCTTTTATGTTGATATATGAATTTGTAGAATTTTGTTTAGGTAGTTCCCTTAACATTTTTAGACCATTCGTTTTAGGATAGTTAGATATATGCTTTAGCTTCCCCCTGGATTTATTCCATAATTTTATGATGAATTTTAGGATAGTTTCGATTAGATGACATTAGGTTGTATAGAATTAGGTTAAACTTCAACATAAGTGCACCATAACACTAGATTTTTTGGTTTTTAGGACAAGTTAGACTATGGGACATATAGGGCATTAAGGGTAGGTATGTAGGATACCTTAGAAATTATATTAAGATTTAATATAGTAGTATACTATTTTTGGATGATTTTTGTATTGGTTGATTGTTTGTGTTGCCCTTGTGGGCTTGTATTGTTGTCTGCTTTGCTTTGTGAACTTGGAGAGCTTGGTATTGTTCTAAGGAGCATTGAGGAGCATAGTAGAAGACTTGAAGATGGATTGAGGAGCCTGAGAGCTTGATCTTATTTCTTTTTTGTTGTTGTTTTAGGCTTAGGGATTAGGAAGAGTTTAGACTTAGATAACTTCTTTCTTAAACATGGATGGTATCTTTCACCTCTATTCCTCCCTATGATTCAAAGTCCTTCCATGGTATACACCTCTCTCCTTTGGAGGGATAAGTGAGGTACCTAGGAAGTAGAACTTTTGAGGGAACCATTCCTTTGATGTTGAACCCTTATAGGTCACCTTTGGTGGGCAATAAGCAGTTCAATATCCCCAGCTTATCCAGTAAGTGATTTCCTCTGGTTTGATTATCCTGAGAGATGTTGAGCTTGAGTTTGAAGATGAAGACTTCATTGAAGATTGTTGAAGAGGATGAATCCTTGAGTATTGCCATTCCAGATGAAGCTTGAAGAGCAACAAGAGCCAAGTTGATACTTGGAGATCCCTGAAGATTAGGTGAAGCCTGAAGGTGGAGCTGATCAAGAAGCTGAAGCTTAAAAGGAGAAGATAAGTTGAAACTTATGTTGAAGGGTTGAAACCTGTAAAAGCAAATTGATATTTGTCAAGAGTGATTGAAGTCTGAAGACTGAGTAGCTGTTGGAAAAGCTGAAGCTTAAAGTTGGGAGAGGAGTTGGTCTGCTTTCTTCTTTTTATTTTCTGTATTGCTGTGTTTTGTTTGGCTTGTTTGATGCATTAGAATAAGTCCATATCTAGAATAGGTAGAATCTAGGAGCATGATTGCACTAGAGGTTGAGTTGCTCCCTCTGCTTGTACTGTTACTGTATGGCTTTGCTTGCGGGTATTCGGTAGAGCCCAGCTCCCTTGCCCATGTGGTTTATTTGCCTGATGGCATTTCATTTCATTTTATTTGTATGATTGCAGTTTACTGTTATTGCTTGATAGCATGTTGTTTTATATTTCAGTACGATTACTGTTATCCATTCTGGCTTGAGGTTGAGATGAGCTTGTGGAGGCTGAAGCCCCACACACATTTCCTCCCTCACTTGCATTGCATGCATTTTACTGTTAAGCTGATGCTTTGTCTGTTTTGGTGTATCATTGACATGATCCCTTAGGACTCTCAGTTCCTTTGATAAGGAATTGATGATAGAATTTTAGGTTGAAACCTATGCATGACAACTTCTAGGAGTTCCCTGTTCAAACCTCTACCATAGGATGAATCCTGGGCATGACAACAGTAGGACTTGATAGTCTCCCTCCTAGTTGGGCCTGTTCTCTTCTCATCTCAAAACAGTTTAAGATACAGTAATCATGAATAATTTCTTTCGTACGTTACGAGCCTTAAGCTATCTGAGAAAGGATTGTGGGAGAGTTTCTTTTCCACAGTCTGGATGTTTAGTATGGTACCCTTTGGGTGACATGCGACGCATTCACTCTCAGGTCATAGTCTATAGTGCGGTTGAAATCGCAAACACAATAAAAAACACTTCTTTCGTAAAAGACAGGAAATAAACCGTAGTTTCCCGAACTACGTGAGCTCTGATCTCTCATGCCTGTTGAGAGTACGTAGGCACAAGATGGCGATGTCTTGGCGAGCTACCTTCCCCCATAACCCGTCGTAGGCTGAACTACGTTGACTCTGATTTCTCGTTCTCTGATGAGAATACGTAGGCATAAAGCGCGATGCTTTGCCGAGTCATTTTTCTTTTCTTTTTCAGCCAGCCTTGATAGGTAGATAGAATAAAACCAACCCGTCCAAGTAAACACAACAAGCGAGGATCCCGTCGAGTACGACGGACGTGAGGGGTGCTAATACCTTCCCCTTGCGTAACCGACTCCCGAATCCAGACAACGGTTGCGACGAACTTGTCTTACCCTTTTTCGTTAGGTTTTTCCGATCATTTCCTTTCCCGCTCTGAGGGATAAATAACGAAAGGTGGCGACTCTTCTGTCATGCCGGCACCTTATTTTCGCGCAAGCGACAGATAGCCACCAAGATGAATCGGTATCCATTAGACGCGGTGGGCTCAATTTTGCCAATCATATCGATGCCCTACATGGAGAAAGACCACGGGGACTCCATAACATTCAAAGGGCTCGGCGACACCTGAATCTTGTTCACATAAATTTGGCATTTATGGCACTTCTTTGCAAACTTAAAGCAATCTCTTTCCATTGTCAACCAATAATACCCTGCCCGTAATAACTTCCGAGACATAGCGTGTCCACTGGCATGTGTGCCAAAGGTTCCTTCGTGGACCTCCTCCATGAGTAAATTAGCCTCTTTCTCATTAACACATTGCAAAAGCACCAAATCATGGTTTCTCCTATACAGAACACCATCCGAATTCAGGTAGAAATTTCCAGCCAATCTCCTAAGAGTCTTCTTATCACGGCCGGATGCCCCAGTCGAATACTCTTGGTTCTTTAGGAAATTCTGGATATCAAAATACCACGGCTTGCCATCGGAAGCTTCCTCAATGGCGAATATGAAGGCGGGCCTATCAAGGCGAGAGATAACTATTCTGGGAGCCTCATTCCAGAAGTTAACCTTGTACATGGAAGACAACATCGCCAGAGCATCAGCCATCTGATTTTCTGCCCGTGGCACATGATGAAACTCTACCCTGTCAAAGAAAGGCAACAGTCTCCTTGCATAATTCATATACGGTATCAGATTGGACTGACAGGTCTCCCATTCACCCTTGATCTGGTTCACGACTAGCGCGGAATCTCTATACACATCAAGATTTTTAATCCTTAAATCAATAGCCTCCTCGAGACCCATGATGCACGCCTCATATTCAGCTTCGTTACTAGTAATTGGAAATGTCAATCTGGCAGTGAATGGGATGTGCGTCCCATGGGGAGTCGTGATGATTGCCCCAATTCCACTTCCATATGAATTAACAGCACCGTCAAAAATCAATTGCCATTGGGAACCCGGCTCAGGACCTTCACCATGCAACGACTCCTCCAAGTCTTTCATCTTTAAGTACATGATATCCTCATCAGGAAAATCAAACTTCATCGGCTGGAAATCATCAATGGGTTGTTCAGCCAGGTACTCTGACAGTACGCTACCTTTGATAGCCTTTTGTGAGACATATTGTATATCGTACTCTGTCAGTACCATCTGCCATCGAGCAATCCTTCCAGAAAGTGCCTGCTTCTCAAAGACGTATTTGATCGGATCCATCTTCGAAATTAGCATGGTTGTGTGATTTAACATGTATTGTCTCAAACGTTTGGCAGCCCAAGCAAGTGCGCAACACGTTTTTTCTAGCATTGAGTAACGAGACTCACATTCTGTGAACTTTTTACTCAAGTAATAAATTGCATGCTCTTTTCGTCCAGTCTCGTCATGTTGACCGAGAACACAACCCATACTATTCTCAAGAACCGTCAAGTACATGATCAGTGGTCTCCCGGCTATTGGGGGTATCAAAATCGGAGGTTCCTGCAAGTATTCTTTTATTTTTTTAAACGCCTTTTGACAATTTTCATTCCAGACAATTGCCTGGTCTTTTTTCAACAATTTTAACATTCGCTCACACGTGGCAGTTAGGTGAGATATGAACCGGGCAATGTAGTTCAACCTCCCTAAAAAACCACGAACCTCTTTCTCTGTTTTCGGCGCTGGAATTTCTTGTATCGCTTTTATTTTAGCAGGATCAACCTCTATTCCTTTTTCGCTAACAATGAACCCCAGTAGCTTACTGGATCTCACCCTGAAGGTGCACTTATTAGGATTCAGCCTCAGCCTGAATTTCCTAAGCCTCTCAAATAATTTCAAAAGATTCACCAGATGCTCTTCCTCCGTCTGGGATTTGGCAATCATATCGTCAACATAGACCTCAATCTCTTTATGCATCATGTCATGAAAGAGTGTCGTCATAGCACGTTGATATGTTGCCCAACGTTCTTCAAACCAAAGGGCATCACTTTGTAGCAGAACGTTCCCCACGGGGTAATAAAAGTTGTTTTCTCCATATCCTCCGGTGCCATTTTAATCTGATTATAGCCTGAAAAGCCATCCATGAAGGAAAACACCGAGAATTGAGCAGTGTTGTCGACCAACACATCAATATGAGGAAGTGGGAAGTCATCCTTAGGGCTTTCCTTGTTCAGATCCCGATAGTCAACACACATCCGTACCTTACCATCCTTCTTTGGTACAGGTACTATATTGGCGACCCAAGGAGGGTAAGTCGTAACAGCCAGGAAACCAGCGTCCCACTATTTCTGTACTTCCTCTTTAATCTTTACGGCCATATCTGGTTTCGTTCTTCTGAGCTTTTGCTTGACCGGCGGACAGTCTTCACGCAATGGCAAGCGGTGGACCACAATATCAGTGTCTAGCCCAGGCATATCCTCATAAGACCAAGCAAAGATGTCACTATACTCTCGAAGCATCTTGACAAGTCTCTGCTTGATATCGCTTTGCAACGCAACCCCTATCCAGACATTCCTGACAATCTCTTCCGAACCCAAATTAATGATCTTGATATCCTCCTGATGAGGCAGAATGATTCTCTCTTCTTGTTTCAACAGACGAGTCAACTCTTCTGGTAAGTCGTCGTCCTCAGCAATCTCTTCTTCGGCTTGAAATATCGGGTGCTCAAAGTCGAAGCGAGTCATAGGGAGATCTTGATCCGTGTCATCTGCAATATGGATCCTGCAAGAGAAAGGGTTAAATGCTTCAAATGATATGCAAACGAAGCACACGACCACATTGCCATTTTATTGTAAAAATAAAAAATAGAAAAGCAGGGATCACAAAATTTGCATGAGGAAAACGCCTTTATTTAATGATTAAAACAAAGCATACACATAAGCACGTAGGCCCTGAAATAAAATCACTATGCCCCAAGTAGGACATAGGATTGTACAATAATTGAAAAAACAAGGCATTACTGTTTTGACGTCACTTGAACAAAGTCCTAGATAGACCAGTTGCATAAGCTCTGTCCTGGCTCACTGGGCTTGATCCACGACTCCATGTCACAGTCGCTATCGCCTTCTTCACTGTCAGACACAGCGTTGATCCGTTCAAAATTGACTCCTCCCAGAGTGAACACAATCGGCCCTTTGAATCCCGGCTTGCCCTATGAAGACGATGACGACGAGCGATACCCTAAGCCGAACTTGTCCTGCTTAACAGGAATTTCCAGAATTTGACCCCATCCTTTAACCTCACCAGGTTGCACCACCGCTTGGGCTTCTTTGTACGACGACATGGCTACCTCCGGTCCCTGGCTGATGACAAGAGATTTGTCATTCATCTGCATGCCTTCAAAGGCCTGACACAATGTTTCGTGGATCTCACCATCCACTTCGACATACTTAAATGATGACAGGTGACTGACCAGAATGTCTTCCTCCCCACATATAGTGACAATACTACCACCGACCGCATACTTAAGCTTTTGGTGCAACGTCGATGTCACAGCCCGTGCAGCATGGATCCACGGTCGTCCCAGCAAACAACTATAAGTTGGTTGTATGTCATGTCCATGATGTAAAATACAGTGTCAAACACTTCTGGACCGACCTGGATCGGCAAAGTCAATTCTCCAAATACAGACCTTCTCGTCCCGTCAAATGCTCTCACCACTAAATCACTTGGCATGCAGATTACTCCTCGAGTATCTAGCTTCACCAATGCTTTCTTGGGCAAGACGTTTAAGGATGAGCCTGTGTCAACAAGGACGTGGGACATAACAGTGCCCCTACACTCGACGGAAATATGCAACGCAGTATTATGATTGCGGCCCCTGGGCGTCAAATCAAAGTCAGTAAAGCCAAGGCCATGCCCCACATTTACGTGTGCAATCACTCCTTCGAGTTGATTCACGGATATCTCATGGGGTACATAGGCAGCGTCCAGAGCTTTCAACAACGCGTTCCGGTGAGCCTCGGAACGAAGCAACAATGACAAAACTGATATTTTGGAAGGCGTCTGCTGCAGATGATCGACGATTTTATAATCGCTCTTCCGAATCAATCTCATGAATTCTTCTACATCTTTGGTCAAAGCCTCCTTTTCTTTCTCCTGTGATGGTCCTTTCTCATTGGCCTTACCTTTCCCCTTTGCAATTCTCTCAGCTTCTACTTCTGGCGATGTAAAGATTCTGCCACTGCGGGTTATGCCCCCTGCCCCCACAAGATTATCAACAGATCCTACAGGCGGGCTCGGCAAGTTAATCTTCTCCCCATTGCAATATATTTCCGCCCCATAATTCCAGGGGATGGCTTTATTACTCTCATACGGGATAGGTCCAGCTTTGGTGATTGTGATAGTCGGCCTCTTGGGAGGTGTCGATATCGTGACAGTTTTGAACGGTATTGTAATCGTTGCAACTTCACCCTGCTTCTCAACTTTTGCCTCAACAGGCTTATCTTCAGCAGTGCGATCAAATTGCAGTGTACCTTCGTCGATCATTCTTTGAATACCTCTTCTTAAGTTATTACAACCCTCAGGCTGGGCCAAACAATCAATGCAATCGGCGTCACAACCAGGGAACGCTCCCCCTTTCAGCAATCTGCTCTTGACATAACCCAAAGGTGTTTTCAATTCGTCCACATTCATAACCAGATTCAGACTAGCATCCTCCAACACAGCACCTACCTTTGCAGTTCCATGAGGCGGCATAGGATTCTTCTCAATATTGGGCGCTTCGTTACCAAAGTTTATAGCTTTGCTATCTAGAAAATCTTGCACCTTGTGCTTTAACGCTTGACAATTCTCGATGGTATGACCGGGTGCCCCGGAGTGGAAGTCACAATGCGCATTAACATCATACCCATAAGGAGGTGTGCCCTTCGGCGGAGCTAGCGTCCTTTTCTCAACAAGCTGCAACTGTAACAAGGTTGGAAGAAGCTGAGCATAAGGTAGCAGAGGCGTTTCAAAAACTCTTTTCATAGCCCTATCCCGACCTTGATATCTCTGTGGAGCAGTGTCCTGTCGTCCCTGTTGCTGTTGTGGTTGTTGTTGTTGCTGTTGAGGTACAGGAATTGTCACACTGGCGATCTGTTGTCTATGCCAATTCTGACTTCTATCCCTTCTCCGATCATTGTATACTGCATTGGTATCTCCCTGTCTCTTGTTCCCAAAAACCTTTTTACCACCTCTAGTTGAGGTTGACTCACCCACTTGGATCTTACCAATCTTACCACCATTCTCGATACATTCCCCTAAGAGTATCAACTCAAAAAAATTAGCCGTCGTACAATTAATGAGTCTGTCATAGTACAGCCTAGAGAAAGTGCCCACAAACATATCTACCAACTCCCGCTCTACCATAGGTGGGTGCACCCTGGCAGCTAGCTCACGCCACCTCTGGGCGTATTCTTTGAAACTCTCGTTATTCTTCTGGGAGAGATTTTGGAGTTGGACCCTGTTCGGCGCAAGGTCACTATTATATTGATAATGCTTGACAAAAGCTTCTGCCAACTCCTTCCAGCTACCGATTTGAGTAGGCTCTAACCCCATGTACCATTCCAATGACGGTCCTGGCAAGCTGTCTTGGAAAAAATGCATCAGCATCTTTTCATCATCAGAGTAGGCGGACATTCTCCTATAGTAAGATCACACGTGAACTCTCGGGCAAGTATCCCCCTTGTACTTGTCAAATGCGGTCGCTTTGAATTTGATTGGTACCCTCAAGCCAGGGACCAATCCCATGTTAGCCACGTCCAGCCCCGTGGCGTTCTGATTAGCAAGATTCCTCATCTGTTCTTCTAATAACCTGAACCTTCTATCATTGTCAGCGGGCGCCTCAAAATCCCTTCCTGGAGGAGGGAAAGCATCCTCCTGGCGATCTTCACCCCAGTGAGAATCCTCATTACCATACTCAGCATAAGCATTATGAGGACTAAAACCAACCTGATTAACCCTAGGACCATATCCCAAGTTGCCGAAACCTTGATTTCCAGTGCCTGGCCCAAAACCAGCATTATGAACGCCCATTCCCATACCATTGTGGCTTGCATTGCCGAAGCCTGCATTACCGAAGACCTGATTACCGTAACCCAGATTTTTGTAGCCCTGATTGCCATAGCCTTGATTACCACCAAAACCCACGTTGCCAATACCCATACCAGTATTCCCAGCACCGAGACCAGCATTCCCAATGCCAACATTGAAACCAGTATTCCCCGTCACATCCATATTCTCAGCTCTGTTATCATTCTCAGCCGTATTGAGGACAACCACCGGCACCGTGTCATCTGCTTGCGGAGTCCCGAGTCGAGAAGGATGATTAGCAAAACCGCCATGTAGCACACCCTGACTATCAACCCTAGCAATTAGAGGTTGCACCAGAGTTTGCAGCTGCTCCTGGCCATTATCCACAGTCTCCATCACCTGCATGAACTATGCCATACGATCACGCATCTCCTGCATCTCAGTCTGCATCTGGTCCATGACTTTCTTACAGTTGCTTCTGGTAGGATAGCGATGAATTCGCTGGTCGGCAATCCTGGAACCTGCATCAACAGAGAGTTAAGAGAACACTACAAGGTACATGCCATGCGAATGATTTATGCAAATGCAAACGTGTGTCTGTGCGTTAGGGAGATTTTCCCCCGATTCGAATGCCAAGAAGTCCGGGTATAGCCACTGGAATAACATCTCATATATAGATAAGGCCCACAAGGCAGTAGTACAAAGTCAACGAAAACAATGGGAATCAATAGCATGACCTCAACCAACAAGCCTGGTGATGGTCAGCCTACAATAAGAATAAAAACAAACAAAGAGCTACAAAGATAACCAAGTGTGACCGCGGGCACGAAACTCCTCCAGCAACTCTCTAGTCTCGGGGTGATCAGGACGAGTGAGTAACCCTTCAACAGGCAAATCTCTCTACGGGATAGTACACTGGAGACCCTCAACTGAACTTTCCCACGCTCCCTGGCCAAAGCAATCCTCTAGCTTTCGCTTCTTGGACTCGAACCTCTGCTTGCGATCCTTCAAGTTAGCGAGAGCTTTGTTCAACAAATCTTCAGTGGCGTATCTGCGAGCGGTCTCCTCATCAAACCTCTTCTCACTAGCCTTCACCTGAGCCTTCAATTCGGAGATCTGTTGCTTTAGTTTATCCTCCCTCTCTTTGTTGTTGGTTATGGTAGCATTCCACTGCTGATTAAACTTGGATATTCTTCTGTACGCTTCACCCAAGTGCTGCTTCTTAGTGGCAAGTACGTCATTGACAGATTTGAAGTCCCGACCCAAACGCTCACGCTCATCCATCTGCTTAGTCAAATCCGTACCTAACCTATTCACTAACTCTGTTTGCCTCTTGAAGGAGTGGACGACTTCATTTCTCTCGCTTCTGATCTGTGCCAACTCTTTCTCTAACTCTTCATTTGCCTTCTTCAGCTCTTCTCTCTCAGCTAACACCTGATTATACTGCTGAATAGACACGGTAGTAGGCTCTTCAACCACTGGAGGGCATTCATGCTTAGCAGGTGGAAAAGGCATCCCTATAATCTCTGCTCTGGCTCTGATCCAGGTCACATATGGAGCGTAGGCTTGGCTATTACTTTTCCCCAACAATGACTTCCCTCGTCTACTGATATCATTCCAAGCATGCTGAAGCCTAGATAACATATTCCCCTCTAGAAGACCAGTGAGGTACAGAGATTCCTGCACCTCTCAAAGCATAAGCAAACTGTCAAACAAGCAAAGATGGATTATAGTTGATACAACCCTTCCTTCCTATCAAAGGCACATTCAGAAACCCACTGCAGCTGAATATAACCTCAGTACCCAACATATTCCTATCAAACCAAACAAAACTCTCTGCTGATAAACTCATCAAGCGCTCAGACCACTCTGTTGTGGTTGCAGATGAAGCAAAGAGACCCGTCTTGGGTAGGTGACTATCAAACCATCTATAGAACAAGGGCACACAGCATGACACATTCTTACCCCTTCTATTCTCGTTCTTGTAATGCACGGAATGGTAGACATCTCCAATCAAGGTAGGAACTGGATTCCCTGATGCAAAGATATGAAAGGCATCTAAGTCCACAAAATCAGGCATGTTAGGAAACAAAATGATACCATATATGCAGAGAGCAAGAATGGCGTTGAACACCATCCAACAACCGTCTTTTGCACACTGTTGGGCTTTCCCAACTAAGAACTGCAGAGAAAAACCAGGAACCCCGTTCCAACTAGACAAGATCAACTCAGAGGCATCCAGATGAAGAGAAAGAGCTAGATTAGCCAGATTAGGCTCAACATCCATATGAACAAAAGGCATCTGACTCCTGATAGGCACACCCAATAAATCAGCATACTCCTCTAATGTAGGTGCAAGAATGAAGTCCGGGAAAGTAAAGCATCTCAAAGGAGGATCATAGAACTGCAACAAGGCATATAACCCATTCAACTCATACACAGAAGGTTTACGAACCAAACTGAGCAGCTTCCCATAAGACTTTCTGAATTCACCTCTAACAATATCATCTGCCAAAGCAATCAAACTGGACAACTGAGCAACATCTGGAGTGGGGAGCTTATAGGCTACAGTCTTCCTCAGAGAACCCATAATAGCACAACAGAAGGCAAGAAAACCTGAACCGGGGGATAAGGTACCTGCAACACAGACACACGTTAATGATATGTAAATGAGTATGCAAAATGCAAAATGCAATGCAACAAGGGATCAAGATGGCTGCTGAGAAGATCAAAGCTCTAATCCAACACAATCACCACACTTCTCTGATAGCACAACCCTGAAGAGGACCAATAAATACACACTATCGAGAACAACCACATCTTTGACAATAAGAACCTCTAAACCCAACAACACTGATTCACTGACAAGAAAACCAGGTAGTCTGAAGGTTAAAGTTTCCTGCAATAAACCTGACCCCGTTCACAGGTATGGACCTAAATCACAGACAAGGTATGGCATCCTATGCGTTTTCCAGCGTCACAAACTTTCAAGAGCGATGATACGATACCCAGAAGTTGTGGCATCATCATTCCTTGAAGTGGCCTCACTCTGCTGAGTCACAAATGATCGGTCCCCAGAGTCGACAATCCTCCAAACCAACAACCCCTCAGACCCAAAGGGCCGGAAAAGAAGTCAACCGGGAGAACCTCTTCTGAGCGTGGATTTCATGAGACACTAGTGCCTGCAAAGCAAGCACGCGCCCACTAATTTCCACAACTAATGCTAATTACACTCAAGCCTGGGTCTGGCTTCTCGCTCATCAGATCCCCTTCCCACAACAGCACAATAATAATAATCATACTGAAAAATAAAATGCGGAAAGTAAATGCGATAAATAAAACCCAACAGGTAAACACACAAGTGCTAGGATTGACTCACATAGGGAACCATTGGAGTTCCCCAGCAGAGTCGCCAGCTGTCGCTACTGCGAAAAACGAGGCCGACAAGACAGAAGAGTCGCCACCTTTCGTTATTTATCCCTTAGATCGGGAAAGGAAACGATCGGAAAAAACCTGACGGAAAGGGAAAGGAATGGTCATCGCAACCATTGTCTGGATTTGGGAGTCGGTTACGCAAGGGGAAGGTATTAGCACCCCTCACGTCTATCGTACTCGATGGGATCCACACTTGTTGTGTTTACCTGACGGGTTTGTTAAATCTATCTACACTAAAGGTCTTGGTCTAAAAAGAAAAGAAAATGACTCGGCAAAGCGTCGCACTTTATGCCTACGTATTCCCGTCTGGAATGAGAAATCAGAGTCAACATAGTTCTCCTAACTACGGGGGAAGGTTGCTCGCCAAGATATTGCATCTTGTGCCTACGTACGTTCACACGGCGCAAAAGATCAGAGCAAATGTAGTTCGGGACACGAGAGACACAGGTTTGTCTTTTTTATCCGAGTAGGGTTAACGGACGGTTCCAACAGTTGGTGTATGCAGCTCAACCATTGGAGACTTAGGCGTTTACCGTTTGCGGTAGAACCGGGAGTTAACAGAACTCTCCTTCCGAAAAAGGTTTCCCAAGGGATTAAAGGTCCAAGAGGACAAAAAGAGTTTGATCTTTGTTTTCTGTTTTTTAGAGAAGTGTCTTTTATGGATGTTAGCAACTGATATCGCACTAGAGACTATGACCTGAGAGTGAATGCGTCGCATGTCACCCAAAGGGTACCATACTAAACATCTAGACTGTTAAACAAAAGGGGAACTGATCCAATCCTAAAGTTGTCATGCAAAATGGACCTACAGTTGAGGTTAGGAGGGAAGCTAACTAATGTTATCATGCATGGTTAGAACCCTAATGTCTGTCATAACTTCTCTTGAACAAGAGAAGTCAGAGTTCCTAGGGGAACGTGGCAAAGGAAAACAAACAGTACAAATTAACTGAAAAAAGAAATTACTATAAACAAAATACTGTAAATAAAATGCATGCTATGCATCACACAAGCAGAAGGAGCCAAACTCAACTTCTAAACAAGCAAGGCACAAAGGCCACACACCACACAGGCAAGGGAGTTGAGCTCTACCAAATACCAGCAAGCAAAGCCACACAGTAAAATTACAAGCAGAGGGAGAAACTCAACCTCTAATGCAATACAAGAAAGGGGAGAAGCTCAACCCTTAAGATGCTCTTAGGCCTATGATCATCTACATGAAGCCTAAATCTAATGCAACACTCCAAGCAAATCATATCAATACAATAGAACAAGAAGAAAACAGACAAACGGGGAAAACAAGCCAGCAATCTTCTGACAGCAATCCAATCCAAAGTCTGTAACTGCTCTTTAAGTTCACACCATCTTCAAGAGAAGGAAAGGGATGCTCCATCTTCAAACTATACCAAACCACTCCACCAAGAATAAAAAGAATCAACAAGATGAGTATTTGATGATGGGAAGCAGGAAGGAAACCAAAGGAATCGCACCTGACACTCAACCAGTCATAAGAGAAAGGCATCCTCAAAAGTTCTACTCATTGTAAAATGTCACACATCCCTCCAAAGGAGAGATGAGACTTTCACATGAGGACTTTGAATCATAGGATGAGAATGGAAGGTGAATGAAACCAACCATTATTTGAAGAAGAAAAAACTATTTCTAAGGCTCTCTCCTAAAAACCCTAATCTTACAAGCTACAAAAAGCTAACAAAAAGAAAAGAAAAGCTCCAAACCAAGCTCCACCAGCCACTCCACAAAAACTTCATCATGCCCATGACATCATCCAAGAGGAACCAGAAGCCCAACATGCAATAAAAGCCCACTTTGAGTCCATTCCAAAACAATCACCAAGGTTGAAGCACCAAATGAACAAACAACTTGAATATTCTATCTAAAATAGCAAAACACAACCTAAAAATCTAAATATTTTCTATGGGAACATGCATTTGTTAATGATCTATAGTTCAAAAATCAGGACCTAATTCAATTTCTATGTCCTCTAATAAAATTCTAAGTTGAAATATATCAAGGGAAACCATTAATGGGGAAAGGCTCTAAACCTATCTCTAAATCAGAAGCTATAATTTTCAAAAAATGTGAGAAAATTCATATGGGAGTATACATCTCTAACCTAGCAGCTATCAAAAATTCACAACAAAATTCCATACCAATTGAGAGAACAAAAATCAACAAACAGATAACTCAATTATGCCAAAAATTAAGAAATATCCAAAACAAGAAAAATAGGAATTAAATTGAAAATACAGCAAAATCAAATCTAATGCTACAGAAAAATCACAAATAAAGCAAGGATCATGAGCATATTTTCAGTTTATTTTTCTGACAATTATTGAATTTAAAAATGATTTTAGAATGAAAATAGAATAAAAGAAAATCAAAAAAGAAATAAACTAAATAAAACTGGGGAATTAATGAGAGCCATTGGATCATCAGACTTAGTAAGCACATCATAGGCTAACACGGGTGTCCACGTGGGGAGCTGACTCATCTGCTGAGTCATAAATGAAACGATGTGTTTCGTTTGTTGGAGGCAACACTCAGGTTTAAATCTCATCTACATGATGGTCAAAACAAGTCAAGGTTTCTGGGAGATCCAAGGGCCACGAGACCTTCTTCTTCCTCTAGCTCAGGCGAAACACAAAACGCAGACGGTGGCCCAGACGGTGGCGCCACCGTCTTCTCCGATGAAGATCAACTTGCAGGAAACCAAAAATCACAAACCTTATATCAATCTTGCTCAAAATCTCACGCTGATCACGAATAACCTATCCAAATTAACTGAAACCTTCTAGATTTTCAAAACCGAATCAAGATCCAAATTATGTCATGTCACTCATCATCACCAAATGTCCAATTAATGGTATAGAAATGATCCTCATACTTCACTGATTAACCTAAGCTATTTCACTTGTGCTAAAACCTCAAGATCACTCCTACTCGAATCAAAACAGAAGTTGCACCATATGATCAATCATCACCAATTGCTACTAATTCAAACCTAAAACGTGCTACATTTCACATAGATCCTAACCACATGCTTGTTCCTAACTACATCATGCTAGATTAAGAGGAAATTTGAGATTTACCAACCTGACTTGAAGCTTCAAATAGAGGTGTCTATGGCTCGTTTCTTGCTCTCAAAATCTCCAGATCTACTCAGTGATGATGGTAAAAGCTTGTAGAACCTTCAATTTGATCTGAAAAGGGCTTGAACTGAGAATTCGAATTTGAGTTGAAGCTTGAGAATGTGAGTTGCAATCTCTGAATTCAGCACCAATGAATCACCAACCCTTGCCCAAATGAATTTCTGAACATATATAGAGTGTGATAGAACCTTCTAGAGGTCCAGCCCAGGCCCAATTCAGAAGATCCAATTTCAAAATTTCTTCAAAAAAGTTCAACATGCCATGTGTGAAATTTGGCTCAAAAGCTTGCTTGGGAAGCTTTGATTAGCTTGCATAACACATTTGGAATGAATTCAGACCATAAGGAGCTTCCAAATTGGCTTTGTGAATGATTTCTTGTGATGTTGCTTATTTGTGAAGAAACATGTCAAAACACCATGAATTATAGGTCAATTGAAAAATCTAATAATGCCAATGTTTCTAAAATGCAATTTCTGATCAAATTGAGTGGTCATTTGCCTTTGTTTGAGCACATAACAATTTATTTGAATTTCCCACCAAATAATGCCTTTAATTTCTCTTTTTTTCAAACCACTTCAAGTCAACTCTTACTATGGACCAAATCAATTCACCATGAGCTCTTGGTTGACCTAAAAACCATATTTTTAGAAAGTTCCATGTTGAACAAAATTGCATTTGAGATGTGCAAGTTGGAGATTTTAACCTATAATTGAAAAGGACCTATAATCTTACTTTCCCAAAATACCCCTAACTTGTAAACCTCATAACTTGAGTTCTATAAATCAGATGGAAGACTTCTAATACAATTTGGAAATCTAAGATCAAGAGGAACAACTTCCATGTTGGCCAAAAGTTTAGGAGAAACACCCTCCTAGGTCAAAAGTAGCTTGGAAGTCAGATGATTTTCACAGACAAATTTCAGAGGCATTTGAGGACCTGAAACCTGTCTGGACCATAACTTGAGTTCTATAAATCTAATGGAGGACTTCTAGTACTCAAATTAAAGCTAAAATCATGATCTACAAGTTTCATGTTGTCCAAAAATGGAGATGAAACTTTCATCTTGAGATAAGTGGTCTTGAAGTTAGACACTAAATAGGGGATTTTACCCTGAGAACCCTAATTTAGCAACTCCTCCCACCTTGAAATTTTCTTGCATAGATCTTGAAATATCATCTCATGTGTCTCAACACAACTATCCATGATTGTAAAGACCTAGAATTGAGCTTTGATCCTCTTCAATTGGTCAGTTGACTTAGGGCTACTCAGATGAAACCCTACTTGCAACACCTTCAATTGTGGCTCTTCACACTTGGCACAATGACTTGATTGAGCTCCACCATGACCTTCAAGGCACTTCAATGAGCTCTACCCACACTCTATCCATGATCAAGGCTTCACAACCCTCGGATGATCTTCAATTGGTCCTCAAATTAGGAGACTAACCCCATGCAAGCAAATGAACCTCTTAAGAACTCAACCTTCTTCCTGATGATTATGGTGACTTCTTAAACTTGCATGAGACCTCTAGAAAGGCTCCACACTTCATCCCCTGTTAAATGAACAATGCTATGCTATGCAAATGTTAGATTAATGCAATGCTAATGCAGTGAAACATAAACCAAGTAAGAAAAGGTTAGGCAAATTTTAGGGTGCAACACTCAGCATCTTTCAGAGCTCTATAACATCTTCTGACCTACCAAGCAAACTTGATCTACAAGTTACATATCCTATTTGCTCCATAGCAAGCCATTTTAGAAGTGCCAAGGCTTGGACCTGCAATATCTACTCCTTCTCACAGCTCCTTGAAGTTTCTGCTTGATGTCACAACATCTGATCAGACATCCTGCTGGAGAGTTTAGGCTTTCATGTTGCCACTTAGAATAACCTTCTCCATATAACAGAATAAGAGCTCCATGTTATTACAAACTTGAGTAGACAACCTTCATTCTGTATTTCTGTACACACCTTAAGGAACTACTCTTTAGAGACCCCAACCATGCCAAGGCTAGATTCTTCAAAGAGGAAGGGTCACGAAAAAAATCTTTACACAAGGATTCCCGCTTTCCTTAAGTAGAGACTTCTTCAGAAAGTCAGAGATAACGACCACTTATCCTTGACCTCCAAGATGAGCAAGGTCACATGCTCCTATGCACTTAGATCATAAATAATCTGACCCAAGCAGGGCTATCACCAACACCATCTTCTAGACACGTTTCTTGCCAGGAAACTTTCTAGATAAAGATCAAATGCTTCCAGTGGAAACTAGAACACACCTGCTGCAATACTCCTAGATTATAAATAAATAGATCTAAGAGAAATGTCTTCATCTTCCCTTCCATCAGCACTACATTCTAGCCTCAGTTTCTTGCCAAGAACCTTACTAGAATGAAGACAGATCCAGCTAAATCTCCTTTAAGCTAGTGATTTACTCCTTGAATCAACAGAATTCTGCACAATCTCTGCTGATGAGGTGTCTCAACATCTGGTTGAACATCATATTCTTGAAGTAAATCAAACAAATCAAGGGCCTAATGCTTGAGCAACAACTGATGAGACAACATGATCATCAACTAAGGGTAATCCATTAAATATTTGAGAACATCTCAAATAGCAATGAATCTTAAATCCTTATCTGAACTTCATGCAATCTTGAACTTCATGGATAACCAATTAAATATGTGTGTAGTCCACACATAGAAATTGATCTTAAATCCACACACCTTCAGGAATACCAAGGCTGAAACATCAAGTCTGACACCCTTGACTCAACCTGCCTAAGACTTCCTCTTGCTAATAGAGCTCTTCCAAAACATGAATGGTGAAAATAAATCACCTCCCATTATACCATCTATCAGCACCAGAGATCTTCAGAAATCCATTTACAACATGAGCACCAGACTATCTTCCTGAAGGAGCTCTTCTCTTCAAATTGACTTCAATGTACATGATAAAACCAATCTTCCAAGTATGAAGTCAGCAATGACATATATCAACAGACAACTCTCTTCATTCCATTGCTCTCGACGTTGGAATGACTAGAGCTTTTAGAAATGTTGATATCATGGTTCTTTCATCAGAAAAAATATGCAGCAGAACCACCAAAAGAACATGCCATAAACAAGATGTCAAAACACCTTATAGGACACCATACAGAAGAAAAATCCACTCCTTCTTAGTATATGATCTGATTTCTCCAGGAAGAGCATTCAACAAATCACAAATGCTCCTATATCAGATAGCACAATAGCAGATACATATAATCCATCAGCAGCCCAAACATTTAGTAAGATCAGCAAGACAGCTACAACTTCTCCTTGTTCAAAACACCAGAACGTATCTCCCCAGATCTCATCCAGAACAGACAGGATGCCTGCTCGGATACCAATTGAAATTCTGGTAATCTCATATGTCCCAAGAACATTAATTTTTGCTCAACAAGGACGAGGACAAACCATGACCAATTTAAATTTCTTTAAATTTTACCAATGTCATTACCAATGTCATGACGTCTGTTGTAACATCAGCAGGCTGACAGACTATTTATCTAACCATTTAAATTGTGCAGAATTATAAATGCTGAAAGATAAATAACACAGGTGATTGTTCACCCAGTTCGTTGCAACCTCACCTGCATCTGGGGGCTACCAAGCCAGGAAGGAAATTCACTATTAGTAGAATTAATTCAGAGCTAAAATCCCCCATTTACAACCCCTCACTTAATCTCTACCCAATGATATTTCTTCCTAGTATCCACTAGACAAGAGATCCCGCTCACTCCCCCTCAATCACCGCAGTGATAAATAATTCAATACAAAAACAGACTTTAGAAGACACTCTTCACAGTCATAATACTTGATTTTTCTTAACAGCTTCAATCAAGGATAATACACTCTTGCTTAAAAGCTTTGAGTGACACAATGAACACAATAGTTCATACACACTAAACCAAAGCAATCATGCAGCAGATAATTTCTTGGTATACAAGTATCCTAAGACACCATACACACGTGAAGAACAACTGATACAATCAGACTTATTCACTCACAAATATGTCTACCACAATGTATCAAAAGATACAAAGGGTGACTTTCAAAGACACACACACTGGACTCTTAAACCCTAAACCTTTATTTTTCACTCTAGTTGTTCTTAATGTTAGTGCTTGATTTTCCCTTGCTTCTGCGCCTCCTTTTATAGCAATGCAGACTGGGCTTGGGCTGGTCAAAAGTAACAAACATTAGGTTTAACCAAGTTAAACCACTTTCCATAATTCAAGGTGCTGTCAAATTAGGTCACAATTGCTTCATGTTATGCCCAGCCTTGACTAGAATCTCGCCTGAGATAACTAAGGAGTCATAACAGGTTTCCTGAAGTATAGCCTGAGTTTCTTCTTGCAATATAACAGTAAACATAAACACGCGCCCTGATGTCATACGCTTGAAGTCATAACATCTAGCATGACATCCAACACACTTGTTCTTAGCTGACCAGACTCACCCTGCTGAACACTCCTGCAGAATCTTTTTCACAACAGTATAAACAAGCATATTATAGTTTCCTAAAAAGTCTCAAAGATCCTTTTTATGAACACCAATTAAATCTGCATTTTCATGTTGTGAATATCTTTGACCTGCACACACTTGATGAGATATATCCAATAGGATCTCATTAAAATAAAACACCTTTGTTAAGAGATATACAATAGCAGCACCTGCTGTACCAGACAGCGATGTCATGACATTCAGTATGACATCCATGACAACAGTTCTGTCATCAGCTCCTGCTGGCTCCTGTTGCACCAGACAGCGATGTCATGACATTGGTAATGACATCCTGTTTAAAACACATGACAGCAGAACTGTCATCAGCTCCTGCTGGTTCCTGCTGCACCAGACAGCAATGTCATGACATTGGTAATGACATCTTGTTTAAAACACGTGACAACAGTTCTGTCACCACAGCAGATGGAGATGTTATAACATCCTACTTAACATCAGTGCAGACTCATGTTTTACCAAAATTTATCCAATCATAGAACCATGGACAATCATAGAATCATGGAACTAACAATAAGGTTCAGATAGAAAAAGAAGAGTTGCATAAAGAAAGTGAAGAATTGAAAAGGGAGATCAGTCAATTGAAACGCGACAAGAATGAAGTTGTTTACCTAGCTAGGGTAAAGACAGAAACCTTGGCTAAAATTAAGAAGGAGTTGGCTGAAGAGATCCGGGTACGAGAATGAGTTGGCCAAGATTTGAAGAGTATTGATAGCGTCCTAAAACATAATAAGAAAGAACTAGATAAAGCTTATGGGGAGATATCTAAGTTCAATGATCATGGAACACTACAGTGACCGCCAACAAGGGAAGAGAGGATGAACTTCATAGATAGATTGACAATTTGAAGGTACAACTCAAATTCAAAGGAAAAGAAGTTTCAGCAGAATCATCCCGTAGGTATGCAAGTGAACAAAAGCTACAAGAGACTTTGTCAGCATTTGAGGAGCTCAAGGTGAGAGCAGAACTGAAGAGACCAAGACTTGAAGATGCCTTTGGAGAGGATGCTTGGGAGGAATATGTTCAGGGCTTGAAGGATGTCATTTGCAGAAGAGATCTCCTCATCCAGGAATTGATTGCAAGGCCTGAGCATCCAGGCACAAAGGAGCTGTTAGAGGAAGCTCAGACTTGGTACAAAGCCTATAGTAGTTGAAGAAAGTTGTTTGATGTTGTCTTTCTCTTTTCTTGTCTTGTATTTTGACCATCACTAGATCTGTTGGATGGGGTCATAGGCTTGTATGCAGTTGTATTTCCTGTTGGTGATTTGTATACATTGACTTTTGTTCTCATTTTATTTATGAGATGCATTTCTGGTTCTTTTGTTTATCTCTACTTTTTTGTTATTATCTGTGAAACTAGAGTCAAGGGGAAGATATCCTTGAAACACATATACATTTTTACATTTGCATTGTCATTTTCATTTGCATAACAGGTGTTTCAAGAGCTTTCAATCTTATATCTCTGCTTGGTTTTCTTCAACAGTTAACAAGATTGTGGATACAGGTTTCCACAAATATTCTACGAGAGGAAATCAACAAAGAATCATGGATCAAGTACAACACGAGCCCCAAAAGGTCAAAGATAGAATGACATAGTTTATGGAGATGATGCAAAGTGTGGCCAATGGGCAAGAACAACTGAGAACATTGGTTCAGTCGTTAATAGCACAGGTTGATGGTAATGGTATTCTACATGGAGGGAGTGTTGTTATTCCTCCTCCGGTTGATGGCAATATTCCTCATGGCAACGGTATTCTGACAATTGTTAACCCTCCAGGCAAAGGTAATCAGGGTGGAGTTCATGTAGGAGGTGCTGGAGCTAGCGTATACGTTGTACAGGGGGCAGTTGGTTCCTAGCGGGAAGAAGACAACCAAGATGATGTATTTTCAATTAGAGACTTGGATGTAGGGCTACCCACAGAAGCTGATAGGAGATTCAAATTGATTGAAGAAAAAATGAAAGCTTTCGAGAACCAAAACTCTTTAAGACTCGACATGTCAGATATGGGACTTGTGTCAGGGGTCAGAATTCCCCCAAAGTTCAAGGTACCGCATTTTGATAAGTACAAAGGGACGACTTGTCCTAAAGTACACCTCCGGGCTTATTTCAAGAAGATGTTTGCCTATTCAGATGATGAGAAGTTATTGATGCATTTTTTCAAGATAACTTATATGTTCCTTCTCTTGAATGGTATATGGGTCTGGAAAGGACACACATAAGGAGTTGGAGAGATTTGGGGGAAGCTTTTGTATGTCACTATCAGTATAACAATGACTTGGCGCTTAATAGAGTGCAATTTCAAAATCTGTCACAGAGAAATAACGAAGGGTTTAAGGAGTATGCCCAGAGGTGGCGAGAATTAGTAGCTAGAGTGCAACCTCCGATGGTGGAGCGAGAGCTGATTGATATGTTCATGACTACCTTGCCAGGGACATACTATGAAAATTTAATTGGATGTATGTTTGGGAGTTTTTCAGATTTGGTGATAGCAGGGGAGAGGATAGAGAACAATATTAAGACAGGAAAACTACAAAACAGGATAGGATCTTCATCAGGGGGGATGAAAAAGCCATACAGTGGAAATCCAAAGAAGAGAGAGGGAGATGAAAATGTAATATCATCATGCAGAGGTAAAGGTCGGGCATAACCTCATCAGCACCAACAAGTTGCTAGTATAGCCATTCCGATTGTACCGCAACAACAAGTTAACACGCCTCGCCGTTACCAAGACAGGGGAAGGATGGACAACAGACAGTTTGAGACACCATCAATGCCTTATTCTCAGCTTTTGCAGCACTTACTACAGTTACAGCTTATCTAGAAGAGAACCTTGGCGCCACTCACTGGTGCGCCTCCTCCGGGTTATGATGCAAATGCGAGGTGTGAGTTCCACTCCGGAGCTCCAGGCCACAATATTGACAATTGTAAAGCATTTAAGAATAAGGTTTAGGATTTACTTGACTCGAAAGCAATCAATTTCACAAACGAAGGCCCAAACGTAAATCAGAACCCAATGCCAAACCATGGGGTTGCCATGGATAATGCTGTTATCGAAAGGGAAATGTTGACTTGATAATTGATGTTGAGGAGTTGAAGACCCCTTTGAGCTTTGTGAAAGATAAGCTGTTAAAGGGAGGTGTATATCTGGGATGTTCAGAAGATTGTTCAGAATGTGTTGCGCAGCCAGAGGGTTGTAGTTCTTTGAAAAATCATATTCAGAGTTTGATTAATGAAGGCAATTTACAATTTGACAGGGTAGTAGAAGAAGAGGTGATTTATGAGGCCAATAATAAACGAGATGAAGTCGCAATGATTTCAATTCTGTACCAGACTATTAATATCTCAGCATCACCAAGGCCAGCTCCGGCCATTATTACCACGCCAGGACCTGTACCTTATGAAAGCACCAAGGCCATTCCCTAGAATTATGGGGAAGATGTGTTTTGCAATGGACAGAAACAGTAGTTGACAGGGTCATCATATGGAGGTATTTCAGTTGAAAACATAGTTGGAATAGGAGGAGTTACTAGGAGTGGGAGGATTTTCTCTCCACCTGGAACTAGTGCTGATAAAGGTGATAAGGGGAAAGGAAAAGATGTGGTAGAGGAGGATGTTCAGCAACAAGTTGATAAAGATTCTTTTGTAAAGGATACTGAAGAGTTCATGAGACTTATCTGAAAAAGCGTTTACAAAATTGTAGATCATTTGCACCAGATGCCCTCAAAGATTTATGTTATATCATTGGTGTTGTGCTCTAAGGCACACCAAAATGCGCTGTTGAAAATTTTGAATTCAGCATTTGTGCCGCAAGAGATTTCGGTAAACCAGCTAGAATGAGTGGTGGCTCATGTGAACGTTGGTAATGGTTTGGGTTTTACGGATTTGGATTTGACTTTTTCCCGGAGGAACCATAATCATGCCTTACACATATCTATGAAGTGCAGAGGGTCCCTTTTATCTCATGTCCTGGTAGATATAGGATCATCCCTTAATTTACTGCCAAAGAAAGCGTTGATGAAACTGGACACTCAAGGGTTGATATGCACGCCAAGTGACTTAGTTGTGAGAGCTTTTGATGGCTCTAAAAGATCAGTGTTTGGGGAGATCACTATGCCTATACAGGTTGGGCCAGAAATTTTTGACGCGGCATTTTATATTATAAATATCCAGCCAGCATACAGTTGTCTGCTTGGCCAACCTTGGATATACGCTGCTGGGGCAGTTACTTCAACATTGCATTAGAAATTGAAGTATATGATGGAGGGGAAAGTGGTTACTATATGTGGAGAGGAAGACATCATGGTGAGTCAGCTATCATCTTTTAAGTATGTGGAAATGGATGGTGAAATCCACGAGACACTCTGCCAAGCTTTTGAAACTGTGCAAATTTAGGAGAAGCCTTCTGTTGAAGCTAAGGGCCCAGAGGTCTCGATGTCGTCATTTAAAGAAGCCCGTGCTATAATGGAATTTGGGTCTTCCTAGAAATGGGGTCAGGTACTTGATGTTCCTGCTAAACATGACAAGTTCGGTTTGGGGTATAGTCCTTATATTCCTTCTCAATAGCCTCCAAAGTACTATGGACTCGTTCGGTTCACCAGTGGTGGGGTTATATTCGACAGGGTAAATGCTGTTGGCAAGGACGAAGGAGATAGTGACTGTGATATGGATGCTTGGATTCGTCCGTGTGTCCCTGGGCAGAAGCTTTGTAACTGGACTGTGGAGGAAATCATCCACGTCACATCAAAAGAGTAATTTTCGCTTTTGTTTTTTGTTATGAATGGTCCTACGTTCTACCCAAGGCGTAGTGACTTATTTTGTAGGGCCCTGTTTTAACATTCTAACATTATTGAATAAAAGACATCCCTTTTGCATTCAGATATTTTGATCCATATTTTCCTTTCTTGTTTTTACATTAAAATATAAAAATGGCAATGTGTTTTGTGTTTGTTTGCATATCATAATCAGCATAAAACATCAATCATGCAGGTTGCCCATTTCAAATACCATTGATCCTGATTCGGCTATGGCTCGGTATGATTTCGATAATCCCATTTATCAAGCTGAAGAAGAGGTTGATGAAGATTGTGACCTACCTGAGGAACTGGCCAAGTTTCTAAAGCAAGAGGAAAAGGTTATTCTGCCTCATCAGGAGGATATTGAAGTCATCAATCTGGGCACCAAAGATGAGAAAAAGGAAGTCAGAATAGGGGACGCATTGGAAGGTGATGTCAAAGAAGATTGGTTGAAATGCTCCAGGAGTATAGAGATGTCTTCGCTTGGTCTTATCAAGATATGCCTGGGTTAGATACTAACATAGTGGTGCACCATCTACCTCTTCGAGAAGAATGTCCGTCCGTAAAGCAGAAGTTGAGAAGGACCATACCTGAGATGGCAGTCAAGATCAAAGAGGATGTCCAAAAGCAGTTGGATGCTGGTTTTCTTGATGTTACTAATTACGCTCCGTGGGTCGCTAATATTGTTCCTGTACCTAAGAAGGATGGAAAGGTCGGGATGTGCATCAACTATCGAGATTTGAATAGAGCGAGCCCGAAAGATGATTTTCCGCTCCCCCACATTGATGTGTTGGTTGATAACACCACTTAATATTATGTGTTTTCCTTCATGGATGGCTTCTCTGGGTATAACCAAATAAAAATGGCCCCAGAGGACATGGAGAAAACTACTTTTATCACACCGTGGGGGACTTTTTGCTATAAAGTGATGCCTTTTGGATTGAAAAATGCAGGGGCAACTTATCAGTGGGCAATGGTCACTCCCTTTCATGATATGATTCATCATGTGATTGAGGTTTATATGGATGATATGATTGCAAATTCAAAGAGGGAGGAAGAACATCTGGCCAATCTTCTAAAGTTATTTGAAAGGCTAAGGAAGTTCAAATTGAGGTTGAATCCTAACAAATGCACTTTTGGGGTGAGATCGGGGAAGTTGCTGGGTTTCATTGTCAGTGAAAGGGGTATTGAGGTTGACTCTGCCAAAATAAAAGCTATACAAGAAATGCCTGAGCCGAGAACAGAGAAAGAGGTTTCCTTGGGAGATTGAACTACATTGCAAGGTTCATTTTCCACCTTACAGCCACTTGCGAGCCAATATTCAAATTACTGAGAAAAGATCAAGTAGTTGTCTGGAATTAGAATTGTTAAAAGGCTTTTGAAAAAATAAAAGAGTATTTGCAGGAGCCTCCGATATTAATGCCTCAGGTTGCTGGAAGACCTTTGATTATGTATTTAAAGGTTCTGGAGAATTTGATGGGTTGTGGGCTCGGTCAAGATGATGAGATGGGTAGCAAAGAGCATGCTATTTACTACCTGTGTAAAAAATTCACCGGTTGCGAGTCAAGGTACTCAATGTTAGAGAAAACATGTTGTGCACTTGCTTGTGCAGCTAAACGCCTAAGACAGTACATGTTAAACCATACAACCATGTTGATTTTGAAGATGGATTCGATTAAATATGTGTTTGAGAAACAAGCGCTTTTAGGAAGAATTTCTAGATGACAAATGATGCTGACAGAGTACGATATTCAGCATGCATCATGGATTTAGAAGAAGCTATTGATTTTAGAATAAAGAATCTAGATGTGTATGGTGGTTTAGCATTAGTCGTCAATCAAATCAAAGGAGAGTGGGAAACTCGTCAGGCTAACTTGGTGCCTTACAAGAACTATGAAAGAAGATTGCTGCCATTATTTGTTAGAGTTGAGTTTCATCATGTACTGAGGGCTGAAAATCAGATGGCGGACGCCTTGGCAATGTAACACCCTTCTAAACCCCACGGAAAATGTACGAATAATCAGAGTAATATTTCATGCATTCACAAAAAGGGCGTCACACATAACTTTTCAAACATCAAAACACTTGTCATGCTCATGAATACTTATAATAAATAATCATGCTTCTCACAATTTCACTTTGCATGTAGCAGCGGATTCATTTTATAGCATAATTCTCTTAACAGAATACTCAGATTCATCACATACTTCAACATTTCATAGGCTCCAAGGCCAACATCATAATATTCCAATGAATACAAAAACATAACATAGAGAACATAATGTATTTCAAAATATACACCCAGCGATCCCAGTGTTACATGACCAGAGCATGACTCGACCCAACATAATTAAATTACTAAACAGCTACACCAATAGCGACTTCGCAACTACAAGCAGCTCTATTCTTGATACCTGCACGATGCTAGATAGGACATCATTCCAGCAGAAGGGTGAGAAATATTATCATAATAATGATGCATATAATCATATATATATATATATATATATATATATATATATATATATATATATATATATATATATATATATATATATATATATATATATATATATATATATATATATATATATATATATATATATATATATACACACACACACACACACACACACACAAGCATAGAAAACACTTATTCCACATTTCTCACCACAATTTATCCTAACTCATCATATACATCACAATATATATATATATAAACAAATATGGATAATCACCAAGCATATTCATCATGCACACATCCATAGTTTCAATCAATCCACATAAACATACACATTATGTTTAATTCACCACAATTCATGTAAACATAAACAATCATGCTTATTCGCAACTCTCAATTCCACAAGTCATACACAATTACACACATGCATACTTTCATATCACAATCATAGATATGCCATGTGACTCATATAAACCCATCAATTCTCATCAATCTCCATTTGAGATTATGGTTACATCGCTTGTACCCCACAAGGAACAACATCTCGGTCATTCTACCCCGGTGATCATTTCACTAGGAACGACACATGGTCATTCTACCCCAATGAACACCAACACTAGGAACAACATCATAGTCATTCTACCCCAATGCGTATGACTGTATCACGTATACTCCACTTGGAACAACATCTCAGTTATTCTACCCCAGGGAGCACCCCACCAGGAACAACATCTCAGTTATTCTACCCCGGTGATTATTCCACTAGGAACGACATCTTAGTCATTCTACCCCAGTGTATACGACCATGTCAGTATACCTTACCAGGAACAACATTTGTCATTCTACCCCAGTCATTACTCCACTAGGAACAACATCTTGTTATTCTGCCCTAGTGATTACTCCACTAGGAACAACATCTTGTTATTCTACCCCAGTGAGTACGAGTTTTGCACATACACATATTTTCATAAAAAAATCATATGCACTTAAGACCATTCTCGCATCTTAAAGTCATGCATATTCAAATAATTCATCACATAAGAATTATAACATGATTGCACACTCACACATCATATCAAAGTATTCATACTTTCAACATCATCACATTTATCAAGTAATGCACACATATTCACAATATGTTCTCATGCGTTATTCACAATATGTTCTCATGCATTATTCACAATATTGCATACAATCAATGTGCATTCACAATTCAATACCACCACCACATTTTTCAAGCAATGCACACATATTCACAATATGCTAGCATGCATTATTCACAATATCGTGTTGAACAGCAACGAACCTCATCATAAATCATCATGCATTTTTAATCAATTTAAACAACGCATATATTTGTCAAAAGACCATATTTATCAAGCAATGCACACATATTTACATTATGTTCTCATGCATTCTTCATATATAATCGCATAGAAATCATTATGCATTCACATCATCATGCCAAACGGCAACCGAACGCTCTAATTATTTAAGCCCACTTACTTAAAATAATTAATCTCGATTAATCGGAAAAATTGGCTAAAATTTGTCTAAAAATAATATTTCTTTTCACCAAGTTATATAACATATTATTAGCTTCAGTTTGATATAAAGAACGACAAAATCCGATAAACGGTGAAGAAGTTATGAATTTTCAAAGTTTTGAAAAAATAATATTTTTCTCACACTTACAGTGTTAACGGGTTAACACATCCGCTAACCGGTTAACGACTCTAAAACTCAGTTTTTCAGGTCATTTTTATGTACCGTTAATCGGTTAACCCAAAGTGTTAACCGGTTAACGCCTGAAAATTTTGGAAAAATAAGTTACGGATTTGTGCCCAAAACCTCCAAAACCCGATCGATTTAATTATTTTCTCCCGATTAAATACCTACTCATTATTACCAATCATATAGTAACAATTTAGGATCATAAAGCGCAAATTCTACGACTTCCGATTTTCATCCAAAATCTTAACCTCCAATTGTCCAAAAATGTCAAAACTCACAAATTCAACCAAATTCAATCAAACGAAGTCCAATAATCACGGCTAAGCATTACCCGACTAAACTATGCAATTTATTTCGAGTTCCATCCGTGAAAACATCGGTTTCTATCGATTACACTCATTTCTGCCCTAAAATGGAAAATGAGCAAAAACTCTCCAACAATCCAAACCAATACAACAAACACATACATAATCATACACATTGATAGAATAATAAGATTTCACACCCTTACCTTGATTAATCGAAAGCTAGAAGTCGTTCTTGATGATTCCAAACTTTTCCCCTTTTTCTCCTCTTTTCTCTTCTTCCTCTTTCTTTCCACTCTTCTTTCTCTTATGTTTTCCCTTCCCTGTCCTTTCTCTCTACTTTTCGTTTATATCTCTTTCTATCATTTTTCCTTCCATCATAATTCTTCTCTCCAAATATTTACTAATTCATTTTCTCATAAAATATCCCATCTCATCATCAATTAGAGAATATCTAGTAAACCCACATTATTCTACCAAATAGAATAAGTCAGTTAAATCCAAGAATTCATTTAAATCAAATAAATCACATAAACCAATTAATTAGTACAATTAATCAATTATTGAAAATTGGGCTGTTACAGGCAACATTATCATCAATGTATAAAGTGGATTTCTGGAATGAAGCTCTAACAATCACTATCATGCGCCTTGAAAGACCGACCTTCATATTTGCAATTGAAAAAGCGCCAGATGGAAAGCCCTGGTATTTTTACATTAGACATTTTCTTAAGACTCAAGAGTATCTGCTTGGGGCATCAAGTAAAGACAAGAAGACTCTGAGGAGGCTTTCAAGCAATTTCTACTTGAACAAGGATGATGTGTTATACAAAAGAAACTTCGACATGGTTTTGTTGCGTTGTGTGGATGAGCACGAAGCAGGCTTGCTGATGGAGGAAGTCCATGAAGGTTCTTTTGGCACTCATGCCGGTGGGCATGCAATGTCTAGAAAATTATTGAGAGCAGGGTATTACTGGATGACTATGGAGACTGGTTGTTTTAAATATGCAAGAAAATTCCATAAATTCCATATTTATGCTGATAAAATGCATGTGCCACTAAGCCCTTTAAATGTATTGACATCTCCTTAGCTCTTTGCTATGTGGGGCATTGATTGATCGGGAAAATTGAGTCGACTGCCTCCAATGGGCATCACTTTATCTTGATATAAATTGATTATTTCACCAAGTGGGTAGAGGCAGCTTCCTTTACCAATGTCACCAAGTAAGTGATTGCTCGCTTTATAAAGAAGGATATCATCTGCCGTTACGGAATACTAGAACAAATCATTACTGACAATGGTTTGAATTTGAATAACAAGATGATGAAGGAGCTCTGCCAAAGTTTTAAAATTGAACACCACAATTCCTCTCCATACCGTCCAAAGATGAATGACGTTGTTGAGGCAGCAAATAAAAATATCAAGAGGATTGTACAAAAGATGGTGATGACTTATAAAGATTGGCATGAGATGTTGCCTTTTGCTTTACATGGTTATCGTACTTTGGTGTGTACATCGACCGGGGTAACACCTTTCTCGCTAGTATATAGTACAGAAGTTATCCTACCATTAGAATTCGAGATTCCTTCTTTAAGGGTATTGTCTGATGTGAAGCTTGATGAAGGTGAAGGCTAGGTTGAATCAACTTAGTCTTATTGATGAAAAGAGATTGGCAGCTATCACTCATGGTCGATTATACCAGAGCAGAGTGAAGAAGACTTTTAATCAGAAGTGCACCCTCGGTATTTCCAGATAGGTGATTTGGTGTTGAAGAGGATCCTCCCTCCACAAACAGATCACAGGGGCAAGTGGACTCCTAACTATGAATGTCCATATATGGTAAGAAAGGTTTTCTCTAGTGGAGCCTTACTACTATCGACCATGGACGGTGAAGATTTTACGTCCCCTGTGAACGCATAAGTAATTAAAAATACTTTGCTTAAATAGACCCGCTGGACATAAAAAGAAAATCCAGGAAAAAAATGGGGCATCTTGGAGAACCATAAAAAGAAAAGGTTCGGGCAAAAATTAGGGATAAAAGAAAAAGAATAAACCCGCAAAATCGAAAACCTGAAAAGGCAACTTTGGCAAAAATGGGTATCCCGGTGGATTGAAAACCCGCAAGGGAGATCCAGGCAAAAGTTAGGGATTTAAAAGAAAATGGCTAATGTCTGTGTTCGACTTGTGATTTCATTTTGACTCATGGAAGTCCCAAAGAGTAAAAACCAGTCCAATCAGTCTCTTCAGAATGCAGAGCATTGGTGAAATATTGAAGACATACGGGTTATATTCAAATCAACATAGGTTGGTTGTCTGTTTCCACATTGCCGACATTTATGTATTTCTTGTTGTACTTTTTGCGAAATGACCTTTTTTCAGGAATTGCATCCAATTGTAACTTGCCTATTTACAGGCTTTTCCAATCAATAAAGTATTATTCACTCAAAGAGCTTTCCATTTCCTATTTTTAATTTTACTGTTTTATTTGCAAAAAGGAGTGCCTGATATTTTTGATAAACTTTACATGTGAAAACATTAGACTTTACAGAGCATATTAAAAATAAAGAATTTACTTGAATGATGTCATGGATGGTAACCGAAACAACCATTTTGCATACGGGACATCCTTTTTGTTTTTTTGATTGTTTACAGGGTGACATGATCCTTTTTCCCAGTAGAGCTTATTTCTCCGGTAAGTTTTTAGAAGTCGACTACACCAGTCGAGGTGTTAACATGCGGTCGGGCATTCTTTTAGCAGAAGATTATGTGTCTTTCCACAATAGAGATTATTGTTTCCTTGCAAAGAATTGTTATCAGATCAAATGTATTCTTGCCAGCATTGGTTTGCAATTATCCCATCAGGTTAGATTTGAAGATCTTCCCCCAAGCAGAGGTTGATGTTGATTTTCTCGGCAGATATCTCAGTGGTGGCTGATATCTTCAGTAAAGTCCAATGATCATTGGCGTTCTTCAAAGTCAGTTTTGGGACTTTATATCAAGAAGATATTATTTGAAATCCCCAAAAGAGGTATGGACGGCTAGTCAGGGCGTTTTCCTCAACCATCCAGGGATTTCTCCTCAACATAGTTCGTTTGTTGATTTTTCTTTCTAACACTTTTTTCGGCAGGGTTCTCTTGCATATCATTTGCATTGCATCCTCCTAAACGTGTAGCATTTCCATTTCGTATGGAGCTCCATTTTCAAACATATGCATTCGAAGCATAAGCCAAGTTTTATGTCACTATTTCCAGACATCTTTCTAGCAGATAAAGGCATGACTTAAGATCTCGTTATCTTTCCCCAACAAAAGTCATTGGTGGGTGTGTTCATCTTGCTCCCCGATAGAGTTTGTTTGTTTAAACCTCTCTTTACCCAGTGAAGTTTCTATTTCAAGTTGTGATTCGTTTGATTATATTTCATGTATACCTATTTTATCCCAACTTTTGGTTGGTCATCTTCTTTTTTTCCCCACGGAGTCGTTATCCCAAGTTTTGGTTGGTAGTCTTCGTTTTGATAAGTTCGCCTTCGGTCGGTGTCCCAGTGATCCCAACTTTTGGTTGGTAGCCATCCGCTTTTTTGTTGGATGTTATCCTAACTTTTGGTAGGTATTCCGTTGTGTCTTGGATGTTATCCCAACTTTTGGTTAGTAGTCTGTTATTTCTTGGATGTTATCCCAACTTTTGGTTGGTAGTCCGTTGCTTGTTGGATGTTATCCCAACTTTTGGTTGGTAGTCCGTTGCTTGTTGGATGTTATCCCACCTTTTGGTTGGTAGTTTGTTTGTGTGTTGGATGTTATCCTAACTTTTGGTTGGTAGTCCTCAATGGTGCTCCCCTGCGAAGTCGTTATCCTAACTTTTGGTTGGTAGTCTTTATTTATGTGTGTTCGCCCTCAGTCGGTGTTCCGGAAATCCTAACTTTTGGTTAGTAGCCTTCATTCCAACTTTTGGTTGGTAATCTTTTATGACGATCCCAAATTTTGGTTGGTAGTCTTTATTGTTTGTGTATTCGCCTTCGGACGACGTGTGGGTGATCCTAACTCTTGGTTAGAAGCCTCTTTCTCACAACTTTTGATTATTACTATTCGGTGATCCTAAATTTTGGTTAGTAGCCATTATTATCTTCTTGATCAGTTACCATTTTGATTATCCCAACTTTTGGTTGGTACCTGCTGTTTTTAGGTCCACCTCCATAGTTTGCAAATTTCTGGGTTCTTTTTGGTATTCAACCACCTTTTACCTTGAACGTTTGAAAGCGGCCGCTTTTCATCCCTTCAGGTCCAAGTTGTTTGAATAGGGGCAGTTGTAGCACCCTAAAATTTTTCCTTTTATCCTCCTGTGTTTTGGCTTACTTTTCATTGCATTTTCATATTCATTTTTGCATAGCATGGTTCTAGAAAAGGGATCAAGGTATCATGGTTTGTTTCTCAAGAAGGAGGAACTTGTTTCTTCAACTTCAAGCAAGGTTTTCTTCTTGACTTTATGGTATTCTCAAGCCCCAAAGATCCCTCATTATCAAGTGTGATTCAAGGCAACATCATTTCAAGGTCATATGTGATTCACCATATCTTAGTTTGCAAGAAATAATCAAGAGATTCAAATTTGGTTCAAGGTGTTTACCTAATTTGGAAAATTGTGGATGTTATGATCAAATGGGCATAAATTCTTCATTTTTCAACATCTTGAGGTGGTTCTTTTTCTAATGAACTCTTCTTATCATTCGCTACAAGTCCTCTTTACAAGGAAAGGTCCAATTATGCTTGAAAAGTCATCAAACGTTTGAAGACATTATAGGTCATTTTGAATTTTTGGAAGGATTTTATAGTCAAATTCAAAAGGTCATAACTTGGTCAACTTTCATCATTTGGAGTCCATTATTTTTCTAAAATGAACTTGAAGATGTCCTCTACAACTTTTATTCAAGGTGGAGGTGCCAAAAACCTATGGAAGGCTTTGGTTTTTATCAAAACATTATAGGTCATTTTTGGTCCCTAAAAAGACTTAAAAAATTTCTAAGGGTTTTGTGATTTTGAACCTTTTGATGCCAGCTACTTTGAAAGATCATATCTCTTAGCTCAAGTTTCCAAATCAATACTTTCTTTTCACATTGCAAAGATTGTATCATCCTATATCCAATGCAAGAAGAACTACCTCATAAAGCCTCCTACATTGTGAGTACCATGGTGGAAAAATTTGAATTTCAAAGTTGAAACTTCACTTCAAGTCAGAATTGAATTTGGTTGAAATGGTTTCTAATCATCAAATTAATCCATGAATTTAGTCTAAACATGATTAACAAACTTGCCTGGGTTGATTAGAGCATTGAAATGCATGTTTTGAGTGAGTTTTGACAAGTTTCAAGTCACACTTTGCTCATGATGCAGGTGTGCATGAATTTGCTCCAATTTACATCATTCACCCTCCCTCAGCATTCAAAACACTTCTCCTATAAATAAGGGACTCATTCCATTCATTTACACAAGCTTTGATAGTCAGAATCACCCTGTTGAGATCCCATTTGAACTCTTAAGCTTAAACTTCATATTTTCATTTCCACACCTTAATCACTCAAGTTCTCCATTCAGTTAGCTTCACCAACATTTAGTAAAGCTAACCAGCTCAAGAAATTGAAGAATCGTGGCCTGAATCAAGCTTGAGGACTCCATTTTTAGAGCTTCAAAGTTGAACTTCAACAGGTACAATTCTCAACTATTTTGACTCAAATTTGTTGCTAAGATGTAGTCCTTGATGCGCTGATGCTGTTAGGATTGTTAGATTTAGTTTTGGTTGAGTTTTGATGGTTAATTTTCAATTTTGTGTTTGAATTTTCTTCTGGTTTTTTTCAAATTGAGTGAGTTGTGTTTTAAAGAAATTTGGCGCGATGATATGGTTGAGATCGTCTTGAAAAGATGCGTCAGATGAAACCACTATGAGCTCCAATCGTTATGGTTTGAAGGACCTTCGTTTTTCTGAAAATCTCTGTAGATTTCAAGTGGCTGGAGGTTGAAGATGATGATCTGACTGTCCATCATGCCACTTGTTTTAATTCTGTGTGTTTGACCTTTGTTGGTTGGAAATGATGAGGTTGACTCAAATCCATCGTGGATGCGCGCTTTCTGGCCCTTTGATTAGCCACGTCATTTAATGAAGCGAGATTCAACGTGTCTTGTTTTTTCTGCCTTATTTTCTTTTTTCTATTTTGTTTTTAAATTCATTTTATTTTCAGAAATTCATAGAAAATTCATTTTTAATCATAAAAATACCAAAATATTTTCTAAAATTTCCTTTTAATTCTCTATTTCTGATTTTTATTTTTGTGCATTTTTATTTTTCAGTTTGCTATTTTTCTTTAATTTTAATTTGTTTGAGCCAATTTTAATTACTTTAAAATTGTTTTTAGACATTTTAAAATTATGAGAAAAATATTATATGATCCTATGATGGTTTATGACCTATGGTGATTTTATTTGATTTTTATTTGTGATCTTGCTATTTTTCTTATATTTTTGGATTATTTGCTTGATTTTAATTGGTTTAAAATTATTTTTGAGCCATTTAAAATTATGGAAAAATTAGCACATGATCCGATGATGGTTTCTAACCTATGGTGATGTTCTGGGATTTTTGTTTATGCTTTAACTAGTTTCCATCTTTTTATCTGATTTATTTCCCTTTTTATTTGTTTTTTTATTGATTTTAAAATTGCAAAATAATGTGATTTTGTTTTTGGTCCATGTTTGGGTGCCATTCTGTTTTTCTCCAAGTCATTTTAGACTTTGATGGTTGTTTCCCTTTAGTGATTATTTTGGTGTTTGATTCTTCTTAAGTCATGTTCTTGATTTCCACTTGTATGATCTATCTTGTGTGTTCTTTATTGGATGTCAAACTTGTTGATCATGTTGGATGTTGTGGCTTCATCTTGGTTTCATGTCATGCTCATATGCTTCTCTCCTTTTAGGTTTGTGTATGCATGCTTGTTTTGTTTAAACTGGTGGTTTGCTTTTGAATGGGATGCATGATTTGTTTCTTGTGTGCTCTCTCTTTGATCATTGATATGATTTGAGTATGATGTGTTGTGCTACTGCCCTACCATGTTTCTTGTGCCATTTGACTTCATTTCATCTTGATTTGTGATTGATGATGCTTATTGAAGGTGTTTGGATGTGTGGGTGCACTTTGTTTTGCCATGATGTTTTTGTTTGCAAATCTTTTGACATGGTGTGAGCTCTTTCTTTTTTGATTTGACATGTTGTTGATGTTTACCATGTGTGATCATTAATTGATGTTTGCTTGATGACTTGCCTTTGAACTTTCATGTATGTTCTTCATCTTGCATTCCTTCTTTCTTCTTCATCTTTCTTCTCTTTTTGGAACTTGTTTAAGTTTCATTCTTGTTTTCATTTGTGATTGAATTGGATGGTGTTTACTTTTGCTTGCTCACATGATCCCTTAGGATTCCTAGTCCCTCTTAATTTCTAATTAAGATAGGAGTGGGAGAGACATTAGGCTTTCAATCATTTGTATGATAACATTAGGTAGACTTTCTTTTCATCCTAACCTTAAGACCATTTTGTATGATAACATTAGGGTTTTCAGTTTCCCTTTAGTGTTTTATTTATGTCCTCTCTTCTCATCACAAACAATCTTAAGACTCTTAATAAAGAATGATGAACATTGTGCGCCACGAGCCTTAAGTACATGGGAAATGGTAAGTGGAAGTTTTCTCCTCACTTGTCTAGAGTGTTTAGTGTATGCCCTTTGGGCGATATGCGACACATTCGCTTTTATGTCATAGTCTTTAGTGCAACGTGAATCTCAAACAAATTTAATTCACTTCTCTAAAACTCTTAAACCAAATTCAAACATTTTATCCTTCTGGATTATTCTTAAAATCATTTTTAGAAAAGAGTACGTTATTTTTCCGCTATACCACAAACAGTCATCGACCCTAATTGTTGGAATGGAAACTTAACGTCACTCATAAAAAACACTTAACCAACTCGTGGTTTTGTTACCCGAACTACTTTTGCTCTGATTTCTCATACCATACGAGGATACGTAGGCACAAGACGACGATGTCTTGGCGAGCAACCTTCCCCTCATCACCCATAGTTTTCTGAACTATGTTGACTCTGACTCTCCCATTGCACGAGAGAATAATGTTACGGTGAGAATCGTGATACCAAGCTATTGATTAACTTGAATCTTTAATTCTTAAATTCACAACCGTACTTTAATTTATCCAAAGGAAAGGTCTAAAGAAGGAAAGAACCTTTTGCGCGATGTTACAACAACGCTAAGAGATTCGGGGATCGGGGGTTGGTTATGCATAGGGTACTTATTTCACATCCTAAATATCTGTAGTACTCTACATGAACCTTTTGTTTGTTTGCATGCTAAGTCGGTAAATGTTTGCTAAGGTTTGGGGTTGGGTAAAGGGTGTAGGTTAAAACCCAAAGATAGTTTCTAAGTTTGCTCACAAAGACGTCGCGTCCTCTGCCTACGTATCCTAACTAGGATAAAATCAGAGCAATCGTAGTTCACCTCACTAGAGTTAAAGAACACTTGATTATGATCAAGGTTCAAAAGGGAACAAACATAACAATGTTTGTATAGAGTTTCACAATACTCTCTAGATCTATGTTGAACATTCAAGAAAGGGGAGTAAGTAATCATTTCCATGATTCTTACATAGAGTTAACCAAACTCTACCTAATGTTCTACATTGTGAGACCAATTGGTTCTATCCAGACCAAAAGGTGGGAGAAAGGGGGAAGGTTGCTCGTCAAGATATCGCATCTTGTGCCTACGTATTCTCATTGTCCAATGAGAAATCAGAGCGGTCGTAGTTCGGGCTCGAACTACAAAATAAGGATCAATTGGTTCTTTCCAGACCAAAAGAGGGAGAAGGTTCTATCCAGACCTATGAGTTAAAATCCTATTGGTTCTATCCAGACCAAAAGGAGGGGGAAGGTTCTATCCAGACCTATGAGGGTATTCCTACTGGTTCTATTCAGACCAAAAAGGGGGGAAAGGTTCTATCCAGACCTATGAGTGTGTTGAGCTATCTATGACCCAAGGGTCAATAGAGAGACTTTCCTTTGGAAGGAAAGAATGGAAACAAGCTTGAATGGAAACTAACAAGTTTCATCACTCGGGGGAAGAAGACTTAACAAAGAATCTATGAAATTAAAATACACATCTTAACAAAGGTTAAAAACAAAATGGTGGTAACGACCATGCAAGCAAATTACAATTTGAAATATGAAGGCTCAAGATATGACAAGCGTGACAACAACATATATGCATTGATAACAATCAAACATAGATAAACCAGTTTAACCTCATGATTTAGGAGGAAAATAAATCACTTAACAAAATAGAGAAGGGTAACCATGGTAACAACCAAGAAGCAATTATTTTAATGATGGAAAAGCGTGGGTAACAATCAAGATGAAGATAGTTAAACAAGGATCGTGACGACGAACCGCACACTAATGTAACTTTGACAATATGAGATTCTTTATGGTAACAACCAAAGATGAAGGTTCTAGCATGTTCCCTAACATGTATGGGATGATAACAGTTGAATAAACAAGTTCAAACAATTATATTAAAAGAGAAATTCATCTGCTCCTAGGGGATAACGATCGCAATACAATGGTAATTTATAAGTAACCAAAGGGGGGAGATTTTAACCAAACATGGATTTACAAAATAACACATGAAACTAGACACAAAGACAAACAATTCACAAAAAGAATGGATCAAAAATCATTAAAAATGAATGAGTTATGAACATTTGAAGTTGGATTGAAAAATAACACAAAATGGCAAAAATTAATAAAAGGGGTTGCCCTTGTCGCTACTGCGAAAATCGGCGCCGGCTGAACAGAAGAGTCGCCACCGTGCGTTATTTATCCCACGGGAGGGAAAGGAAACGCTCAGAGTAAACCTCGCACAACACGGGAAAGGTATGGTCATCGCAACCAAAACCTGGGTTCGGGAGTCGGTTACGCAAGGGGAAGGTATTAGCACCCCTCACGTCCATCGTACTCGATGGGATCCACGCTTGTTTTCGGGTATGGATTGTTATTCTATCTAAACTATGGGTCAAGGGTTAAAAAGAAAATAAAATGAAAATAAAAATGACTCGGCAAAGTATCGCACTTTATGCCTACGTATTCCCGTCTGGAACGAGAAATCAGAGTCAACGTAGTTCGCCTACCTACGGGAAAGGAGGGGAAGGTTGCTCGCTAGGATATCGCATCCTATGCCTACGTACTTTCACACGGCATGAAAGATCAGAGCAAACGTAGTTCGGGCCACGTACGACACAAGCTTGTCTTGGTTGATTTTATTCCTTCTGAAAAAGGTTTTTCTGATTAACAGTCCAAGAGGACAAAAATGACGTCTTGATGAGTTCACATTCTTTTACGGAAGAAGTGTCTTTTATTGTGTTCGAAATCTTTATGGTGTTTTTCTGTTTGTTTTGAGAAAGAAAGAGACAGAACTCTAACCTACGGTTGCAAAGGGAATCCAACTAACCTAATGTTATCATGCATGGGTTAAGACCTAGTGTCTATCATGCTCCTCTCTTGCACAGAGAGAAACAGAGATCCTACGGGATGGGCAGAAACAGAAACAATATCAGATATATACAGTAAAGCAGTAAAATGCATGGATGCAACAGTACAAGCGAGGCAAGGGAGTCCCACTCAACCTCGAACCTAGAAGACAATAGGCAAAAGTGAACGGGCTTCACTTTCAACCCAACAGGGTAAACAGCAAACAATACAACCCAGAAAACCAATCAATACATCAGCAATGAAATACATCAGCAAAAGAACAGCATCAGCAGGTCTGAATCAACATCTGACTTCAAGTAATCTCCACTCAGCTACAGGCTTCAACAAGCATCAATCTCCATCTTCATGGCCTTCAGGCAAGGGCTTTGATCATCATTCTCCTATCTGCAATGGCTTTTCTTCAAGTCTCAGGCTCCAGGATGAACATCAGCCAACCAGATGAAGTAAATGAATGTTAGACAGTTAATTACCTACCAAGGGTGGTTCATCAACTGTTAACATTAAACAGCAAGTTTTCTCTCAAAAGTTCTATCTTTCAAATACATTCACTGATCCTTCCAAAGGAAGGAGGTGGATATTTGAAAGAGACTTTGAATCATAGAGAAAGGATAGAGGCAAACAAAGCCATCTATGTTTGAGAAGCAAGCTTTCTAATCTAGAGCTCTGCCTAGCTCCTAGACCCTAGTCTCCTCAGCAGCTGCTGGCAAGAACCTCCTCCTCAACTTTGACAGTTAACCTTCAATCTCTGGATCTCCAATGGTCTTCATCTCCTCAAGTCTTCAGCTTCCCCAAGTCCCCAGACAAATCCAATACCCAAACAAGCAAGCAATAATCCCCAGAGGGCACACCACACCAGTCAATCAAATATACAGAGTATTAATAGCAGTAGGGGAATCCTGACTTTTTCTAAGGGGATTTAATAACTACCCATAGCCCCTATAGTCCCATAACTAATCTAGTTAAATCCTAAGTCCTAAGGGAAATGAATTGATTCTCCTAAGTAATCACCTAAAAACCCTAATTTGTTCATGTTGTTCAAGCCTACATTAATCACCTAAAATTAATTCCTATAAATGGGAACTAAATTGAATCTACAAGTTCAATATCTCATCTAAACACCCTAAAAAGAATGAACAAAAAATATGAAAGCATTTAGTAGAACAAAAATTAATAAAATCATGCATGAAATGAAGCTATTTAAAATGACATTTATTTAGAAAATATGGAAAAAATATCAAATAAAAATAAAAATGCAATTTTATTTAATGAAAATTTTCTACACACTCTAAAGAAAATAGTGTAAAAAGAATGAATTGAAAATGATTTTTTATGTATTTATTATGAATTAATGAAAATGCATAAAAAAAATTAAAGAATATAAAAGAATTAATAATGAAATAAAGGGAGGGGGTTTGAATAGAAGACACGCTCAGCTAAAATCAGGATGGGCCAAGCAGGGTGGGGTGCGCGTAGCAAATTTGGCTTAAGCCCAAAACCATTCAGCATTAAAGAAAAATAAAAAGAGGCGCAGGGGGTGCATTCAGAAACAGATTCATGTGCAAATTGATTGGGCCTGGCAGTAGGGTGGTGGGATTAGCAAACTCACTCAAGCCCGCCCGTTTCATTAAATGAAACGGTGCGTTTAGGGCTTCACAGCTTCCCTCCAAATTCTAAATCAAACGAGAGCCACACGATTGCTCTCTGAGTCAAAGGTCTAACACCAAACGGACGCTCCAGATTTCGTCTTCCTCATCAGTTCAAATGAGAGCTAGGGTTTCCTCTCCATGGCAGCCATGCACGAGCCAATTTCAAGCTCTCAGTTCTCACTCCACAGTCCATGAAACGCCACGATATAAACATGAAACTTACTCTAAATCTCTCCCTCTACAAGCCTATGGTCTTTGATTGCTCTGAAACTCAACAAATCAACAAACCCGATCGAGACAAGTTCTGGTTACCATGAATATACTCTGCAACTTACCAACACAATTCTCCATCAAACCTAGCCTAATCTCTTCCATGACTAATGGTGATCATCCTGCGCTAACAACCTAATATTATAATGCACTATGCCACAAGTTCCAAGCCCTAACAGTTTTTACAACCTGCTAACAATCATCACCAAACCACTCCAAACTCATCCTAATTGCTCTACTAACATCCTACATCATATCTAAACTAACAAAACTATGCTAAACTAACTGAACTAATCAATTTGAATGAAAACGCACCTGATGCAAAAGCTTGAAAACAGCTATGGAAACTCGTGAATCCACCAACACCAATGCTCAGATCTTGATCAGTGAGTGAAGCTCTTGCTTCTGTATGCAACACTTGAATGAAACTTAGCTTGAATTGTGCTATCAACTTGAAATTGCAATTTTGATGTTGATGATTATAGTGCTCGAAAATGGATTGATTACACCTTGTTCTTGGTTGAATTCTGATCTATGATGATGAATCAGTATAATGAAGTTGATTTTGATGATGATTGGTGAAGAATTTGAAGAATTGAAGTGAAGATGCAATGAGAAAGAATGAGAGAATTTGGGAAATTCTTGGTGAAAAATGAATCCAACCCTTGCTCAATTCTGATTTCATGACTATATAGTGTTCAATGGTAACTTCTAGATCCCTCTTACACATTCCCTTGCCTTCCAACTTTGATTCATTTTGGCTATGTTTCTTAAAATGCAAGTAACCAAGGATAACTTTGAAATCTTCCACTAAACTCAAAAAAGTGCTTGAACCATTGTCTTTAGAATGTCTTTTCCATTCAAAATCATATATTGGAAGTCTCCATTTGGACTTATAAATCTCCCAAACCATTTTTCATTTTGACTTTATTCAAATTATAAGCCATTTTAGTTCAAATTTGGACCAATCATGCAACTTCATGTTATGAGCTTTTCCAACAATTTGTGACCTTCTTTCTAGACTTAAAATCACATTTGGAGCAAGTTTGATGTTGTAAGTTTTTCCATTTGAGGCCTCCTTGTATGAGTTTTGGACATAGGTTAAAATGACCTGTAATTCACAAATGCCCAAAATACCCTTTGCTTGCCAAGGCCATAAGTTGAGTTCCACACATCATATGAGGGCATGCTATACCATTCTAGAAAGCTAAGACAATGAGGAACAATTCTTATGTTGACCAGAAATTCATTTGAAATCTCCTTGAGGGGTAAAACTAGCTTGGAAGTCCAGTCACTTTCACAGACAAAATTTCAGATACCTCAGATGACCTGTAACTTGCAAGGACCATAACTTGAGTTCTATAAATCTCCTTGATGTCTTCCACCACTCAAATTAAAGGTCTTGAGATCCTCTACAAGTTTCATGTTGGCCAAGAAGCCATTTGAAGCTAGCATTTTGACTTATCTTGCTTGGAAATTTGACCTAAACTAGGGGATTTTACACAGAAACCCTAATTTAGAAAATCCTCTTCTCCTTGATTTCTCTTGAATTCTCCTTGGCATATCTCCATATCATTCTTTGTATGTCCCATGATGAACCCCACATCTCTCCACTAGACTTGAATGCTCCTTAAATCAGTCAATTGACCTAGGGTTGACCTAGGGTTGACCCAGATGAAACCCTAGTTGACTGCCTTCAGTTATAGCTCTTGTGCTCTCATCAATGACTTGTCTCCCTCTCCAAATGACTTTCTAAGTCTCTCATAATGTCTAGATACTCTCCATGCCTTCAATTCACAGCTCACAACCCTCTTGTTGACCCTCAGATACCCTCAGCTAGGAGATGGACTCAAGGCTTGATCTGTTGAACTCTTTGCTTTCAAATTCTTTCCTGATGACTTGAATGAGATTGAATTGGGATAATAACCTCTTGATAGGCTTCTAGAGATGAGAATAATGATTGGTCCCCTGTTGAATGACTTGCTATGCTTATGCTATGCAGATGATTAGCCTATGTACATGACTCTATATGCAAATGCTAATGACATTGAAACATAAACCAAGTGAATAAGGTTGGGCAAATTTTAGGGTGCAACAGCTGCCCCTATTCAAGCGACTTGGACCCGATTGGGTGAAGATCCCGGAGCCTTCAGACATTCGCGGTACGAGACGGTTGAATACTAGTGAAACCAGAAATTTGCCAACCGCAGAAATAAATGGCGCTCCTTCTTGAGGAACGACATTCATCAGCTGAATCTGACTGTTACAGCAACCCACTGATCTCGTGCGACTGTGTTGGGGATTGTCTTCATCGTCTTGAAGAGGATTCTGTCATAACAGATTGCTTGCTTGTCCATGTTAGAACTCTGTCCGTCATCAATACGAAGAAATCTCGACTAAAACCGGTCCACGTTAGGACTCCACTTGCTACTAATCCAGAAAAGTCTCGGCAACTCCGCTGGGGATAATTCGTCTGCATTTCCATAAACTGAATCGTCCACGTTAGGAATAAAACTCTTTCACGCTAGGAGTAACACCTGTCCACGTTAGGAATAACATCGTCCACGTTAGGAATCATTTCTTCTGTATCTGTCCACGTCAGGACTAACCCTTTCATCTTTCCACGTCAGGAAGCAATCTTCTTTCCACATAAGGAGAACTATATCAATCTGTCCACGTAAGGACTCCAATACCACTTGACATGTCCGCGTCAGGACTCCAATCTTTCCACGTAAGGAATTCAACTTTGGTTCTGAACTTGTCCACGTCAGGACTCAACTGTCCACGTAAGGCGTACATCATTCTTCCACGTCAGGAATCAACTTCTCTCGAATCTGTCCACGTAAGGACCCCAATCTTTCCACGTAAGGAGGAAATCTTCTTCTTCCACATTAGGAATAACTTCTTTGATCTGTCCGCGTCAGGACTAAACTCTTTCCACGTCAGGAATACACTCTTTCTTTCCACGTCAGGAATCAATCTCTTTTCTACGTAAGGAAACACCATTTTCCCACGTAAGGAAGCATAACTTTTCCACATAAGGCAACCAACTCCTTCCGATTTGTCCGCGTCAGGACTACATTTTTCCACGTGAGGAATGCCATCTTAATCTGTCCGCGTAAGGACTCCACTCTTTCCACGTCAGGAATGCTGTCATTTCCACGTAAGGAAACTATCTTTTTCCACGTAAGGAATCCTCTTCTGATATGTCCGCGTATGGACTCAATCTTTTCCGCGTAAGGAATCTCCATCTTTCCACGTCAGGAACACAATCTTAATCTGTCCACGTAAGGACTCTCCTCTTTCCACGTTAGGAATCACTTCCTTTGATATGTCCGCGTAAGGACTACATCGTCCACGTTAGGACCCATTTCTCCATGTTAGGAATAATAATTTCTTTGATTTGTCCACGTCAGGACTCAGGCGTCTTCGACCCGCTGAGGAAATAAGACTTGTCCACGTAAGGACTCACACACTGGTCTGACCTGTCCGCGTCAGGACACCAACACAAAGAGTAATCACTTTTGTCAACGTCATGACCTCCCATTCCACTAATTTCGAGAAACCGAATCTGTCCACGTTAGGACTAACACACCTTACCAATCCGGGGAAATAAACCTGTCCACGTTAGGACGCCCACTTCTGAAGAAATCCCGTCAATCTAGGAATAACTTGTCCACGTCAGGACTTAGTTCTCCAATGATCCTCACCCACAAACTTCTTAGCACTGACGTGACAGCGACTTTGAGGCGGACTCTACTGGGGATGTCTGGAAACCAACTACCGGACGCCTGCTCTGATAACCGGCGGTAGCTTCTGAAATTCTGATTCACGAAACCCTTTGATGACAACTAATTCTGCCTGGGAACAAAGAGAAACTTATCCTGGCAACTCTGTGGGGAATACTGCCGAAACTGACATTGGATGTCCCATACCGAGATTTTGACTGTTTGGTAGTTCATTTGAGCAAGAGCTCTCTCTACATGAACGGCTAAAATACAGGAACTGCTTCAGCAAAATAAATGCTGGAAGGTGATGCCGACTCCGCCGGGGATAGCCAGATGCTACAGAATTATTCCAGCAAAATAAATGCTGGAAGGGTGAAGTTGACCCTGCTGGGAAATTAGGAACTTAAACCAAGCACCTTGTCGAGGTGACCCCCTGCTGGGGAATATAACTTTGCTGGGGAATAGCAGATGTGCATAGTACGATCGGACTTTCGGCTGGAACGTGAACTGATATCACCAGTATCTCTGACAAAATAAATGACAGGACCCCCCATCAACTCTGCTTTGGAGAGTCTTGATCTTCGAGTTCCGCTGGAAGGAATGAAAACACTTGCAAAGAGAATTCCGCTGGGGATGGGATGATTCTCTTGGGGAAAATTAACTGACTCCACTGGGAGAGAGTGCCTGACCCTGCGGGGAAAGATGAACCTGTCTAAATACAGCGTTACGATCTTGGAATCGCCAAACTCTGCTGAGGACGAATAACTTTTCTGGAGCACGTCCTTTGGATAAGCTACGGCTCGCTGGGGAATTCTATCCTTCTTCAGGAAGAACATGCATGACCTGCGTGGGGATCAAGTCTTTCGTTATCGCAATCTTTTGATCATCTTCCTCGTATGGTTATGAAACCTGCAACAACACAAACAAGACACGACAAGCCTATGCAATCAAATCAATTCAGGTTAATGACGTTACACTCAATTAATTCACAGCTTTAACAATTGTCGGCAAGGGCCAGTGATGTTATACTCATGCTAGCTTCAATAAACTTAGGCGTTTTATCATGCACAAAACAGTAAAGAACCAGCATCAAGTACTGAATAACATATTTTCATTGATTGGGCCCCTGAATGGGTGGAGTTTTTGTACACGGGATGTAACTCCTGAAATGAGGAAGCTACACAAAGCAAATATACAAGTATGCACAAGAAGCATGAATATTTTTGACAAATTAAATTTTGTACACATGTCGGCAACGGGATGCAGATGAACACCACGAACTGATCCTCCTATGACTCATCCGACTCTAATGCTTTCCCGGTATCCCCACTTCTAAAGAGATTGTATCCGATAACTGGCTCCTCCAACATATTCTCCCGCATTGATGCTCATTGAATTCGGACCGCAGTCATTTGCTTTTCAAATCCCTAACTTTTGCGTGAACCGCCCTTTACGGGTTTTCAGTTCACCGGGATACCCTTTTTTGCCGAAGCCGCCCAGTGTAGGTTTTCAACTTCGCGGGTGTACATTTTTTTCAATTTTATCCCTAACTTTTGCCCGAACCTTTCATTCTGTTTTTGGTTCGCCAGGATGCCCCATTTTTGCCTGGACTCTCTTTTTTTCTGTCCTGTGGGTCTATTTTAAGCAAAGTATTTTTTAACTGCGTCCGAATTCACAGGTGACGCAAAGTCTTCTCCGTCCATGGTGTACAACAACAACGCTCCTCCTGAAAAGACTTTTCTGACAACGTATGGCCCTTCGTAGTTGGGGGTCCACTTGCCCCTGTGATCTGCTTGCGGCGGGAGAATCCTCTTCAGCACAAGGTCGCCCGTCTGAAAGCTTCGCGGAAGTATCTTCTTGTCGTACGCTTTCTTCATTCGTCTTTGGTACAAACGACCGTATGCCAGAGAAGCTAGCCTCTTCTCATCCATCAAACTCAGTTGGTTCAATCTATTCGTTACCCATTCTGCCTCGTCCAGCTGAACGTCTCGCAACACCCTCAGAGAAGGGATCTCAACTTCCAATGGTAATACCGCTTCCATTCCGTATACCAACGACAACGGAGTTGCCCCGGTTGATGTGCGTACCGTCGTACGATAACCGTGCAAAGCAAAAGGTAGCATTTCATGCCAATCTTTATAAGTCACCACCATTTTCTGAACAATTTTCTTGACATTCTTATTGGCCGCCTCAACAGCGCCATTCATCTTGGGTCGGTAAGGGGAGGAGTTGTGATGTTCGATCTTGAAATTCTGACAGAGCTCCTTCATCATTTTGTTGTTCAGATTTGAACCATTATCCGTGATTATCCGCTCGGGGATTCCGTATCGGCAAATGATATCTCTTTTGATGAATCTAGCCACCACTTGCTTCGTTACATTTGCGTAAGACGCCGCTTCCACCCACTTGGTGAAATAATCGATTGCTACTAGGATGAACCGATGCCCGTTAGAAGCTGTCGGCTCGATCTTTCCAATCATATCGATTCCCCACATCGAGAATGGCCATGGAGATGACATCACATTCAGAGGACTCGGAGGCACATGTATCTTGTCAGCATATATTTGGCACTTGTGGCACTTCCTTGCGAACTTGAAACAATCAGTTTCCATTGTCAACCAAAAGTAACCTGCCCTCAGCAGCTTTCTCGTCATAGCATGCCCACCAGCATGCGTACCAAAGGTACCTTCGTGAATTTCCTCCATGAGAAGCTTTGCCTCTTTCTCGTCTACGCAACGCAACAACACCAAATCGTGGTTTCTTCTGTATAAGACGCCATCCGGGTTCAAGTAGAAATTACCCGCTAATCTCCTGAGAGTCTTCTGATCTTGACTGGATGCCCCAGCCGGATACTCCTTATTCTTCAGGAAATTACGGATATCAAAATACCACGGTTTGTCATCAGATGCTTCATCAATAGCAAATACATAAGCTGGCCTGTCCAACCGAGAGATAGTGATTTGGGGAGCTTCGTTCCAGAAGTTGACCTTGTACATGGAAGACAAAGTGGCAAGGGCGTCAGCCATTTGATTTTCTGCCCGCGGTACGTGATGCAATTCAACTTTGTCGAAGAAAGGCAACAATCTCCTTGCATAATTCATGTAATGTATCAAATTAGGCTGACGTGTCTCCCATTCCCCTTTGATCTGATTCACCACCAGAGCTGAGTCTCCGTATACGTCTAGATGTTTGATTCGCAAATCAATGGCTTCTTCAAGCCCCATTATACAAGCTTCGTATTCGGCCTCATTGTTGGTAACGGCAAAGGTCAATCGGGCAGTAAACGGGATGTGCGACCCGTGTGGCGTGGTGATGATTGCCCCTATTCCGCTACCGTAAGCATTCACAGCTCCGTCAAAAATCATCTTCCACTGGGACCCCAACTCTGGTCCTTCGTCTGGCAACGGCTCTTCGCAATCTTTCATCTTTAGGTACATGATATCCTCGTCAGGAAAATCAAATCTCATCGATTGGTACTCTTCAATAGGCTGCTCCGCCAGATACTCAGACAGCACACTCCCCTTTATAGCCTTTTGCGAGACGTATTGGATATCATATTCAGTCAAGACCATCTGCCAACGGGCAATTCTACCTGACAACGCCTGCTTTTCGAATATATATTTGATAGGATCCATCTTCGAGATGAGCATGGTTGTATGATTCAGCATGTACTGCCTCAAACGCTTGGCGGCCCAAGCTAGCGCGCAACAAGTTTTCTCAAGCATTGAGTATCGAGATTCACAATCTGTAAATTTCTTACTCAAGTAGTAGATCGCATGCTCTTTTCTTCCTGTCTCGTCGTGCTGACCGAGAACACGACCCATGCTTCCCTCAAGAACCGTCAAATACATTATCAAGGGTCTACCTGCCACCGGGGGTATCAAGATAGGAGGCTCCTGCAGATACTTTTTTATTTTATCGAACGCCTTTTGACAATTTTCGTTCCACGTCACAGCTTGATCTTTCTTCAACAGTTTGAATAATGGCTCACACGTGGCCGTTAGGTGAGATATGAACCGGGCGATGTAGTTCAACCTCCCTAAAAACCCGCGCACCTCTTTCTCTGTTTTAGGCGTCGGCATTTCTTGAATCGCTTTTATTTTAGCAGGATCGACCTCTATTCCTCTTTCACTTACAATAAACCCCAGCAGTTTACCCGATCTCACCCCGAAGGTGCATTTATTAGGGTTCAGCCTCAGCCTGAACTTCCTAAGTCTTTTAAACAACTTCAGCAGATTCACCAGATGCTCTTCCTCTGTCTGGGATTTGGCAATCATATCGTCAACATAAACTTCGATCTCTTTATGCATCATGTCATGGAAAAGAGTCGTCATCGCACGCTGATATGTTGCCCCAGCATTTTTCAAACCAAAGGGCATCACTTTGTAGCAAAATGTTCCCCACGGCGTTATGAAAGTAGTCTTCTCCATGTCCTCTGGCGCCATTTTAATTTGATTATAGCCTGAAAAGCCATCCATGAAGGAGAATACGGAGTATTGAGCAGTATTATCAACTAACACGTCAATGTGAGGAAGTGGAAAATCGTCTTTTGGGCTTGCTTTATTCAAGTCTCTATAATCCACGCACATTCGAACCTTGCCATCTTTCTTTGGCACTGGTACGATGTTGGCAACCCATGAAGGATACTTCGTCACAGCCAGGAAACTAGCGTCCCACTGTTTCTGAACCTCCTCTTTGATCTTCATTGCCATATCTGGTCGAGTTCTACGAAGCTTTTGTTTGACCGGCGGGCAATCTTCTTTCAGTGGCAGGCGATGCACAACCATATCTGTATCGAGCCCTGGCATATCTTCATATGACCAAGCGAATACGTCATTATACTCTTGGAGCATTTCAACCAGTTTTCGCTTGATATCACCCTGCAGTGCGGCTCCGATACGAATATTCTTCTCAACCCCTTCCGACCCCAAATTGATAATTTCGATAACCTCGTCGTGAGGCAGAATGGCTCTCTCCTCTTGCTTCACTAACCAAGACAGTTCTTCAGGAACGTCGCTATCTTCGACAACCTCTTCTTCAGCCTGAAACACCGGGCGCTCAAAGTCGGGACGAGTCATAGGTGGTTCAAGGATGTCATCTGAAAATGTTATCCTGCAAAAGGAATGGTTAAGTGCTTCAAAATGCGTATAAAGCGAATAACCACATTGCCATTTTATTGAAAAATACAAAACAGGAGAGACAGGGATTACGGTATTTGCACATGAAGAAACGCCATTTATTTAATGATTAACACGCAATGTTTATAACAACACAGCCCTAAGCAAATCCTGATTCCCCGGGCAAGACATCAGATTATTCAACAATTAATAAAGCAAAGCATTACTGTTTAAAAGTCACAGGAACAAGCTCCTGAATAGACCAGTTGCACAGTCCTTGTCCTGGCGTGCTTGGCTGAATCCAGGCATCCATATCACAGTCGCTGTCCCCTTCATCAGACTCTGAAGCAGCATTGACAGTTTCATGACATACTCCACTGGCAGAGATGGTAATTGACTTTCTGAAATGGGGGGCTCCCACGGCAGGAGTTGATGACGACGGTCGGTACCCCAGCCCGAACCGGTCCATCTTCACAGGAATGTCCAGCACTTTGCCCCAGCCCTTTGCTTCTCCTGCTTCCACTAGAGCTTGAGCTTCCTTATACGATGAGACAGCTATCTCTGGCACTTTGCTCGGCCCGGGACCTTTGTCCTTGATGCGCAAACCTTCGAATGCCTGACATGGTGTCTCGTGGATCTCCCCGTCGACTTCCACATATTTAAACGATGAGAGATGGCTGACCAGGATGTCTTCTTCTCCGCACACGGTGACTACGCTGTCTCCGACCATATACTTTAACTTCTGATGCAGGGTAGACGTGACTGCCCCCGCCCCATGAATCCAGGGTCTTCCAAGCAAGCAGCTATACGCAGGCTGTATATCCATGATATAAAACTCAGTTGCAAACACTTCCGGCCCCACTTGCAGAGGCAAGGTAATCGATCCGAAGACTGTTCTCCGCGTGCCGTCAAATGCTCTGACTACCAAATCACTGGGTGTACACAAAATCCCTCGAACATCCAGCTTCATCATCGCCTTCTTGGGCAACACATTCAAAGATGATCCGGTGTCAACCAATACGTGCGACATTACTGATCCTCTACACTCAACAGATACGTGTAATGCCATATTATGATCTCTCCCTTTCGGAGTCAAGTCAAAATCGGTAAAACCCAGACTGTGGCCCGCATTCACATGTGCCAGCACTCCTTCCAGCTGATTCACGGAGACGTCTTGAGGTACAAAAGAAGTGTCCAGGACTTTCAGCAAAGCATTTCTGTGAGCTTCCGAACACAACAGCAATGACAGGATAGATATTTTGGACGGCGTCTGCTGCAGATGCTCCACAATCTTATAATCACTTTTTCGAATCAAGCGCATGAACTCTTCTACATCCTTCGATGCTGCTTCTTTTTCACTCGCTTGCACTGGAACATTCTCAACCGCTTTCCCTTTTCCTTTCGCTAGTCTTTCAGCCTCCACTTCAGGAGATATAAAGATCCTGCCACTCCTTGTCATGCCTCCTGAGCCGACAACATTATCCACAATCTCGGCTGGCTGCTTATTAACATCAATTTTTATCCCGTCACAATACACCTCTAACCCATATGACCATGGGACTGCTTTTGTGTTCTCGTACGGGGTCGGCCCGGCCTTAGTTATGGTAATCGGTGGTCGCTGAGCTGGTGCTGCAATAGTGATCGTCTTCCGAGGAATTGTTACCGTGGCCACATCCCTCTGATTATCCGCTACTGCCCCTGCAGGCTCTTCAGTTGCCGCTTGATCAAACTGCAATATACCTTCATCAATTAAAGCCTGAATGCCTTTCTTCAAATCCTCACACCCCCCAACTAGGGTCCAACAATCTAAGCAATACTCGTTACATCCTGGGTAAACACCTCCTTGTAACAGTCGGCTCTTTATCTCGCTCAGCGGCGTCTTTAACTCTTCAACATTCATGATAAGATTCAGACCTTCCTCAGTCAGCACGGCGTTTGCCCCATGATTAGGCATGGGCTTCTGGACTATATTCGGACCTGCCGTTCCGAAATTGATAGTCTTATTGTCCAAAAGATCCTGCACAACGTGCTTAAAAGCATGGCAACCTTCTATATCGTGACCCGGGGCCCCAGAATGAAACTCACAGTGCCTGTTTGCATCGTAGCCGAACGGGGGAGCTCCCGTTATCGGCGCCAGAGTTCTTTTCTCTACCAGATTCAATCCCAACAATGTCTGCAATAAATCAGCATAGGTTGAGGGAGGCTTCTCAAACACTCTTCTCGGTTTACTACCCTGGAATCTTCGTTGAGCTTGCTGTGCCCCCTGCTGAGGCTGCTGCTGCTGTGGCATTGGTTGCTGCTGAACCAGTTGTTGTTGCTGGAGTGGTTGTTGTTGATATGGGATAGTAACACTCGACACCTGCTGCGGCTGACGATATTGACCTCGTCCCCTGCCTCGGCCTCGACCTCGGCCTCCAAATACTGCGCTTGCCTCGCCCTGACGGCGCCCACCATAAGCTTTCCTATTACTGCCAGATGCAGTTGATTCCTCGACTTGGAACTTTCCTTGCTTAATATTACGTTCAATCTTTTCCCCCATCAGAATCAGGTCTGAAAAACTGGCCAGAGACGTATGAAACAGCATGTCATGAAACAGACCTGTGAATGTGCCGACAAACATATCATTCATTTCCTTATCTTCTACAGGAGGACGGACCCTGGCAGCCATATCGCGCCACCTTTGCGCGTACTCTTTAAAGCTCTCCCCCTTCTTCTGCGAAAGCCCGGCCAACTGGACCCGATTGGGTGCCAGGTCGCTGTTATACTTGTAATGGGCTACAAACGCCTCCGCCAATTGCTTCCATGTCTTGATATCAGTTGGCTCCAACCCCATGTACCACTCTAGGGAAGGGCCCGATAGACTATCTTGAAAGAAATGCATTAGCATTCTTTCATCAGTTGAGTATGCAGACATCTTTCTGTAATAAGCTCGTACATGTACTTTCGGACATGTGTCTCCTTTATACTTATCGAACACAGGAGCTTTGAATTTAATGGGCACCCTCAAGCCAGGTACCAAGCCCATGGTTGCCATGTCCAATCCCACAGCACTTTGATTTAAGACTCCCTTCATCTGCTCTTCCAGCATTCTAATCTTTTGGGAATCATCCATCGGCCCTTCAAAACCTCCTCCGGAGAAGGCGTCTTCCTGCTGATCCTCTTGCCACATACCATTTCCAGCCTCGTACCCATCATATGCATTATTACGTCCAGCTCTGATCTGATTCATCCCCGGACCTCGGCCTCTGTTGCCATACCCTTGAACACCTCCAGCAGGACCAACAGCCATAAACCCAGTACCATTTCCGTTTCCAAAGCCTCCGTAACCCTGATTGACCATACCATAACCGTCTTGCCCAAAGCCTTGAGCATTAAAGCCATACTTCCCAGTGTTATCGAATCCCTGATCGTTGAATCCGAACCCAGTATTGACAAAGCCATTGCCTCCTAGATTATCTCCCAAATTGACATCACCCAGCCCAACATTATGGACAGCAGTTTCATTCCCCCCTCCGGCGTTACCATTCACAGCAGCGGTAGCGTTGTTGACATTAGCAGCAGGTATATTGACTACAGGCGGAGCCACTGGCGTGGGAGTGCCGTCTCCATGAGCAGTATCAACCCGGACAGACTGATGATCTTCATTACCATGACCAGCGTTTCGAGCCAACAGAGGCTGGACCATGGCCTGCAAATTCTCCTGCCCTTTTGCTATAGCTTCCATGGTCTGCATGAAGAGGGCGAGCTTCTCGCGCACATCTTGCATCTCGTTCTGTATTTGGTCCATGATTTTTCGACAATTGGAGCGTGTAGAATAGCGGTGCGGATGTTGATCTGGAATCCTGTTAAGTACCTGGTACAGAGCAAGAAATAAGACACCATCCAAAGATTACCTGTAATGCAATATGAATATGAATGCAATGCAATGTGTCTGTGCATTAGGGCAGTTCATTCCCCCAGTTCTAGTGCGAAGGTGCCGGTGCAGTGACAGTGCTGACAATAGGAATATCGGAGCTGGATCATAGAAAGCCTCATATATTGCAGGGAGAATCAATAAGCCCATGGTACAAAATCACTGAGAGTACTAAGAAGGCATGACCTCAACCAACAATCCTGGTGATGGTCAGCACTATGCAAATAAAGCATACAAGTTACTACATGAAATGATCAAACCCTCCCAAAAGTCTGGTACTCCTCTATCAACTTCTTGGTCTCCGGATGGCTTGGTCGATCAAGCAGCCCTTCAACAAGCTGGTTTCTCCTTTTAAGGACACGGCGTACGTCTTCAGCAGTTTCTTCCCATATTGCTTCTCCGAAGCAATCTTCTAACTTTCGCTTCTGAGACACTGCTTCATCTCTGGACTTGATTGCCTTGTTCAGTGCATGCTGGACACTATACCGGGTCATCACTTCTTCCTCACACTTCTTGATGCTAGACTTCAACTTCTCTTCGAGGTCGGAAATTTGCTGCTTCAGCTTATCTTCCCTCTTCTTGTTGTTGGTGAGTGTAGCATTCCAAGTCTTATTGCAAGAGGAGATTTCTCGGTGTGCTGCGTCGAGCGCCTTCTTTTTGGCTTCCAGCATGTCATGGGAGCTTCTGAACTCTTGCCCCAGACGTTCGCGCTTTTTCTTCTCCTCGGTCAACTCAGCCCCTAGTCTGTTTACTAGCTCGATCTGTTGCTGGAAAGCATATACGGCCTTGTTTTTCTCACTGCGTACTTGGGCTAACTCTTGCTCTAACCCTTCATTAATCTTCATCAAGGCTTCTTTTTCTCTCACAACTTGTTCATAGACTTCTCTAGAAACAGTAGTCGGCTCTGCTACCGGAATAGGAACAATGACGGGTGCAGCTGGAAATGGCATTAATAACTGACTTGCTCTCTCCTGAATCCAAACTCTATAAGGTGCATAGGCCTGGCAATCATTCTTTCCTAACAACGGCTTCCCTTTGCGGTTAATACGTGTCCAGGCATGCTGCAGCTTGGCCAATAACTCCCCCTTCACATCTCCAGTGAAGTACAGAGATTCCTGTACTTCTTCCTCCTGAGGCGGATTCTTCAGCGCATATCCGAACTGACGGACGAACAGAGATGGGTTGTAGTTGATACACCCTTTTCTTCCTATCAGCGGCACATTAGGGTACCCAGAACAGCTGAAGATGAGCTCGGATCCCAACAAATCTCGATCAAACCATACAACGTCTTCGGAAGATAGCCTCATCAGGCGTTCTGACCAACTGGCTGAGGTTGCACTGTCTACAAATGGTCCTTTTATGGGGAGATGACTTTTGAACCACATATTCAACAGAGGAGTACAGCAGTACACAACCTTACCCCTTCGGTTTTCGTTCTTGTAGTGCAAGGAATGATAGAAGTCTCCGATCAACGTTGGCACTGGGTTGCCTGCAGCAAACAGATAGAAAGCATCCAAATCCACAAAGTTGGGCAAGTTAGGAAACAGCACAATTCCATAGATGCATAGAGCCAAAATAGCATTGAAAACCACCCAACAACCGTTCTTGGCGTACTCTCGAGCTTTGAAGACTAAGAAATCAAGAGAGAAACCTGAAACCCCAAGCCAAGAAGTCAATAATAGATCTGCAGCGTCCATATGCAAGGCTTTGGCTAAGTCCTCCAACTTGGGCTCAGCAGCAGAGTGAATAAAGGGAACCTCGTTCTGCACAGGAAGCTCGGTAAACTCCACATACTCCTCAATGGTAGGTCCTAAAATGAAGTCAGCAAAAGTAAAACATCTCAATGCGGGGTCATAGAACTGCATCAAGGTGTATAGCCCGTTCATCTCATCAGCAGTGGGCTTACAGACTAATCTCAGTAATCTCCCATGGCTCATTCTGAAGCTTCTCCTAACCTCCTCATCGGCGAGAGATATCAGACCAAGCAAAGAAGTAATATCAGGTGAAGGCAGCTTATACGCAACTGTTTTCCTCAAACCAGCCATAATCAATACTCAGAAGTCTGGGCACTAGAACCGGGGAATATGCAAATGCACCTGCAGCACAGACACACGTTAGTGAAATGCAAATGGTAATGGATATGCAGGCAATGCAATGCAAGTAACATGCAAAAGGGACCAAAGCTGTAGCTGAATAGCCTAAATCCAATCAAGAAAGGTCTCAGATAGACCATCCAGAAGTCCTCAAACCCTGGTCTCAGATAGACCTAACACAAAGCTCCAATACTGGTCTCTGACAGACCCCAAACCATAACTCCAATTGGTCTCTGGTAGACCTCAAATCATATCTCCAATTGGTCTCTGACGGACCTCAAGATTCTCCTACTGGTCTCTGACAGACCTCAAAACACATCTCCAAATGGTCTCTGACAGACCTCATAACTCTCCAAATGGTCTCTGACAGACCTCATAACTCTCCATAAATAACCAGGATCTCTGATCAAGAAATAACCGGTATCTGAAGGTCTGGTTACCTGCATAACCCCAAATCCCCTCACAGGTGGGTGGCCCTATAACTGGCACAAGGTACGGCATCCTATGCGGTCGTTGGCGTCACAGACTTTCAGGGTTGATGATACGATTCCCAGAAGGAGTGGCATCATCAAATCCTGAAGAGGCCTCACTCAGCCAACTTCCAAATGATCGGTTCCCGGAGTCGACAATTCAGCTGACCAACAACCCCTTCGACCCAAAGAGTAGAAAAAGAAGCCAACCAGAAGAACCTCGTCCGAGTGTAGATTTCATGAGACACTAATGCAAGCAAAGCCGGCACGCGCCCACTACTTTCTACGCTAATTCTAGGTGCACTCAAGCCCAGGTCCGGCTTATCTCTCAATATCAGAACACCCGTCACACCCCAAATACAGCAATAATAATCAATATACAAAGCTGAAAATACAAGGTTAGAAATATACAATAACTCCATACAAAATCCTCGACGGGAAAACAAGCGCTAGGATTGACTCGCTCAAAGGGACGTTGGATCCCAAATGCATAAGAACCATCGCAGTTCTTAGCAGCCAGGGGACGTTGGATCCCCAGCAGAGTCGCCAGCTGTCGCTACTGCGAAAATCGGCGCCGGCTGACAGAAGAGTCGCCACCGTGCGTTATTTATCCCACGGGAGGGAAAGGAAACGCTCAGAGTAAACCTCTCACAACACGGGAAAGGTATGGTCATCGCAACCAAAACCTGGGTTCGGGAGTCGGTTACGCAAGGGGAAGGTATTAGCACCCCTCACGTCCATCGTACTCGATGGGATCCACGCTTGTTTTCGGGTATGGATTGTTATTCTATCTAAACTATGGGTCAAGGGTTAAAAAGAAAATAAAATGAAAATAAAAATGACTCGGCAAAGTATCGCACTTTATGCCTACGTATTCCCGTCTGGAACGAGAAATCAGAGTCAACGTAGTTCGCCTACCTACGGGAAAGGAGGGGAAGGTTGCTCGCTAGGATATCGCATCCTATGCCTACGTACTTTCACACGGCATGAAAGATCAGAGCAAACGTAGTTCGGGCCACGTACGACACAAGCTTGTCTTGGTTGATTTTATTCCTTCTGAAAAAGGTTTTTCTGATTAACAGTCCAAGAGGACAAAAATGACGTCTTGATGAGTTCACATTCTTTTACGGAAGAAGTGTCTTTTATTGTGTTCGAAATCTTTATGGTGTTTTTCTGTTTGTTTTGAGAAAGAAAGAGACAGAACTCTAACCTACGGTTGCGAAGGGAATCCAACTAACCTAATGTTATCATGCATGGGTTAAGACCTAGTGTCTATCATGCTCCTCTCTTGCACAGAGAGAAACAGAGATCCTACGGGATGGGCAGAAACAGAAACAATATCAGATATATACAGTAAAGCAGTAAAATGCATGGATGCAACAGTACAAGCGAGGCAAGGGAGTCCCACTCAACCTCGAACCTAGAAGACAATAGGCAAAAGTGAACGGGCTTCACTTTCAACCCAACAGGGTAAACAGCAAACAATACAACCCAGAAAACCAATCAATACATCAGCAATGAAATACATCAGCAAAAGAACAGCATCAGCAGTTCTGAATCAACATCTGACTTCAAGTAATCTCCACTCAGCTACAGGCTTCAACAAGCATCAATCTCCATCTTCATGGCCTTCAGGCAAGGGCTTTGATCATCATTCTCCTATCTGCAATGGCTTTTCTTCAAGTCTCAGGCTCCAGGATGAACATCAGCCAACCAGATGAAGTAAATGAATGTTAGACAGTTAATTACCTACCAAGGGTGGTTCATCAACTGTTAACATTAAACAGCAAGTTTTCTCTCAAAAGTTCTATCTTTCAAATACATTCACTGATCCTTCCAAAGGAAGGAGGTGGATATTTGAAAGAGACTTTGAATCATAGAGAAAGGATAGAGGCAAACAAAGCCATCTATGTTTGAGAAGCAAGCTTTCTAATCTAGAGCTCTGCCTAGCTCCTAGACCCTAGTCTCCTCAGCAGCTGCTGGCAAGAACCTCCTCCTCAACTTTGACAGTTAACCTTCAATCTCTGGATCTCCAATGGTCTTCATCTCCTCAAGTCTTCAGCTTCCCCAAGTCCCCAGACAAATCCAATACCCAAACAAGCAAGCAATAATCCCCAGAGGGCACACCACACCAGTCAATCAAATATACAGAGTATTAATAGCAGTAGGGGAATCCTGACTTTTTCTAAGGGGATTTAATAACTACCCATAGCCCCTATAGTCCCATAACTAATCTAGTTAAATCCTAAGTCCTAAGGGAAATGAATTGATTCTCCTAAGTAATCACCTAAAAACCCTAATTTGTTCATGTTGTTCAAGCCTACATTAATCACCTAAAATTAATTCCTATAAATGGGAACTAAATTGAATCTACAAGTTCAATATCTCATCTAAACACCCTAAAAAGAATGAACAAAAAATATGAAAGCATTTAGTAGAACAAAAATTAATAAAATCATGCATGAAATGAAGCTATTTAAAATGACATTTATTTAGAAAATATGGAAAAAAATATCAAATAAAAATAAAAATGCAATTTTATTTAATGAAAATTTTCTACACACTCTAAAGAAAATAGTGTAAAAAGAATGAATTGAAAATGATTTTTTATGTATTTATTATGAATTAATGAAAATGCATAAAAAAAATTAAAGAATATAAAAGAATTAATAATGAAATAAAGGGAGGGGGGTTTGAATAGAAGACACGCTCAGCTAAAATCAGGATGGGCCAAGCAGGGTGGGGTGCGCGTAGCAAATTTGGCTTAAGCCCAAAACCATTCAGCATTAAAGAAAAATAAAAAGAGGCGCAGGGGGTGCATTCAGAAACAGATTCATGTGCAAATTGATTGGGCCTGGCAGTAGGGTGGTGGGATTAGCAAACTCACTCAAGCCCGCCCGTTTCATTAAATGAAACGGTGCGTTTAGGGCTTCACAGCTTCCCTCCAAATTCTAAATCAAACGAGAGCCACACGATTGCTCTCTGAGTCAAAGGTCTAACACCAAACGGACGCTCCAGATTTCGTCTTCCTCATCAGTTCAAATGAGAGCTAGGGTTTCCTCTCCATGGCAGCCATGCACGAGCCAATTTCAAGCTCTCAGTTCTCACTCCACAGTCCATGAAACGCCACGATATAAACATGAAACTTACTCTAAATCTCTCCCTCTACAAGCCTATGGTCTTTGATTGCTCTGAAACTCAACAAATCAACAAACCCGATCGAGACAAGTTCTGGTTACCATGAATATACTCTGCAACTTACCAACACAATTCTCCATCAAACCTAGCCTAATCTCTTCCATGACTAATGGTGATCATCCTGCGCTAACAACCTAATATTATAATGCACTATGCCACAAGTTCCAAGCCCTAACAGTTTTTACAACCTGCTAACAATCATCACCAAACCACTCCAAACTCATCCTAATTGCTCTACTAACATCCTACATCATATCTAAACTAACAAAACTATGCTAAACTAACTGAACTAATCAATTTGAATGAAAACGCACCTGATGCAAAAGCTTGAAAACAGCTATGGAAACTCGTGAATCCACCAACACCAATGCTCAGATCTTGATCAGTGAGTGAAGCTCTTGCTTCTGTATGCAACACTTGAATGAAACTTAGCTTGAATTGTGCTATCAACTTGAAATTGCAATTTTGATGTTGATGATTATAGTGCTCGAAAATGGATTGATTACACCTTGTTCTTGGTTGAATTCTGATCTATGATGATGAATCAGTATAATGAAGTTGATTTTGATGATGATTGGTGAAGAATTTGAAGAATTGAAGTGAAGATGCAATGAGAAAGAATGAGAGAATTTGGGAAATTCTTGGTGAAAAATGAATCCAACCCTTGCTCAATTCTGATTTCATGACTATATAGTGTTCAATGGTAACTTCTAGATCCCTCTTACACATTCCCTTGCCTTCCAACTTTGATTCATTTTGGCTATGTTTCTTAAAATGCAAGTAACCAAGGATAACTTTGAAATCTTCCACTAAACTCAAAAAAGTGCTTGAACCATTGTCTTTAGAATGTCTTTTCCATTCAAAATCATATATTGGAAGTCTCCATTTGGACTTATAAATCTCCCAAACCATTTTTCATTTTGACTTTATTCAAATTATAAGCCATTTTAGTTCAAATTTGGACCAATCATGCAACTTCATGTTATGAGCTTTTCCAACAATTTGTGACCTTCTTTCTAGACTTAAAATCACATTTGGAGCAAGTTTGATGTTGTAAGTTTTTCCATTTGAGGCCTCCTTGTATGAGTTTTGGACATAGGTTAAAATGACCTGTAATTCACAAATGCCCAAAATACCCTTTGCTTGCCAAGGCCATAAGTTGAGTTCCACACATCATATGAGGGCATGCTATACCATTCTAGAAAGCTAAGACAATGAGGAACAATTCTTATGTTTACCAGAAATTCATTTGAAATCTCCTTGAGGGGTAAAACTAGCTTGGAAGTCCAGTCACTTTCACAGACAAAATTTCAGATACCTCAGATGACCTGTAACTTGCAAGGACCATAACTTGAGTTCTATAAATCTCCTGGATGTCTTCCACCACTCAAATTAAAGGTCTTGAGATCCTCTACAAGTTTCATGTTGGCCAAGAAGCCATTTGAAGCTAGCATTTTGACTTATCTTGCTTGGAAATTTGACCTAAACTAGGGGATTTTACACAGAAACCCTAATTTAGAAACTCCTCTTCTCCTTGATTTCTCTTGAATTCTCCTTGGCATATCTCCATATCCTTCTTTATATGTCCCATGATGAACCCCACATCTCTCCACTAGACTTGAATGCTCCTTAAATCCGTCAATTGACCTAGGGTTGACCTAGGGTTGACCCAGATGAAACCCTAGTTGACTGCCTTCAGTTATAGCTCTTGTGCTCTCATCAATGACTTGTCTCCCTCTCCAAATGACTTTCTAAGTCTCTCATAATGTCTAGATACTCTCCATGCCTTCAATTCACAGCTCACAACCCTCTTGTTGACCCTCAGATACCCTCAGCTAGGAGATGGACTCAAGGCTTGATCTGTTGAACTCTTTGCTTTCAAATTCTTTCCTGATGACTTGAATGAGATTGAATTGGGATAATAACCTCTTGATAGGCTTCTAGAGATGAGAATAATGATTGGTCCCCTGTTGAATGACTTGCTATGCTTATGCTATGCAGATGATTAGTCTATGTACATGACTCTATATGCAAATGCTAATGACATTGAAACATAAACCAAGTGAATAAGGTTGGGCAAATTTTAGGGTGCAACAGCCCTCCTCAGGGGTCGAACCCACGCTTGCATGGTGAAAGGCGAAATATGGCATATGGTCTTGCCACTGGGGTGGCTATACATCCGTTTGTATAGTCACCCCCATAAATATATATGGGAGAATGAAGACCAGGCTGGAAAAAGAACAAGGCAAATTCATCCAAATGCATTTTGGTCCTAACTTTCTCAAATGTTGATGGATTTTGATGAAATTTTAGTGTAAACTGACTAGAATTTTATGAGGAGCAAGATGGTTCTTTTAGAATTTTGAAATTATGCTTCATTCTAAAAAACCGATAGCATGCGTCTTTTTGGAATTTGATGCATTTTGAAATGTGACTCATGATACAGTTAGTTCCAAATTCAAATGACCATGCAAACATGTTACATATGTGTTGATGAAGGAGTCTAACACTTAGAAGAAGTTCAAAACCATCTGATATGGCAAATTTCATGTCAATTTGCAAGATAGTGAACAAAATGCATGATGATGAGCAGATGCGGTTCAAAACAGTTTCATGTCATTTTAATCATGCACACAACACGCATTCATGATAAGGGATGGATTCAATCATCAAAACCAATTGGAATCAGGCTGCCAGGAAAAATGTCATACCAGTTGCAAAATATCATGTGTAGATGCATGATGACGCTCAAATCTCAGTCTGTGCACAAACTAGTTAAATCAAGTATGCAGACACCTCATGTACATGGTATAGATCATGATTAATCAACCAATACAGTTCAAGACAGTTTGTTACAAAATGTGTCATTTTGAGTTGCAATAGTGATATGTTGAAGTGTGAAAACAGCAATTTTGGGTTACAACTCAAATCAAACCAAATCAGTCATACATACATGTTGCAAATGTGTATTAAAATGAGTCTAAGTGATCAATTTGGTGCCAAGCAAAGCAATGAGTGAGTTGGTGCTCATACTGCTCAAGTGAGCTGGTGAAATGCAGTGTGATATCAAAACAGTTTTTTTATGAAATTCTCAAGTCAAACTGATCATGTGGATATATTAGAAATGTGATATGTAAGTGATCTAAGCAGGAACTGATGTTGGAAATAAGCTAACATGAGGAATGATATATCAGTTGCAAATTGCCAATGTAAAGATGCATGATGAAACTCAACTCTCAGCTTATGCACTAACTGGTTGATTTAAGTGTGTAGGCACTTCATACATGTGATATAAGTCATGTTTGATCAAGCAAGAAAGTTCAAAACAGTTTGGTTCAGAATGTGGTATTTGTGTTGCAAATGAGATGTGTTAAAGTGTGAAAACAGGAATTCTGAGTTACAACTCAAATCAATCCAAACCAGTCACTCATACATGTTACAAATGTGTATTAAAATGAGTCTAAGTGATCAATTTGGTGCCAAGCAAAGCAATGAGTAAATTGGCATGTGAACTGCTCAAATGAGCTTGTGAGAGTGCAGTGAGCAAGTTAAATCAGAATGTGAGCAATAATTGAGCAATACAATCATATACACATCGTTCACATATAGGTTTGAGTGTGTTCAAGCAATTGGCAAGGTTCAAATTGGACTGTGGCAGAATTTGGCATTAAAGTTGGCATTTGGTGATTAAACAAGCATGAACAAACTCAAAATCATTATGAGGCATAAACAAGCTAAGCTAAACATTCATACACACTCAATATGTGACAACAAATGATTCCAAACTCAAAAACCAGTTTACACACGAATGGTCATGCTGCTGCCCAAGATTGGTTCACAATGCAGTTGCAAGGCATTTTCATTACAAGTAGCAATTTTCAATCAAACAAACATATGAACACACATGCTATATGGTATAGGTCATGTCTAAAGTGTCAAGATAAGTTCAGACCAACTATGCAAGAGATCCAACATATGAAACAAACAAACTCAGCTATGTATCAGTTTTGATGACAAACACATTTTGGCATGGCATTGGTATGAGCAAGGTTGAGGGAAACTTACCTCTTGTAGATGAGCTCTAAGCCAGCAAAAAATACCAAGAAAACCAGAGGTGCTTCCTTCTTTTGTAGTGATATGGGGATTGCTTCCTCTTGAAGCAACAAAGCCAAACTCCAAGTTGTTGCACCCTAAAATTTGACCAACCGGGTCCCGTATTTGGTCCTATGTTTCGACGCATGACCGCATTCGCATCTGCATATCGCATACAGTGCATTTTTCTCATTTGTCTTGGTTTTATCGGGATCACAGCTCTCGTCTCGCGTCTCAGGTGTTTTTAACCAGTTTAGATAGATAGAATCGTATTTTTGGGATATTTCGGTGCCCGTTTATTTTTACCGGCTATTTTGGTGCGCTCTCGTGGTGTTATGTGTCGTTCGGTGCTTATTTTGTTCCTCTGGGAATTATTGTGATTTTTCTGGATTTTATTGGCCATTTTTAGGGTTTAAATAGATTTAAATCATTTTTAGCATTTTTTAGGATTTAATAGGATTTTTAATAGTTTTAGGATTTTAATAGTTTTAATTCTTTTTAAATAGATTTAAGTCATTTTTAGATTAATGTAGAATATTAACAGTTTTTTCTTTTAGAATATTAATTGATTTTTGAATATATTTTTTAGATATAGAATAGTAATAGGTTTTAATATTTTAATAGTTTTTAGAACATATTAGAGTCTTAATAGATCTTTTTAAACCATTTTAATAGAAGAATATAGTTTCTTAATAGTTTTATTAGAATAATAGATTTTCTTTTATAATAAATAATATAGGTCTTATTAGAGATTTATTAGTTTAATTTTTAGATTAGGGAATTAATAGAGTTGTTAGGATAATTTTCTTTTTAGGATTAATTGAGATTTAGTTAGGATTAATTAGTTGTAATCATTTCCATTAATTTTTAATCCAGATTTAGTTGTTTTTTAATCCATATCAGTTTTTTTTGGTTTCTGTCATGATTTTCGGTGGGCCTTATTACCCATTTCGCAGAAGCCCAAATCAGTCCACAAAGTCCAGAAATCTCCAGCATTCTCCAGAAAGTTCCAGAAAAATCTCAAGGTATAAAGTCTCAGCTACACGTGTTAGATCGAGGAGGACCCACATTTCGCAGCCACATCACGCCACCCCATAATTTCCACTAGCCCCATAATCGGACACGCGTTTCCCACTATCTCACTCCCACTCCACGTGTTTCACTACCACACTTCCCTCTGAGCCACTTGTCGCCACCTGAAGCTCACCGGTTGCATGGCCGGCGGCCATGCAACCACCGCCACTACCAGATTCCGACCACCCTAACAGCTTCCCGCCGGCAACCCCTAACTAAATCCGGCCACCGCAACTGAATCCCTCCGCCCTAACTTCCACCGGAAAACTGGAAAATTCCCCCAGAAACATTCAAATCATCAGCTCTTCATCTTTCTCCTCTCACCATCATCTTTTCCGATTCAAAAACGTCCACAACTTCGATCAAACATTCATCAGAAACCATCCCCCAGCCAAGATCCAGGCTCGTCAGAGATCCACGAAGAACGCGCCAAGTCCTTCATTGGGCGCTCGTTGTTTTTCCAGAAACCTATCATTATTCATCAACTGTTCAACATCACCAAGAAAATTGCCAAGAACACGAAGAACGCTTTCAGCGCAAGTCTAACAACCTTCATCATTTCTTCATGGTTCAAGAAATCTCCAAACACGCAAAGGTTTTCAAATCGCCTTCAAGAAACCTTCATAGTGTTCGTTGTTGCTTCACCTTCGTGAAGATTCTCCAGGAATCACCAAACACGTAGATCTTCAACAAGAGCGACTTCCACCCAGATTCTTTAAAGCACCTTCAACCTGGGAACAAGACTTGTTGCGTTCATCATAAACTTCATGTGAGTTCCTCAGGGTTCTTCAAATATTTGTCAGGAAGTCCATCCAAATCTCTAGATCGTCATCTAGAATCTTCAGAAATGTTCATCAGGAACTCAAGCGCCAAAATTGTTTCTAGATCCAGGTTTTTTCTTCCGTCTTCAAGCACTTTCATCTCCGGATTGACGATGATACCGTTACGAGTTGGTTCATGCTTTGTTAAGCTGGTGGTGGTTGGTTTGAGCAAGGTTGATGAAACGCAGATGAAACGAGGGTTGTTTGGGAAGATTGAGTCTGTGAAGAATAAGATTGAAGGAGGCTCAGAGAGTGAAAACTGAGAAAGGTTGGGACGAAAGATCGAGAGAGAGTTGGAGAAGAAAGGGAGAACGACGCAACAGATGTGAACAGTGGAGAAGAGATAGAGGGATATTAGGGTTCTGGCTGGAAGAGGCTGTTGGGTAATGGATAGGGAGGCTGGGCCTTGCTGAAGCCCAACCGGTTTTTTTTGGTTCATACTCACCTCCATTTTTGTTTAAGGCACCCCCACCCTGTGTGTATTATTTTTTGTGGGCTGGGCCTGTGGATTTCTTACTAATTGTATCCCTGTAGCCTGTGTACCCCCTCCCCTTATTTTCTTTTCTTTTGTATTTTTCATATATAGTTTTATGAAAAAAGAAATGAAAAAGAGATATTAAAAAAGAAAAAGAATATATTGAAAAAAGGAAAAAAGATATTAGAGAAAAACAATAAAGGAAAGTATTGTGAAAAAGAAAAGAAAAGAAATATTATGGGAAAAAATAATAGAAAAAGAAAAGTGAAAAAACAATAAAAGAAAATACAATATTAGAAAAGAAATACATAGAAAAATACAGAAAAAATATGAAAAGATATTTTGGAAAAAAGGAGAAAAAAGTTGAAAAGGAAAGAAGGAAAAAGAGGAAAAAATATTAAAGTAGACTTAATATTTTTTAGAGTGCATTTTTTAGAGTTTATTCAGTTTCAGGGATAGCTTAGACGTCCACTTGTTAGGGGACTTTTTCATTCGATTTTTCAGGATAGGATAGGATAGTATTTCCTAGGAGATTTATTTTTCAGTATTCAATCATTGTAATCATTTTTCAGAATGTTAATAAAACGAGATTTGAGTTGTGGTCCCGATAGTAGCCGAACTACAGCTGCTCTGATTTCTCGTACCAGACGAGAATATGTAGGCATAGGATGCGATATCCTAGCGAGCACACTAACAACTGACTTTCTATTCTCTCGCTGCTGTGCGATCGAGACTTTCCCGCTGACGACTAATTGATACCCTTTTTCTCTCTTGCTCGAGGGCATTTGAGACCAAGTCGTAGTTTTGCCCATAGGTCCCCGAACCTTTGAAGCCAGTTTATTTTCTCACTGCTGTGTGAGAATCCTTGTTTAGCCGTAGTTAGCCTGAACTACGTAAAGCTCTGATCTTCCATGCAGTGTGGAAGTACGTAGGCACAAGACGCGAGGTCTTGGCGAGCCAATTTCCCTGTAGTCCCGAACTATGTTGACTCTGACTTTCTCTCTTGAGAATACGTAGGCATAGAGTGCGACGCTCTATCGAGTCAATTCCCTTCCGTTTAGATTTAGCAGTCGTAGATAGATTGTTTTGCATCCTTTAGACAACCCAAGCAAGCGTGGATCCCGTCGAGTACGACGGACGTGAGGGGTGCTAATACCTTCCCCTTGCGTAACCGACTCCCGAACCCAGGTTTTGGTTGCGATGACCATACCTTTCGCGGTTTTTTGCGAGGTTTACTTCGAGCGTTTCCTTTCCCTCCGTTGGGATAAATAACGCACGGTGGCGACTCTTCTGTCAGCCGGCGCCGATTTTCGCAGTAGCGACAGCTGGCGACTCTGCTGGGGACTGCGATAGTTCCCTATGTGAGTCTGCTGGGGATCCAACGTCCCCTGGCCGCTAAGGACTGCGATAGTCCTTATGCATGTGGGATCCAACGTCCCCTAAGAGAGAGTCAATCCTAGCGCTTGTTTGCTTGTCTATTGGGGTTTATTTATCGATATTATCTGTTGTTGTTGGGGTGTTACGGGTGTTCTATGATTGAGAGATAAGCCGGACCTGGGCTTGGAGTGCACCTTAGACTTAGAGTAGAGATTAGTGGGTGCGTACTGGCTTTGCTTGTACTAGTGTCCCGCGAAATCTACACTCGGACGATGTTCTTCTGGTTGACTTCTTTTTCTACCCTTTGGGTCGAGGGGGTTGTTTGGTCAGTTGGATTGTCGACTCCGGGAACCGATCATTTGGAAGTTAGCTAAGTGGGGCCTCTTCAGGACTCGATGATGACACTCCTTCTGGGAATCGTATCGTCAGTTTTGAAAGTCTGTGACGCTGACGACCGCATAGGATGCCGTACCTTGTCAGATATAGGTCCACACCTGTGAGTGGGGGGTTTTTTTGCAGGAAACTTGACTTCCAACCTACCCGTTATTTTGGTCTCTCTTTAGAGCAACCGTACTCCGTCAGCAGTGCAGTAGTGTCCAGAGATTGTGTGGGGGCTGTGGTCCCGTTGTTTGCTGCATCTTGCATATCATGTGCATATCAGTGTTGCATCATATTGCATATCATCCTCCAGTTAGCCAGAGTTCTGATCCAGCCTTTGTTTCCTGAAGGTGATTACCCGGAGTTTGGATTGAGCAGCTGATGATTGTCAGAAGACCGACCTAGGGGTTGAGTAGATTTGAGCGGAATCAAGCATTGAAGTCAGCCGAAGATTATCAGTAGCTATGTCTGAAGGCAATTTCCAGTCTCCTAACACCCTGACGGGGTTCACTATGGCGTCCAACCCTCTGTACGATTCTATGGAAGACTTCCCGCAAGTGAACAACGTTACTGCAGACCAAGTTGTACAGCCTTCTGTTATGGACCGAGATCGGCATGAGCAGTTTGTTGCCCAGAATGAGCGTCTTCCTCCTGTTACCAATCAAGGTGTTGCTTTCCCTGTGATGAATTACCGAAGAAATATTCCAATGGCTGGGATGGTAGATCCAAGAGATCTTGAAAATGATAGAAGACTCCGAGCGTTGGAAGAAGGAATAAAAGCTTTGAAAGCCAAAGATGCTGTTAACCTGGATGCTGTAGGCATGTGTTTGGTTCCTGACCTGGTGTTGCCTTATAAGTTCAAAGTGCCGAAATTTGAGAAGTACACGGGAGATAGCTGTCCGAAGCTGCATTTGATGATGTTCTGTCGAAGAATGACTGCGTTTGTGCGAGATGACAAATTGATGATTCATTGCTTTCAAGATAGTCTGATTGGGGCATCTTTGAGGTGGTATATGCAGTTAGAGAGAAATCAGATTCAATCTTGGATGGATTTAGCCAGAGCTTTTCTGAAGCAGTACGATTATAACCTAGACGTAGCTCCCTATCGCATGCATTTGCAAGAGTTGTCTCAAGAAAACAATGAACCCATCAGGAAATATGCTCAGAGATGGAGAGAATTTGCTGCTAGAGTGCAACCACCGATGTTAGACCAAGAGCTGGCAAGCATGTTTGTAGATTCCCTACAAGATCCGTACTTCGAAAGATTGCTCGGACTTCCGGTAAGTTTCTCTAACGTGATAGCATTAGGAGAACGCCTTGAGTATGCCATAAGAATTGGGAAGATTCAGATTGCTTCAAATGATCAAGCTGGTGAAACTGAATATCCTTGTGACTATCAGAATGAAGAAGGAGATGTGATCAATGCAGTCATGCCAAAGGTTGAATATCCTCGAAGCGAATCAGTGAATTTTGTTGGTTCATCATCTTATCAGAGATCAGTACCTCCTGTGGCTTGTTATACTGAACAGACAGCCGTGCCTAGGGCACCATATCAGGAACCTTATGTCGCTTCCATCGCAGATCAGCGAACTCGTGGCCAAGGTTATCAGAATCAGCGTCAAAATCAGAGCAGACCTCGCAACAACTTGGAACGAAGGAAAGCTCCTTCTCACCCAGTACCTATGCCGTATAGCCAGTTGCTACCATCTTTGATCCAGAAGTCTCTGGTGGAACCTAAAGCTCTTAAGCCAGTTCCAGAACCTTACCCTCCTGGGTATAATCCCCACGTTCAGTGTGGTTATTATGGTGGCTCTCCGGGACATTCGACAAAAGATTGTAAAGCATTTCAGGAGAAAGTACAGCAGTTGATTGACCAGGATCGCATTTCCTTTCGGGAAGGATTTCTGTTTGTTCATCCCAACCGCTCAGCTGTCTAAGCTCGTAGACTCGGAAAGTATTCCCCAGCAAAAGCCAGTGGTTCAGACAGGCGGGCGCCTCAACATTGGCAGTCCTCAAATTTTTATATCATTTGCATTTGTAGTTTCTTTTTCTGTTAGTTACTACCTGCTTTTTAAACATTGTATGTTTCGAATGGTGATAATAATAAAGTGACTATGCATTTTTCTGAATTAATCATGTCGTTGTCGCTCATTTACTGCATTGCACTGACACTTGCATTTTATTCACTCCACTTTATCACTGTGACTAGCAAAGTTAGGAGGGAGGATGACGAAACTAAAGCTCATAACCGATGATCGTATGCTTTCAGATAAGACCGTACCGATGATGTACAAGGCATTGTTTCAAATCCCCTAAACACTGGAGATATAAGGAGTTAGTCCCTTGTTAACCACTTCGAGCCAGGAAGTAGAAGTTTTTAGGACTTTTAAACCCTCACATCTTAACCCGGGGCAGGGTAGTCGTCAGTTAGCTTGACCGAGCATTCAAGTCTTACAGAGGAGTGTTGTCTTTCGAGGACCAACTACAGTTTATACCTTTCAAGTGGTTAAACCTCACCAATCAGGAGTGAGACAGTTACAATCCTTTCGGAGCAATCAAGACAACCAGTGTCACCCGACTTTGTTCCAAAAGAAAGAAGAAAGAAAGCCCGCTAAGTAAAAAAGAAAGAAAAAGTTGGAAAGCTAATACTTAGGCAAAAATCAGGGCATCCCGCTGGACTTCAAAAAGAAAAAAAATCGAAAAGAACTCAAAATGAGTCAGTCCAGGCAAAAAAATTAGGGAATCAAAAGAATGAAAAAGAGGGATAAAAATTTTTCCCCGACAAATCACAAAGTCGTGTACACAGACACCAAAAACGAAAAGGAGTAACTATCACTCCGAAAAACCCTGTGAATTTGCTATGGTTCTTACCATTCAACATATCTCTCGAAGAGGCGAGCGCTTGTGCCAGGTTAACTGAACCTTAGGATCGGAGATCATCACGAAGAAGGGGTGGGTACAAATCAAAATTTGAGCCAAATATCCTTTGTTTCACGAACCGTGAACCCGACCACGATACAACCCTCAAAAGACCTAATTGAGGTAGGGTTATTCTGAAGCGCATTACGATAAGGTTGAGTAACCTGACTCCTTCTTGACTTGCTAGTCACATCCTTGTTGTATTTCCACTGACCACGTAAGCACTACGTTTGAACTTTGGTTCATTCGTCACTCAATCATGCATGTAAATGAGTGACAGCTCAATTTTTTTTCAAAATCTGCATAACCATTGCATTAAGATTACCATTCGTAAGCAGACGATTTTTAATTGCAGGTTAGTAGTTGGCATGAAAGAAATTCCAACAGGGAATCGTTGAGCAGGACTGAGTAATTCAGTAGTCTGAACCAGGATGGTGTATGTTGTGAAGACCTATGAATCCGGGGCATTGACTTCCAGTAAGTTCAGTATCAGTTAGTCTGAGGACCAGTCCCAAAGTTTCAGTTGAGCAGGGGCAGTTTATTTGAGAAGCAGTTGATCAGAATGAGTTTTCTCGAGAGCCAATCAGGGGCAGCTATGCAGAGCGTTGAGATTTGAAAGCAGATACTTCGGGTGGATAATCAGATCAGGTCATGTCGCTAGAACGCTCATTCAGGGGCAAGTCATCGCAGAGAATGTTGAAATCAACCAGGGTTGATAGGGGTCTAATGGAGATTGAATTCTGTTGTCGTACAGATACCGGGGCAAATATTCTCGAAGTCGTCTCGAAGCAAGCTGTTCAGAGCAAGTACTCCCAAGAGTTAGATTGGGGCAAGTTGAATTGTACTGGGGCAAGTTGTTCGAGCCAGTCTTTTTACCCCCAGCTGAGTGTACTGGGGCAAGTTGTTCAAACCAGCCTGTTCATCCCCAGCCGGAGTTGAGTATCGGGGAATCATGTCAATACCCTTACCAAAAACCTTAGCATTTCGAAAAAGGCGTTGCTGTTGTTGGATCATTATCCTACAGTTTAAACCTGTTGCGTGTCAGTAACCAGTCATTCCCAATGTCCAGTTCTCGCCTGGAAAACCGGTAACCAGTTCTCGTCTGGCCTACCCTTCCGTAAGCATCAGTTCCCGTCTGGTGCAGTTTATTGTAAACATCAGTTCCCGTCTGGTGTAGTTTATTATAAGCATCAGTTCCCGTCTGGTGTAGTTTATTGTAACCAGTTCTCGTCTGGTCACTGTTTCTTCAAGTGTTGTATCAGTTCTCGTCTGGTACATGTCGTTGCGTAACCCGTTCTCGCCTGATCATCGTGTGTTTTAACCTATGTGTTATACCAGTTCTCGTCTGGTGTACGTCAGCTTTCAGCCAGTTCTCGCCTGGTTGTCTATGCTTCAGTCTGTTATCCAGTCAGCCCCGTCTGATGTCCAAACCAAATCAATTCTCGTTCGATAACCTATCTTCCTATCAGTTCTCGTCTGGTAGTTTACCTTTGAATGCTAGTTCTCGTCTAGTATTTTCCATATCTTTCACTGTGTACATAATCCGTGTTTACCCTAAACCAGAAAAACAAAAAAAAAGCCTAAAGGTATCTGACACAGTATTTCCCAATGACTCGTATGCTGTCATGTTCCCCGATACGAAGCTCGACGGATACCAGTGCTCCGATTAGTGTTTGAAATCCTTGAGGATGTTGTTAAATCAGAATTGCTACTCTTCAGCAGATGAAAGTTGCATATTATCCCCAGAAGAGTTGAGATTGCATTTTACCCCGTATCAGAGTAGGATCAGAAGTATCCTCAGCAGATTAAGATTGATATCCTTGATAGTAGGGGCATTTCCAGTAGTGCGTTGAGCGCAATCAATCCCAGTTCGGGTCCATCCCCGCAGAGCGCAATCAGTTACCAATGGTTTAAAGAAAGCATCCCCGAGCAGAGTTGTTTTTCTTTCCCCAGTGAAGTCGTCAAGCAGGGTTGCCTTTTCATTTCTCCAGCAGGACGGTTATCCCCAACGGATTTGGTTTCCCTTTTCCAGCATTTATTTTGCTGAGATGGTTCTGTGACTTCGGTTCATCCCCAGTAAAGTTGACGTTACCTTCGGCATTTATTTTGCCAAGTGGTTTCCAGACCTGGTGTTCTCTGGCAGCTAGAGCCTGCATTAGCATTTGAATATATAGTCATTGCATCTATCAAACATATAACATTTTCATGCCGTCTGGGCATCGCATTTTCAAACAGAACGCATAGCATTTGCATGTCATATAGGGCATCGCATCATTTCAAGCATACGCATGTCGAAACATAGACCAGGTTGGTTACCTATTGGATTTCAAATTTGTTCCCTTGCAGAGTTGTATGGTTAAGCTTCTCGTCTTCCCCAACGGAGTGATTCCTCATTTGGTTGTTACGTCAACATCGAAAAAACAACAACAGAGATTGACATATATCAGGTTTCTGAAGCTGCCGCCTTCGTCAGAATAGGTGCCAGGCAGTTCAATTCAGAATTCCCCAGGAGAATTGTCCTCAAGTTCGCAGTGAACTGTGAGTTGACCGGATTTGATCCCATGAGAGAGATGGGAATCAAGGTGTTTGCTTTTTTGAAGCATTATTCCAATACTTGTGGCGTCACACAGGTGATTGGTGGTGGCAAAGGAGAATAAAATTTTATCAGAAAATTGATCAGTTATTGCCGTGACAACCAAACTTCAGTTTATTGGAAGCTTTTCCTCAAGCAGTTTTGCAGTATATTCCCGCGGTTGGCAAATTTCAGGGTTTCATTTGTATTCAACCGTCATCTACCTTCGAATGTTTGAAAGCTGAGCGCTCTTCACCCATTCAGGTCGAAGCCGCTTGAATAGGGGCAGCTGTTGCACCCTAAAATTTGACCAACCGGGTCCCGTATTTGGTCCTATGTTTCGACGCATGACCGCATTCGCATCTGCATATCGCATACAGTGCATTTTTCTCATTTGTCTTGGTTTTATCGGGATCACAGCTCTCGTCTCGCGTCTCAGGTGTTTTTAACCAGTTTAGATAGATAGAATCGTATTTTTGGGATATTTCGGTGCCCGTTTATTTTTACCGGCTATTTTGGTGCGCTCTCGTGGTGTTATGTGTCGTTCGGTGCTTATTTTGTTCCTCTGGGAATTATTGTGATTTTTCTGGATTTTATTGGCCATTTTTAGGGTTTAAATAGATTTAAATCATTTTTAGCATTTTTTAGGATTTAATAGGATTTTTAATAGTTTTAGGATTTAATAGGATTTTAATAGTTTTAATTCTTTTTAAATAGATTTAAGTCATTTTTAGATTAATGTAGAATATTAACAATTTTTTCTTTTAGAATATTAATTGATTTTTGAATATATTTTTTAGATATAGAATAGTAATAGGTTTTAATATTTTAATAGTTTTTAGAACATATTAGAGTCTTAATAGATCTTTTTAAACCATTTTAATAGAAGAATATAGTTTCTTAATAGTTTTATTAGAATAATAGATTTTCTTTTATAATAAATAATATAGGTCTTATTAGAGATTTATTAGTTTAATTTTTAGATTAGGGAATTAATAGAGTTGTTAGGATAATTTTCTTTTTAGGATTAATTGAGATTTAGTTAGGATTAATTAGTTGTAATCATTTCCATTAATTTTTAATCCAGATTTAGTTGTTTTTTAATCCATATCAGTTTTTTTTGGTTTCTGTCATGATTTTCGGTGGGCCTTATTACCCATTTCGCAGAAGCCCAAATCAGTCCACAAAGTCCAGAAATCTCCAGCATTTTCCAGAAAATTCCAGAAAAATCTCAAGGTATAAAGTCTCAGCTACACGTGTTAGATCGAGGAGGACCCACATTTCGCAGCCACATCACGCCACCTCATAATTTCCACTAGCCCCATAATCGGACACGCGTTTCCCACTATCTCACTCCCACTCCACGTGTTTCACTACCACACTTCCCTCTGAGCCACTTGTCGCCACCTGAAGCTCACCGGTTGCATGGCCGGCGGCCATGCAACCACCGCCACTACCAGATTCCGACCACCCTAACAGCTTCCCGCCGGCAACCCCTAACTAAATCCGGCCACCGCAACTGAATCCCTCCGCCCTAACTTCCACCGGAAAACTGGAAAATTCCCCCAGAAACATTCAAATCATCAGCTCTTCATCTTTCTCCTCTCATCATCATCTTTTCCGATTCAAAAACGTCCACAACTCCGATCAAACATTCATCAGAAACCATCCCCCAGCCAAGATCCAGGCTCGTCAGAGATCCATGAAGAACGCGCCAAGTCCTTCATTGGGCGCTCGTTGTTTTTCCAGAAACCTATCATTATTCATCAACTGTTCAACATCACCAAGAAAATTGCCAAGAACACGAAGAACGCTTTCAGCGCAAGTCTAACAACCTTCATCATTTCTTCATGGTTCAAGAAATCTCCAGACACGCAAAGGTTTTCAAATCTCCTTCAAGAAACCTTCATAGTGTTCGTTGTTGCTTCACCTTCGTGAAGATTCTCCAGGAATCACCAAACACGTAGATCTTCAACGAGAGCGACTTCCATCCAGATTCTTTAAAGCACCTTCAACCTGGGAACAAGACTTGTTGCATTCATCATAAACTTCATGTGAGTTCCTCAGGGTTCTTCAAATATTTGTCAGGAAGTCCATCCAAATCTCTAGATCGTCATCTAGAATCTTCAGAAATGTTCATCAGGAACTCAAGCGCCAAAATTGTTTCTAGATCCAGGTTTTTTCTTCCGTCTTCAAGCACTTTCATCTCCGGATTGACGATGATACCGTTACGAGTTGGTTCATGCTTTGTTAAGCTGGTGGTGGTTGGTTTGAGCAAGGTTGATGAAACGCAGATGAAACGAGGGTTGTTTAGGAAGATTGAGTCTGTGAAGAATAAGATTGAAGGAGGCTCAGAGAGTGAAAACTGAGAAAGGTTGGGACGAAAGATCGAGAGAGAGTTGGAGAAGAAAGGGAGAACGACGCAACAGATGTGAACAGTGGAGAAGAGATAGAGGGATATTAGGGTTCTGGCTGGAAGAGGCTGTTGGGTAATGGATAGGGAGGCTGGGCCTTGCTGAAGCCCAACCGGTTTTTTTTGGTTCATACTCACCTCCATTTTTGTTTAAGGCACCCCCACCCTGTGTGTATTATTTTTTGTGGGCTGGGCCTGTGGATTTCTTACTAATTGTATCCCTGTAGCCTGTGTACCCCCTCCCCTTATTTTCTTTTCTTTTGTATTTTTCATATATAGTTTTATGAAAAAAGAAATGAAAAAGAGATATTAAAAAAGAAAAAGAATATATTGAAAAAAGGAAAAAAGATATTAGAGAAAAACAATAAAGGAAAGTATTGTGAAAAAGAAAAGAAAAGAAATATTATGGGAAAAAATAATAGAAATAGAAAAGTGAAAAAACAATAAAAGAAAATACAATATTAGAAAAGAAATACATAGAAAAATACATAAAAAATATGAAAAGATATTTTGGAAAAAAGGAGAAAAAAGTTGAAAAGAAAAGAAGGAAAAAGAGGAAAAAATATTAAAGTAGACTTAATATTTTTTAGAGTGCATTTTTTAGAGTTTATTCAGTTTCAGGGATAGCTTAGACGTCCACTTGTTAGGGGACTTTTTCATTCGATTTTTCAGGATAGGATAGGATAGTATTTCCTAGGAGATTTATTTTTCAGTATTCAATCATTGTAATCATTTTTCAGAATGTTAATAAAACGAGATTTGAGCTGTGGTCCCGATAGTAGCCGAACTACAGCTGCTCTGATTTCTCGTACCAGACGAGAATATGTAGGCATAGGATGCGATATCCTAGCGAGCACACTAACAACTGACTTTCTGTTCTCTCGCTGCTGTGCGATCGAGACTTTCCCGCTGACGACTAATTGATACCCTTTTTCTCTCTTGCTCGAGGGCATTTGAGGCCAAGCCGTAGTTTTGCCCATAGGTCCTCGAACCTTTGAAGCCAGTTTATTTTCTCACTGCTGTGTGAGAATCCTTGTTTAGCCGTGGTTAGCCTGAACTACGTAAAGCTCTGATCTTCCATGCAGTGTGGAAGTACGTAGGCACAAGACGCGAGGTCTTGGCGAGCCAATTTCCCTGTAGTCCCGAACTACGTTGACTCTGACTTTATCTCTTGAGAATACGTAGGCATAGAGTGCGACGCTCTATCGAGTCAATTCCCTTCCGTTTAGATTTAGCAGTCGTAGATAGATTGTTTTGCATCCTTTAGACAACCCAAGCAAGCGTGGATCCCGTCGAGTACGACGGGCGTGAGGGGTGCTAATACCTTCCCCTTGCGTAACCGACTCCCGAACCCAGGTTTTGGTTGCGATGACCATACCTTTCCCCGTTTTTTGCGAGGTTTACTTCGAGCGTTTCCTTTCCCTCCGTTGGGATAAATAACGCACGGTGGCGACTCTTCTGTCAGCCGGCGCCGATTTTCGCAGTAGCGACACAAGTCAGTTGAAGTTGTAGTGTTTTCAGTTGATTTGTGAGACCTCAAACAGTTGTGATATGGTGTATGGGAGGTGTGTGGAGTGTTGGATCATCAAGAAACAGCTTGGATCAAGTTTTGGCAAGTCTTGAGGCTTATGGTCAAACTTTCATGGTGTGACAGTTGACTTTTGTGGAAATGTGTTTTTTGAGTGGTTTGAAGGTATGGACACCTTCTATATGGTATATATGATTTGTGTGGATGCTGATTAGTGGCTTGGAAGTTGTGGAACTGGTCTTGAGCAGAGTTTTGCTCAAGACAGTTTTTCTAGTGAAATGGAAGGTTTTTGAACATTGGAACTCTAGAGGAAGAGAGGAAAGATTGAGAGCATGTCACTCTTGGTTTCTAGAGAAGGCCCTGGTGTCCTTTGAAGAGGAAGACAAGGTCTCTATTTATAGTGCAAGAGGAATGAGAGCAAACCTTGAACTTTACCATTTTGGGAGGGAAAGCTTTGGAAGAAAATATTTCCAAATCTTTGGGACAGCCTTGATTCAAATCAATTCCAAGGCTCTAGGCAAGCCAATGACAGTGTGAGAGATGTAATGAGGTGATTGGAGAGGGTCTAGCATGGTAGGACTGCAGCTGCCACATGTGGAAGGGAAAAGTTTCTCTCTCTTCCTCAAAAATGAATAAAATAATGACAAGTGGCTACAACTTGTTTCCCTCCTCATCCTAATCTCTTTTTCTGGTCTTCTCTTCATCCAAGTCACTCTTTATCAGTTAGTAGCATGATCCAAGGGTGGAGAGTGGTTAGAGATGAAAAATTCTGATTTTGAGAAGTTGGGCCAAGTGGATTTTTAGTGTGACAGACCCAACTTCAAGGCACCATAACTCCTAGCTCATAAATCTCCTTGGGGAGTTCTTGTACTTTTTAGAAAGCCCTCATTTAGCTCTACAACTTTCATGTTTTTTGAATTTCCAAATTCTTGATGGAGCTAGGTTGAAAAACCCTTCAAAGTTCTGAAAAAAGTGGTTTGTATGGCCAGAATTTGTCAATTTTCACTAAGTCTTTTACCTTTGAAAAATGATTTTTGCTATAACTCCCACTCCATGCATTTTCTGAATATGGACTGTTGTGGGACTTTTGTAGAGTTTGTCAAGACCTTTCAAACAAGCTTAGAACCACTTCAATTGGATGTGTGGTTGAGGAGTTATGGTTTTGCCCCTTTCGAAACCCTAATTCCCGATTTTTGCAATTACTTCCTAACCCTTAATCCAATGATCATGAATTTTTATGGGGAGGTGTATTATAATATAAGGAACATTTTTCATTCACACCTTGAAGTCAAATTCCTTATTGTTGGAGAGTTGACTTTTTGGTCAACTTTTCGATCAATCGGTGTCTACCGAGTCGCCCGTTGGTGATCCGGACATACTGAGGACTTGAAACTCTTGGGATGGACTTTACTAAGCCATAGGAGCTTAATGGACCTTGATCCCATCATTGAAATACTCTTTGAATCAAAAGTCAAACTACAATTGACTTTTTCTAGTCAAAAAACCTAATCGGGTGTCTCAACTTGCACTGTTCTCGAACCCCGCGTGACCACCTCAAATTGCACTCATTCTTGGTCCAATGTATCATCCTTGATCTTGTTTGAAGTTGGATCAATCCAAAACATTGATTGATCAAACCCTCGAAGTTCCGGTTTTGACGATATGGAACCTTGATTCATCTGCATCTTGTCAAAGATAAACTTGAAAGGGGTTAGGTTAGTTAATCAAATGAATATGATCCTAAAATGATGATGAGGATCTAAGGGGTCAAAATTTGGGGTGCAACAAATACGTCGGCATAGGGCGATGATGTTCTATCGAGTCTCTTTTTTCTTTTTCGTCCCCCGTTTAGTAGTAACTTTTAGATAACTCACCCCTTTGGTTAGACAACAAGCGTGGATCCCGTTGAGTACAACGGACGTGAGGGGTGCTCATACGTTCCCCTTGCGTAACTGACTCCTGAACCCAAGATTTGGTTGCGATGACCTCGTCTTTTCCCGTTCTTTTAGGTTTATTTCGATCATTTCCTTTCCCTCTTTTTAGGATAAATAACGTTCGATGAAGACTCTTATGTTTGTTTCCGCCAGCCCTTTTTAAAGTTGCGACACAACTTCAGTTACATTACAATGATTTCCATTTCCAGTGACAAGAACATATACCAAAAAATAATGAAACATCCTATCATCAATGGAAAATTTTCCAGCAGACCATAATACTCGTTCCGGTTCAGGCCCACTTAGAGATTTAACATGTTTGTTGTAATGATCCAATTTAGATACTATAATAAATTTCTCTTTTATTATACCCTTCCCAAACTTCATCTTCAGGATCAAACAAGAGACTTCCCTCATGTGGAATATCCAAAACTTTTCCAAGCTTTTTAGAATTCAAAACAAGCTTTTTCCTTTCAATAAATGTAAAAAAATTTCCATCTTCTATACTCATATTGCAATAAAAAATTCTACCTTTAGAAGCCATGGGTAGAGTTTGAGAGAAGCTTTAATGGGGTTTTTGGAAGATTTGGAAGAGATGAAATTTGGGTGTTTTGAGAGAGAAATGATGTTTTCACAACTGCTAGGGTAAAATGAGGGGTGAGTAAAAAAATTGGCATTTAAATGATAAGGGTAATTGATGATTGGACCAACCAAGAGAAATAAAATAATTAAAAAAATCTGACAACGAGCAGGTGCAAATCGATTTTTGCATTGGTGCAATTGATTGCATGAATGAAAAAATAAATATGCTACAGGTATCAATCATTTGCACATCAAGTACGAAAAAAATAAGCAAAAACTACAAGTGCAAATCAATTTTCACCAAGTAACAATCGATTGAACTAAAGTAAAAGTTGAAAAATTCAAAATTCAGCAACATAAACATATAAGAAATATCATAAATACATATAAGAATGGAGTAGAAGAAGAGTATGCGACCAAATAAATTGCCGAAAATATAATAGGATAATTAAAAACATGTGTACACCTTAGATACGTTTTTGAAAGAATGATATTGTAACCAATTATGAACTTTGAGATTTTTTACACATTGCTTTCATCCAAGATGCCTAATTTCCTTGTTATTTTGTAAAATGATTCTTTTGCAAGTGGTTTGGTGAGTATATATGCGAGTTGATTATGAGTATCTACGAATGAGACTTCAACATCTTCTTTAAGCACATGATCACAGAGAAAATGATGTCAAATGTCAATATGTTTTGTTCTCAAGTGCATGAATGGATTTTAGTGATGTTTATGACACTTGTGTTGTCACGCTTTAACGGAATGCAACCAAGGTTTACATCATAGTGACTAATTTATTGTTTTAACCAGATAATTTAAGCGCAACAACTTCTTGCAGCAATGTATTCTGCTTCAGTCGTACTGAGAACCACACACGCTTGCTTTTTACTGGACCACGATACAAGAGCCTTTCCAAGAATATGACAGGTTTCGCTTGTGCTTTTTCGATCTATTTTACACCATGCATAGTCTGAGTCAAAAAATCCAATCAAGTTACATACAATACCTTTAGGATACCATAAGCTGGCATTTGTTGTTCCCTTAAGATACTTCATGATTCTCTTCACCGAGGCAAGATGTGATTCCTTTGGATTGACTTGATATCGAGCACTAGACACACGTTGAACATAATGTCAGTACATATTTCCGTCAAATATAGTAATGATCCTATCATACCTCGATATTTTGTAACATCAATTGAAACACCTGCTTCATCTTGATCAATGTAAGTTCCGGATCCCATAGGAGTAGCCATTTCCTTGCAATTGTCCATGTCGAATCTTTTCAGAAGCTCTTTGCAATATTTAGATTGATTGATGAATACCCCATTCTTTGTTTGTTTGATTTGCAACCCAAGGAAGTAGTTCAACTTACCCGTCATGTACATCTTAAATTCTCCTTGCATGATTGATGAAAATTCTTAACATAGGGATTCATTTGTTGATCCAAATATGATGTCATCTACATAAACTTGCACTAAGATAGTATGATGGTTAATTCTTTTAATAAAAAGAGTAGTATCAACTTTACCTTTTTCAAAACCTTTTTCACATAGAAAGTTACTTAACCTATCATACCACGCCCTTGGTGCTTGCTTCAATATGTATAAGGCCTTTTTGAGTTTGTACACATGATTAGGATGTTTGAAGTTTTCAAATCTTGGAGGTTGACTTACATAAACTTCTTCAAGTATGTATCCATTTAGGAATTCACTTTTAACGTCCATCTGGTACAACTGAAAATCCAAAGAATAAGGATATGCTATCAATAATCTAATTGCTTCTAGTCTAGCAACAGGGGCAAATGTTTCCTCAAAATCTATACCTTCTTCTTGATTATAGCCTTGGGCTAATAATATTGCCTAATTCCTAATAATGATACCATTTTCATCTAGCTTATTTTTAAAGATCCATTTAGTTTCTATAATATGTTTATCTTTTGGTATAGGAACTAAATCCCAAACCTGATTTCTTTCAAATTGATTAAGCTCTTCTTGCATGGCTAGAATCCATTGATCACTGTCTAGGGCATCCTTGACTTTATAAGGTTTAATTTGTGAGACAAACGCCATGTTGAGACACACATCTTTAAGATTCAACCTTGTTGTAACACCTTGACTTATATCACCAATGACTTCATCAATTGGATGATCCCGATGGATTCTCCATTCCTTAGGTAGATCATTATCCTTTGATTCTTGTTGAATTGGTTCTTTTTGATGTTTCAGTTGATTTTCATTGTTTGCAATTGGAGTATCTTCCTTAGGAACATCTATAAAATCATCAGCATCATAACGTAAAATAATTTCCTCCTTGAAGGGGTTAGATTCATCAAAAGACACATGCATAAATTCTTCAATTGTTAAAGTTCTTTTGTTATATATTCTATAAGCTTTGCTAGTAAGAGAATATCCTAGAAAAATTCCTTCATCGGATTTTTCATCGAACTTACCAAGATTATCTTTGTCGTTGTTTAGGACAAACAATTTACAACCAAAAATGTGAAAGTGATAAATGTTTGGTTTCCTACCTTTAAAAAGTTCATAGGGGAATTTTTCAAAATAGGTCTAATAAAAACTATATTACTTATGTAGTATGTCGTACTTACTGCATCCTCTCAAAAGTATTTCGGAAGATTTGAATCACTAAGTATAGTCCACGCAAGTTCAACAAGAGACCTATTTTTCCTTTCCACCACTCCGTTTTATTGAGGAGTTCTTGGTACTGAAAATTTATGTAGGATTCCATGTTCTTCAAAAAAAATATTCAAATGAAGCATTCTGAAACTCTCCACCATGATCACTTCTTATGGAGACAATCTTTAGAGATTTCTCATTTTGTATTTGTTTTGCATATTTCTTGAATGCTTTGAAAGCGTCATTTTTCTGCACTAAAAAGAATGCCCAACAAAATCTATAAAATTCATCAATAATAACTAATGGATATACATTAGCTCTGAAGATTCTTGTTCTTGATGGACCAAATAAGTCCATATGCAACAATTGTAGTGGCTTTGAAGTGGACACCACATTCTTAGGTTTGAAAATTGATTTGGTTTGTTTTCCCTTTTGGCAAGTATCACATAATTTATCTTTGACAAACTTTATCGGGACGAGTCGCGTACTAGGTCGCTTTCTTTAAGACGTTTCGCCGTACTGCCAAAATATGCAAAGCAGTCGATTTACGACGACGCCTCCAGGATAAAACAGCCCGTTCAAAATTACGATTATCAGTTGCACACTGATAAATCGCTCTAGAAATACACCTTTCTAAATTATCTGGCGAAAATAGCCAGTCCAGTATCTGGCTGTAATAGCCAGTCGAAAAAACCAAGAAAAGAAAATTGTTTAGATGAAGAGAATAAAGGGAGAGAGAGGGAAATCAAAATTCGTGTGAATTTGTGAAATCCGGAGTGCTCACTACTGAATTTTTACCCTTTATTTATAGGTAGCTAGTGAGGCTGATATTTCCATTCCTCCAATGTGGGACTAAAATGAATTTTGTCAAATTCACTTTCCAATTCCCATTAATATAATTCCAACATCCAATGTGGGACTAACATGACTCTTTTCAAATTCACTTTCCAATTCCCATTAATATAATTCCAACATCCAATGTGGGACTAACATGACTCTTTTCAAATTCACTTTCCAATTCCCATTAATATAATTCCAACATCCAATGTGGGACTAAAATGAATCTTTTCAATTTCTATTACTATAATTATTATAGTTCCAACAATCCCCCACTTGAATTTAAAGGAAATTTTAGAAGTCCGTCAAACGTTTCTAAGATTGTGCATAAGCAAAGGTGTCTACGACTTGAACCTTAGCGTAGCGAGTAGGATTCTGATTCAACAAGAGTGACATTATTGTCTTGAACTCTATCTCGGACATCAGACCCGCACACAACCTTTTGGTAAGGTGTATTCTTATAGCCCGTGCTTTAGTGGCCTTGCACGTGTATCCCGGTTTAGTGAATGCTCTAGGAATTCTGCCTCGAAATTCCATAGGAACCGGCCTCAGTTCCACAGTCACATAGGTGAATCTATCAAGAGTACTCCTGTAGCCTAGGTACTCCCTCATACAGAGAATAGATATCATTAAGAGTTTCTATTATCTCATCCTGTCATTACTTCAGGATTCATGCTTTACTTGCATGATCATTTTCATATTACTCACAACTTGTTATTACCCATTGAACCTAAGTCTTGGGATCTCCAGTCATTTAGGTTGGGTTACCATCATGAGTAACTAATTGGTTCATAGGCATTAGTCCCATCTTTTTGGATGTATTATGGACTTTCTCTCTAGCTAATCCTTTCGTCAAAGGATCTGCTAAGTTCTCATCAGTGCGTACATGATCCACTCTCACAGCTGCTTTAGATATACAATCTCTAACAGTGCTATGTTTTCTTCTAATTTGACGTCTTTTACCATTATAGTAACGGTTCTCAACTTTTTCAATAGCCGCGGTACTATCGCAGTGGATCAACACAGCTGGTATAGGTTTTTCCCATAAAGTGATCTCAGCTAGCAAGCATCTTAACCAACTTGCTTCTTCACTAGCTGTAGCTAATGCTATCATTTCAGACTCCATTGTGGACTGTGCCAGAATGGTCTGTTTCTTTGATTTCCAAGATACAGCTCCTCCGGCTATACTAAATATATAACCACTAGTAGCTTTAGAGTCATCCGATAAGGTGTTCCAATCTGCATCACTATACCCTTCTAGTACAGCAGGAAATTTCTGATAGTGTAGGCCGAGGTCCATAGTCCTTTTAAGGTACCTCATTACTCGCTCAATAGCTTGCCAATGTTCGTTACTCGGCCTACTTGTAAATCTGCACAACAATCCTACGACATATGCAATGTCGGGTCTAGTACAATCAGTGGCATACCTAAGACTGCCAATGATGCTCGCATATTCTGCTTGTTTGACACTTTCTCCAGTGTTCTTAAACAGTTTCACACTTGGATCATACGGAGTGCATGCAGGTTTACAATCAAAGTATTTATATTTCTTTAAGATCTTCTCCACATAGTGAGATTGATCCAAAGAAATTCCTTGGTCGGATCTCGTGATCTTGATACCCAAGATCACGCTTGCTTCTCCGAGGTCTTTCATATCAAAGTTATTGCATAACAATGATTTCATATCATTAATGGCCTGAATGTTTGATCCAAATATAAGTAGATCGTCTACATATAGACATATGATAGTACAAATGCGATTCTCAGATTTGTAATAGACGCACTTGTCACTTTCATTCACTTTGTACCCATTAATTATCATTAAGTTATCAAACTTTTCATGCCATTGTTTAGGGGCTTGTTTTAGTCCATACAGAGACTTATCTAACTTACAGACCTTGCTTTCTTGTCCTTGGATTACAAATCCTTCTGGTTGTTCCATATAGATTTCTTCTTCTAAGTCACCGTTTAAAAAAGTTGTTTTAACATCCATTTGGTGTACTATTAAGTTATAAATGACTGCTATTGAAATGAGTACCCTAATGGATGTAATTCTAGTGACTGGAGAAAAGGTGTCGAAGAAATCTATATTTTCTCTTTGTCTAAAACCCTTGGCTACAAGGCGTGCCTTGTATTTCTCAATCGTTCCATCAGGTTTTAGTTTCTTTTTCAAAACCCATTTACAACCAATTGGTTTGCAACCCGGAGGTAAGTTTACCAAGTGTCAGGTCTTGTTAGATTCTAGAGAATCTATCTCATCATTAATGGCTTCTTGCCATAAGTCTGCATCCATAGATGACAGTGCTTCTTGAAGATTTATTGGATCTTCTTCTACATTATAGGCCGCATAATCGGGCCCATAGTCTTTAGCAACTCTTGCTCTTTTACTTCTTCGAAGCTCTGTTTCTACATTGTCGCTGCTTTCAGTGCTTTTTATCACAGGAATGTGACTCGATTGTGTGCCCCCACTATTTCTCGATTTGAAGGGAAATTTGTCTTCAAAGAATTCAACATCGTTTGATTCTATGATTACTCTGGCATTTAGGTCATAAAACCTGTATGCCTTACTGTTTGCTGCATACCCAATGAATACGCATTCATAGGCTCTACTAGCGAGTTTAACTCGTTTCGGATCCGGAATTCTGACATAAGCCAGGCAGCCCCAAGTTCTCAAATAAGAAAAATTTGGTTGTCTTTTCTTTAATATCTCATAAGGTGAGATCTTACTTTTCGACTTGGGAACTTTATTCAGGACATAGCAAACAGTCAATAAAATTTCCCCCCACCAGTGAGGTGCAGCACCAGAATTTAACATGATTGCAACTACAAGTTCAGTAAGAGTCCTATTCTTTCTTTCTGCTTTACCATTCATTTCAGGAGAGTATGGAGCAGTCGTTTCATGTATAATACCATGTTCAGCATAAAAATCATTAAACAAGCTAGAGTCATATTCGGTTCCCCTATCACTGCGAAGTCTCTTAATCTTCTTGTTAAATTGATTCTCAATTTCAGTTACATACACCTTAAACATGTCAAGCGCTTCACTTTTATTCTTCATTAGATATACATAAGTATAATCAGAGCAATCGTCAATAAAAGTGATAAAATAACGTTTATTATTTCTAGTTAAACTTCCATCTAATTCACATATATCAGAGTGTATAAGATCTAGGGGATCAGATTCTTTTATTATTGATTTATGTGAAGTCTTTGTTTTTTTAGCTTGACTGCAAAATTCACATTTATTGGAATCATTAATATTTAGTTTAGGGATTAGGCCTATGTTGCTTGCATTAGAAATGATTCGTTTATTAACGTGACAAAGTCTACCATGCCAAATATTAAAATCACACAAAAAGTAAACAGAAGGAGAAGTTTTATTCAAATCAACATTCAACTTAAACATGCCATCAGTGGCGTACCCTTTTCCCACAAAAATACCATTCTTAGTGATGGTGTACAAATCTGCCCCTAAAGTTTGACTGAACCCAGCCTTATTCAGAAGAAAACCAGAAACAAGATTCTTCCTAATTTCAGGAACATGCATGACGTCCTTCAAGATCAAAGTCTTTCCTGAAGTGAACTTCAGTTCAACATCTCCAATTCCAGCAACATTAGTGGTGTGAGCATCTCCCAACAACACTTTCTTATCTTCAGTATTCATGTATGTCTTGAACATAGCACGATCATAGCAGACATGACGAGTGGCGCCAGTGTCTATCCACCAACCGTCACTTCCACCAACCATGTTGATTTCAGTGATCATGGCAATTAGTTGCTCATCAGTCAGGTTAACCTGTGTATTTGAGCCAGCTGCAGGTTTAGGCCTGCTCCTACATTTCTTTGCCATATGGCCCGGTTTCCCACAATTGTAGCAAGAGAAAACCGGAGCATCATTTCTTTGAGGTGGTGGCTGTTGCCTAGCAAACGGAGCCGATGGGGCCCTAGAGGGATTCCCATTCTTAGTTCGGTTCATAGCACAGCGGTTCTGATTCTTTAAAGGTTTGCCTGTAGGCTTCAGAACCGCACCAAACTTCTTTTTGTTGTCATAAACAACTAAGACTTCTTCTTTCTGATCTTGTTTCCGAGCCTCCTCTTCAATTCGGAGGCGAGTAATCAGACTCTCGATTGAAAATTCTTTTGTTTTGTGACGAAGTATATTTTTGAAATCTTTCCAACCAGGGGGCAGTTTGTCAATAATTATAGCAATTTGAAATTGTTCATTAAGGGGCATACCTTCTATAATAATCTCATGAGCAATCTTCTGAATTTCGTGGCTTTGAGTTTCCACCGACTTCTCATCCACCATCTTGTAGTTCAAGTAGCGGCTGACAGCAAATTTCTTCGCACCTGCTTCTTCAGTATCATATTTCCTTTTCAGAGCCTCCCATACCTGTTTAGCAGTTCTGTAGCTACTGTAGTAGTCGTACAAATCATCAGCAAGGTTGTTCAGAATGTGATTTTTGCACAGATAATCATTCTCGTGCCATAAGGCGATTTCTTTTCGGAGCTGCAGATCATCTGCTGCAGCCTTAGCTTTTGCAGCATCTGAGTCAGACATTTTGGAAGTCCCGTCTGAATCTGCAAGTGAGTTACCGTTAGGTAGTTCAGATGATGCAGAAGGGACAACCGGGATATCCTCAGTCAGAACGTGGGCAACCTTTTTCAGAGTTAAGAAAAATTTCATCTTAGCTTGCCAACGTTTGAAATTGGAACCCTCAAACCTGAAAGGTTTGTCAGAGACCAAAGCGGCCGCAGTAGTACCGATAATTTCCTCAGTTGCCATGGCAGTTATGAAAACATCTTAAAATTGTTGTTTTCGGATTTGAAATATTGGCACAAGGAAATTATCAGGACGAGTCGCGTACTAGGTCGCTTTCTTTAAGACGTTTCGCCGTACTGCCAAAATATGCAAAGCAGTCGATTTACGACGACGCCTCCAGGATAAAACAGCCCGTTCAAAATTACGATTATCAGTTGCACACTGATAAATCGCTCTAGAAATACACCTTTCTAAATTATCTGGCGAAAATAGCCAGTCCAGTATCTGGCTGTAATAGCCAGTCGAAAAAACCAAGAAAAGAAAATTGTTTAGATGAAGAGAATAAAGGGAGAGAGAGGGAAATCAAAATTCGTGTGAATTTGTGAAATCCGGAGTGCTCACTACTGAATTTTTACCCTTTATTTATAGGTAGCTAGTGAGGCTGATATTTCCATTCCTCCAATGTGGGACTAAAATGGATTTTGTCAAATTCACTTTCCAATTCCCATTAATATAATTCCAACATCCAATGTGGGACTAACATGACTCTTTTCAAATTCACTTTCCAATTCCCATTAATATAATTCCAACATCCAATGTGGGACTAACATGACTCTTTTCAAATTCACTTTCCAATTCCCATTAATATAATTCCAACATCCAATGTGGGACTAAAATGAATCTTTTCAAATTCACTTTTCAATTTCTATTACTATAATTATTATAGTTCCAACAGTCCATATGCAACAATTGTAGTGGCCTTGAAGTGGACACCACATTCTTAGGTTTGAAAATTGATTTGGTTTGTTTTCCCTTTTGGCAAGTATCACATAATTTATCTTTGACAAACTTTATCTTAGGCAATCCAAGGACAAGATCATGCTTGACTAGTTTATTTAAATGTTCTATATGAATATGAGTAACTCTTTTATGCCAAAGCCATGAATCATTGTTATTTACCATTAGACATTTTACTTTCAAAGATAGGTCATCAAGGGAAATCATAAAAATATTATTAATTATTTTACCTCTTAGTTTTATCTCATGTGTGACTTCATCTTCAATCAAGGCATTCATCCTTGGTGAAGTTGATCTTGAAGCCTTTGTCACAAATTTGGCTAATCCTTAGAAGATTGTGCTTTAGTCCTTCAACATAAAGAACATCTTCAATGGATGTCAAAGGTGGTGCTTCAACTTTGCCTATTCCAAGAATCTTTCCTTTGTTATTGTCTCCATATTTCACATAACCTTTGGCCTTAAGCACTAGATTTGGAAAAAAAATGTATGTCTCCCGTCATATGCTTCAAACAACCACTATCAAGATACCATAAATTAGAAGTGGTCTTCAAGCATACCTACAAAAAAAATTAAGTTTTGTAGGTACCCAAATAGCCTTGGGTCCTTCATAATTAGTACCTTTCTTTACCCACACATAATGCCCACTTGCTACACTAAAGTTTCTAACATAGTAAGCATTAGATGTATGGCCAACTATACCATAATAAAAACATGTAGAAAAAAATTACTTTTATACATAGGAACATATGATTTCTTTTTAACAAATATTTTCCTTTTAGGATAAGGATGAACAACTTTAACTTTGTTAGCTTTCTCTTTTGGATTTTAATCACTAGCTTCAACAAAGATACTTTTACTTGAACTTGGTTTACTAAATTTTGAATAACCAAGTCCACTTTTATCGTTGGAATGTATTTGTTGACTAAGAACGCCCTACAAACCAATTTGTCCCTTTTTATACCGTTCAAGATCTCTTTTTATTTGGACAATTTAAAGATAAAGAGATTCACATTCTTTGCATACAAAATTATATTTTTGTTCACTAATTATCTTTTGTTTTTCATCTTTGTAATCTTTTTCCATTATCTCAATTTTATTTTCTAGAGACAAAATTTATTTCTTTTGAGATGATATTGTTTTGTACATAATCTTGCAATCATTAATAAGTTCATCTATAGCCCATTGACCATTATTATCATAAATGGAAAATTCAGTACTAACATCTTTTTCATCATCGGAATGGTTTGAAGCCATCAATACTAGATTTGCACATTTGTTCGCTATTTGAATCTGATGAAGAACTTATCTCATTATATTCCCATGCTATGTAGGCTTTCTTGTTCTTATTTTCCTTTATATTCTTGAAGCCATCTTTCTTGGAGAGTTTTGGACAGTTCATCATAATATGGTCTTGTTTACCACATTCATAACAAGTGACATCGAATGTTGAAGTAGAAGCCTCCTTTTCCCTGAAATGTTTCTTTCTTTTTGCATAATTGAAAGATTTATCATTTTTATTAAAGAACTTACCAAGTCTCTTCACAAGAAGCATAAATTTCTCATCCTCTTCAGGAGCATCATCTTGTTCTTCTTTTGATTCGACTTTTAAAGTGATGCTTTTGGATTTTTTTTCTTGATGTTCATGTTTTTCTAGTTGTCCAAGTTCTAGTTCATGTTCTTGGAGTTTCCCGAACAATGATGCAAACGTCATATTTGAAAGGATTTTCTTCTCAGATATTTCTGGCACTTTAGGTTGCCATTCCCTGGTTAATGATCTAAGAACTTTAAGATTCAATTCATCGTTAGAAAATGTCTTACCCAGAGCAATCAAATCATTTATTAAATGTACAAATCTTTTCTGCAAAGCGACGATGGATTCTCCGGGATGCATTTGGAATATTTTGTATTCTTGACTCAAGGTATTCAATCTTGACCTTTTGACTTTACTAGTTCCTTCATGAGTTTCCACCAAAGTGTCCCAAATTTCTGTGCGAATTTACATTGAGAGATGCAGAAGAATTCATCCATACTTAGAACGCTTTGAAGAATGTTTATTGCTTTCTTTTCATTAAGGACTTTCTTTTTATCATCTTCATCATAAGAACTTTTAGTTTTTGGAGTTCCAACACCATTGACGACACTATCTGGATTATGTGGACCATTTTCGAAGGTTTCCCAAATTAATTCTCCTTGTGCTTCTAAGTGAGCCTCCATGTGTATTTTCCAGAAATCAAAATACTCGCCAAAAGTAGCGGGGGTTTACTGCTACTACCATCATCTTTGAAAATCGAATTAGCGCTTGTGGAATCCATACTGGATCTTGTAGGAACATATTACCTATAGCCTGCTCTGATGCCAATTTTAAGTAGAGTTTGCACCTAAGAGGGGTGGAGGTGAATTAGTTACTTTAATATTTTTCCGATTTTTAACTTATGTCTTCTTATTTTTCCATTTAGATTCTAAGTGATGAAAGCGATAAAGTACGAAAAGATAAAGTACACCGAAAAATATCCTGGTTCCCCTCATAGTCCGAGATTACTCCAGTCTCATTTCAACATGAGATTTTACTATTTTTAGGACTTATACAAGACTATCATAGTCTTCTTATACAGACACTAACAAAAACCACCAAGAAAAATCCTCTTGGATTTTTCACTAAGTCAACTAAGAGAACAATCCTCCCTTAATGAACCTCTTGTTTTTAACAATCCTGGATAACAAGGTTACAACAAGTATTCTGAATTTTTACAAGAGTTTGAAATGAAAATTACAATGTATCAATCTCTTGATTGATCTTCTCTTCCCATAAAAATAATTCACAAACACTAAAGTGTTAGATTTCTCAAGAAACTTCTAGATTAGATGATGTGAAAGTGTGCAAAAATCTTCTTGTATAAAAGATGAAGACTTGAATATGAAATTTGAAAAATTAAGAATTTGAATGGAAGAGGTGATTTTGAAATATGAAACAGTATGTATTTATATTAGAATGACACCTTTATGAAACAATGTGAAGTTCATAATAATTATTATGAACAAATGCCAAGATGAAATGAAAAGGTTTAACAAGAAAGTTATGAAGAGGTGTCTATGAAAAAGTCACTGTTTTTCATTTTCGTTCAGGTGCAAATCAATTGTTGTTATATGCAAATCGATTTGCATCATGCAACGTTATAAATTTTTGAAAAGATACAATATGCAATCAATTTACAAGAAATTCAAATCGATTTACATAGTGAAAAATGTGAAATTTTGCTAAGTTATTTTAGGCAAGCTACAGGTGTAAATCGATTTACATAGAGTGCAAATCGATTTGCACAAGATAAAAATTGAAATTCTGCCTAAGAGAATTATGCCATGAGAAAACATGATTTATGCAAGAGTGCTTGAACATATGAGCATCTAAGACTTTAGTTATGGACATTATCGATATTATACCTTTTTGACATATGAATCTATGAGTCCAAAGTCTTTGAACATGATTCTTTTTATCTTGAACTTGATCATCTTTCCCTTCTTGTCACTAAGAGTCTTGTCTTCATCAAAACATCTTCATCATAGATAAGCTTGACTTCACATCAACAACTTGGTTATCTCATTCTTAACAATATCAAGAATCAAAGGGTTAAGTCTTCTTTGGAGTTGCCTAACTACTTTAGCTCCATCTTCAAGCAAAATCCTATGCATACACATGGAGGGGCTAATACCAGGTATGTCAGCCAAGGTCCACCCAATCGCTTTCTTATTCTTCTTTAAAACCTTCAAAATCTTGTCTTCTTGATTAAAATCAAATTTATATGAGATTATTACCGGTAGCTTTTCACTCCTTTCTAAAAATTCATATTTCAAATTTCCAGAAAGTGGTTTAAGCTCGAAGGAAAGCAGTTGTTCAATGGATGGTTTTGTTGGGGCAGTCGGGATGTCAAGAGCTTCAACTGCATAAACAACATCATCTATAACTTCATATGTAGGAAAAATGTCAACCTACAATGCAGCCTCAATCTCAGCACAAACATAGCAAAGTTTAGTGTAAGAACATGAATTGCAAGAGTAAGTATATCAAAGTCATACAATGATGGGAAATCAGCTTAAAACAATTCAGAATAAGTATCATCAACTAGCTTAGAAAGCAATTCAATGTAAAAAAAAAATAGAATGTTCTTCCATGGGATGTATCATAGCATTAAAAATGTTAAATTTTTCAATGATATCACCAAACTCCATGGACATTGTTCCATCATCAACATCAATTTTTGTTTTAGCAGTTTTCATGAATGGTCTGCCAAAAATGATGGGTATCCTGCTTGACTTAGTTTCTCCTTCCATGTCCAGTATGTAAAAAATCTGCAGGAAAAATCAAATCATTAACTTGAACAAGGACATCTTGTACTACTCAGGCAAGGAGAGCATTACTCTTATTCTCTAACTGAATGGTAAGGCTTGTATTCTGTAAAGGACCAACATCAAGATTATTATAAATAGAAGTATGCATAAAATTAACGGAAGATCTTAAATCTAACATGCAATATTTGAATTTATTGTCCCGTGGTACATTGAATAGCAAAAGTTCCTAGATCTTTGCACTTTTAGGGAATGACCTGAGTGAGAGTTAAGACATTATGCTCTGTTGTGACTTTTTCAAATACACATTTGGGCTGAATGAGTTCTGAAATATTTCCTCCTATATGCACTCTCTCATTCCCCTTCAATCTCCTTTTGTGAGTGCATAAGTCTTTAAAAAATTGACATATTTTGGAATTTTCTTAATCACATCAAGAAGCATAATGTTTAACACCGCCTTTTTTAATATGTCCAATATCTCTTTACCCACTAGCAACTGTTTCACTAAAGAAGTGGTCTTAAAAAGTCTGGTTTCTAGAGCCTTGTTGGAAGAAGAAGCCTGAATTTCATTCACACTTTTTGTTTGGACCACATAATTGTTTCTAGTTGTGAACTGTTGGGATTTTAGTGACATGTTTTCAATCAAGGCTTTGGAAACAACTGGAGTCTTATCAACAAGTGCTCAACCATTAGAGACATCTAAAATGTTTCTATCCATTGGTAGAAATACCTCATAGAATTATTGGATAAGTAACTGCTCGATAATCTGGTGTTAAGGACAACTTGACATAATTGTTTGAATCTCCCTAAGTATTCGGCCAATGATTCCATGTTCACCTGACTAATACCACATATGTATTTTTTGATTGAAGCAACTCTTGAGGCAGGGAAAAATCTTTCTAGGAACACTCTTTTCAAATCATTCCAACTTGTAAGAGAATTCGGCTTAAGATAGTATAACAAAACTTTTGTAGCACCCTGAAGTGAAAATGGAAAGGTTGCGAGCTTTATATGACCCTCTGTGATTCCTTCAGATCTCAAGGGTGTAGAATACACAACCTGGAATACCTTCAAAGGCTTATGTGAATCCTCATCTGCAAGACCACTAAACCTTGGCAACAAGTGTATTAAACTAGATTTCAATTCAAAAGGTACAACAACATGATATTCAATACATAAAGCATTATAATTAACATCAAGTACAACAATTTCTCTCAAAGTTCTTTGTTCAGCAGACATGTTATGAAAATTAATCTCACAATCAGAATCAAACAAAGTATGAGAAAACATAAAATCTGAGTCATTATCGCTAATGAGTGGTGAACTAGTGCTAGCATGGTTTACTCTACGATGTGTGTGTAAGGTTCTTTCAACTTCAGGATCAAAATCAAACAAGTCAGAACAACCAGACCTAGTAGCTAAAATTAATTCAGCAATGCAGAAACAACTAGAAAAATACCGAAAATGTCCATATTAAGCAAAAACAATTGGAAAATGAAAAAAAATTATAAAAAAAAAGAAAAAAATACAAAAAGATGAAATCTAATCTAATTAAGTCAAATAATAAAATATACACATTTTTTGGAAATTTTCTGAAACTATGAAATCAGAAGAAAAAAAATCATAAAAAATAGAAAAATGATTAATTTGAGGTTTTTAGGGTGATGTCCCATTATTTTGTCCCAAAATACAAGACTTTGATCCCTGATTTTTTTCTACTAAAATGGCACGGTAAAATTTCGATTCTGACATGATTTTCCTGAAAACTCGGTTTTCGAAACCTAGGTCGAGAATTGCCAAAACAACAAGAATATATGAGCTAGCACACAAGAATACAATACATATGACTAATAATATTGGTTAAAATTGATCGGAGTCTCCGAGAACGATGCCAATTTGACCCGATGTTGCACACGGGTAAAAAACGAGTTAAAAAACGTAGTATATCTGTCGCGGTGAAATTTGGGTACCAAACTATTAATTAGTTTGAATCTTTATTGATTTGAAACCGGTCTTTGATTTATCCAAAGGAAGGGATAAAGATCGAAATTCCCACAATGCAATGCAAATGCAAGGTTAGAGAGTTTAGGTTCGGGGGTTGGTTAAACTTAGGGAAGGTACTAGCATCCTAAGTTTCTGTAGTACTCTACAGGAACCTTTTGTTTTATGTCTTTTATTGCCAAGTTATTTGCTTAAGGGTAATGCTCAGGGTTAAAGGTAAAGAGAAAGACCTAAAGGGATTAGTCCTAAGTATACTCGCCAAGACGTCGCATCTTGTGCCTACATATCCTGACGGGAATGGAATCAGAGTAATTGTAGTTCCCCTCACAGAGGGAGGTTAGAAACGTCTTGACTGTGGTCAAGGTTTCAAGGGGAATAAACATATCTTAAGGACATGCTTACGTGGAGTGAGAAAACTCATGTTTCTACGTTGTAATGTTAATTGAAATTAGGGTTAAGTTAGGGATTCCACGGCGGGAAACCCTAAAAAATGGAGTGCAGCGACTCCTTGACCTAATGCTAGGGTAGAGGGGTAATTTTGTCCACGACGAGACATGTATGAAAATTAGGGTTTGTAAAGGTTGAAACTAGGGTTATTGACTCGGCGGTCAAACGGTTAATCCTAATTCCTTCGGAGGAATGAAATTATCGGTAAAAAATGCGAGGAAACTAAATAAACGTACAATGGCAGAACATAAAGTGCGGAAAGATAAATGCGACAATTGTTCGCGAAATTACATCCCATAAGCAGTTACAAATATGATAATGAAATATTTAATCAATGATAAACGAATTTAAAAGTAATCAACTGAAAAACACAAACAGAGAATGTTAGTAGGGTTAGACATAAAGAAAAATGGATAACGAGACAGGTGAAGAAAAAGTTGCAAATTTGAGATTTTTATTATTGTTTTATTAATTAATTTTTTTTTAAAAGATCTTGATTTATGTTTTTTTAAAAGAAAAGCAAGTTAATATTATTTTTTAAAAGGATTTAATTTTAATTTAAAAAGTGTTTTAATTTTAATCTTTTAAAAAAAAGGTTTTATTTTAATATTTTTAAAAAAGTTTTCTTATTTGTATTTAAAAAGAGTTTTTAATTATCATTTAAAAAAAGCAGTTTTTATTTATTATTTAAAAAATGGTTTTAGTTTTATCTTATGGTTTTTATTTATTAACTTAAAACAAACTAATTTTGAAAAAAAAACATTATTTAAAAACAGAAAAATAAAAATAAAATAAAATAAATATTAAAACAAAAACGGGTTGGGCCGGGTATCACTTTCGGACCCAACCCGGTCCGGTGGCACCCAAAACAAATCTTAACACCAGTTAGGGTTTTGTAATCCCCATTTCATACAGTCGCGACGCTGCTTTGTTCATCAGTCTTCCTTTTCTTTCGTTTTCTCCCTCCCACAGCGGCCTCGTTCTATAACTCATGTTTCCTGCAAAACAACTATAAACATCGCAGAGTCGTGGTAAACCTTATGACCCTCCAGCTGGCAAAGGGAAACAGAAAGTAACTGACGGCAAGAAAACTAGTAGGGGAGATGCTCCTGCTGGTACTGTTTGCTATAAGTGTGGAAAGCCAGGTCACAAGAGTAATGTGTGTGCTGCTAGATCATTGAGATGTCACCGTTGCGGAGAGTTGGGACACGCTATTGCTGAGTGCAAACGCAAGGGAATAGTTTGTTTCAACTGTGGTGAGGAGGGGCACATCAGTGGCAAGTGTCAGAAGCCTAAGAAGGAACAGACTGGCGGAAGACTGTTCGCGCTATCTGGGACTCAGACATCCAGTGATGACAAATTGATTGAAGGTACTTGTTTCATTAATAGTATTCCTTTACTTGCTATTATTGACACTGGTGCGTCTCATTGCTTTATTGTTGCGGATTGTGTCGAACGTTTGGGTCTTATGTTGTCACACATGAGCGGAGAGATGGTAGTTGAGACTCCAGCTAAAGGATCGGTAACTACATCTCTTGTGTGTTTGAAATGTCCTCTGTCAATGTTTGATAGATATTTCCTGGTTGACTTAGTCTGTTTGCCACTAAGTGGGATAGACATAATTTTGGGCATGAACTGGTTAGAGTATAACTGTGTTCACATTAATTGCTTTAATAAGTCGGTGAGATTCTCTACTCCTGAGGAGGAAGGAGCGTGTTTGGTAACTACCAAACAGATGAAGCAGATGTTGCTAGAAGATGCTCAGGTGTTTGCATTGGTGGAATCATTATCCATTGAGAATCAATCGATAATCGATGAATTGGAAGTTGTTTGTGATTTCCCTGAGGTGTTTCCAGATGAAATTCCTGAAGTTCCTCCGGAACGGGAAATTGAATTTTCTATTGATCTTGTACCCGGTACCAGACCTGTGTCTATGGCACCGTACAGGATGTCTGCATCTGAATTGGCGGAGTTGAAGAAACAGTTGGAAGACTTACTTGAGAAGAAGTTCGTTAGACCAAGTGTATCACCATGGGGAGCTTTGGTATTGTTAGTGAAGAAGAAGGATGGCAGTATGAGGTTGTGTATCGACTACCGACAACTGAACAAAGTTACGATTAAGAACAAATACCCGCTTCCGAGGATTGATGACTTGATGGATCAATTAGTTGGAGCGCGAGTGTTTAGTAAAATTGATTTGAGGTTGGGGTATCACCAGATTAAGGTAAAAGATGACGATGTTCAGAAAACTGCGTTCAGAACCAGGTATGGACACTATGAGTTTACGGTAATGCCTTTTGGCGTTACTAATGCGCCAGGAGTTTTCATGGAATACATGAACCGTATCTTCCATGAGTATTTGGATCGGTTCGTGGTAGTATTCATTGACGATATCCTAATTTATTCGAAGTCGAAGGAGGAGCATGTTGAGCACTTGACATTAGTGCTGCAAGTGTTGAAAGAAAGGAAGTTGTTTGCGAAACTGTCGAAATGTGACTTTTGGTTGGAGGAAGTTATCTTTTTGGTTCATGTTATATCAGGTGATGGAATTGCCGTAGATCCATCTAAGGTTGATGCCGTGTTGAAATGGGAAACTCCGAAGTCGGCAACGGAGATTAGAAGCTTTCTGGGACTTGTTGGTTATTATAGAAGGTTTATTGAAGGTTTTTCTAAGTTGGCCCTTCCGTTAACTAAGTTGACTTGTAAAGGGAAGACTTTTGTATGGGATGCTCAATGCGAAGCAGGTTTTACAGAGTTAAAGAAGAGGTTGACGTCTGCGCCGGTGTTGGTCTTGCCTAACGCAGAAGAACCGTTTGTTGTATACTGTGATGCTTCTAAGTTTGGTTTAGGAGGAGTACTCATGCAGAATAATAAAGTAGTTGCTTATGCCTCAAGACAGCTGAGAATCCATGAGAAGAATTATCCTACGCACGATTTAGAACTTGTTGCCGTTGTTTTCGTGCTGAAGATTTGGAGACATTATCTGTATGGCTCAAGATTCGAAGTGTTCAGTGACCATAAGATTTTGAAGTACTTGTTTGACCAAAAAGAACTGAACATGAGGCAACGAAGGTGGCTAGAGTTGTTAAAAGATTATGATTTTGGATTACATTACCATCCGGGGAAAGCTAATGTTGTAGCTGATGCCTTGAGCCGCAAGACTTTGCATATGTCAGCAATGATGGCTAAAGAATTAGAGTTGATTGAGCAATTCAGAGATCTGAGTTTAGTTTGTGAAGTAACACCGAAGAGTGTAAAGTTGGGCATGTTAAAGATTAATAATGATTTCTGGACAGCATTAGAGAAGCTCAGAAATTAGATGTGAAGTTAGTAGACTTAATGCCTGGAGTAGATCATTCGGAAGGTAATGATTATCAGTTGGATGCGCAAGGAGTGTTGAGATTTCGTGGTCGTATTTGCATTCCTAATAATGCAGATATGAAGAAAGCAATTCTGGAAGAGAGTCACATAAGTAAGTTGAGTATTCATCCGGGAGCGACAAAAATGTATAATGATTTGAAGAACCTGTTTTGGTGTCCTGGAATGAAGCGTGATGTGGCACGTTTTGTGTATGCATGTTTGACTTGTCAGAAGTCGAAAGTTGAGCATCAGAAACCTGCTGGGTTGATGCAACCGTTAGAAATTCCAGAATGGAAATGGGACAGCATTTCGATGGACTTTGTAACGGGTTTGCCGAACACTTTGAAAGGATGTGATTCTATTTGGGTGATTGTTGATAGGCTTACAAAGTCAGCTCACTTTGTTCCTATTAACATCACTTTTCCAGTATCGAAGTTGGCAGAGATTTATGTTAGAGTGGTTGTTAAGTTGCATGGTGTTCCATTGTGTATTGTGTCGGATAGAGATCCGCGGTTTACTTCTGAGTATTGGAAGAGTCTGCAAGAGGCTTTGGGTTCTAAGTTGAGGTTGAGTTCGGCATACCATCCTCAGACAGATGGTCAGACTGAACGGACCATTTAGTCTTTAGAAGATTTGCTGAGAGCGTGTGTTCTTGAGGAAGGTGGTTCGTGGGATACATACCTTCCGTTGATAGAGTTTACTTATAATAACAGTTATCACTCTAGTATCGGAATGGCACCATTCAAAGCTTTGTATGGTCGGCGGTGTAGGACTCTGTTGTGTTGGTATGAATCGGGAGAGAGTGTGGTACTCGGACCGGAGATTGTTCGAGAGACTACCAAGAAGGTGAAGTTAATTCGAGAAAAGATTAAAGCTGCACAGAGTAGGCAGAAGAGTTATCATGATAAGCGCAGGAAAGATTTAGAATTTGAAGCGGGAGATCATGTATTTTTGAGAGTCACACCTGTGACCGGTGTTGGTAGAGCTTTGAAATCTAAGAAGCTTACTCCTCGTTTCATTGGTCCGTACCAGATATCGGACAGGTTTGGGAAGGTGGCATATCGAGTGGCGTTACCGCCAAATTTGTCGAATTTACACGATGTATTTCATGTGTCACAGCTTCGCAAGTATATTTCAGACCCGTCGCATGTCATCTCCATGGACGATGTGCAAGTACGCGAGAATCTTACTGTGGAGACGAAGCCTGTGAGAATTGATGATTGGGAAGTGAAGACGTTACGAGGTAAATAGATTGCTTTGGTGAAAGTAGTCTGGTTGGGAGCTGCTGGCGAAAGCTTGACGTGGGAACTAGAAAGCAAGATGCGGGAGTCTTATCCCGAGCTGTTTGATTAAGGTAATTTCGAGGACGAAATTCTTGTAAGTAGGGGAGAGTTGTAACGCCCGTTTTACTTCGATTAAATTCAATTATGACTTTGCTATGTCTAGTTGAGTATGTGTTTGGATCGAAGGAAGGAATTGAATCGGTCGAATTGTCGGAAAAATTCTGGTTTTGTCAGAAAACTTCGAAAATTCATATCTCTTGATCCGTAAGTCGGATTTGACCCCCTTTCGAAGTGTTGGAAAGCTAAAAAGATGTTCTATCTGGAAAAAAAATGAAATTTTTCTGCTATGACGACCGTCATAGGAGTGTGACGACCGTCACACGAGCAAAAACTGCAGTTATGCAGATTTTGAACGTGTTCTGGTGGAATGAGATTTTGTAGCAAAAATATATTCCCGTAGACTCTTTTACCCTCAATTACATCATTTTTGGGAAAGGAAATACGGAAAAGAGAAGTTACGCATTGATAGAAGTGGAGAGCGAAGAATCATCCATCGGCGAATTCGGAAGATTTCTGCAGAAAAATTACCGTAAAGCAGAAGCGGAATCGGAAAGCGTGGAATTGGCCTCAATTCTAAGGTAAGGGTGGGGTTCAATTCTATAACCGGGAGTATGATCGAATTCATGTAGGGAATCGAGTCATGGGTATAGTTTTCGTTAATCGATAAATATTAAGGAAAAGGTTTCCCTAATGGGACAAGATTTCTATGTAGGAATGAATGTGTTATGTAGTTATTAGTGCGATGCTCTTAGGTTTTCCTTATGGGCAAATACGTAGAACGAATATGCTATACGGTTATTCGTACAACGCTCTAATGGTTTTCCCTGATGGGCCAAAAAGGGCAGTTACCTGGTTGTGATTGATTTGTAATTAATTGTGTGAGAAAACGCCGTAATGTTGTTATTACGATAATATGCTGAATTCTTAATTGTTGATACGATGTTGTAATGTTCCTTTACATGAATAGTTGGGATGATGAACATATGATGCATATGAAATAGCAACGTTCTGTTATGGACGTTTTGTTGTAGGCTTGATGCCTTGTTGCATAGTCGGTGATGTTGTGGTCCATAATAGAGGTATTTCGTGGCATAGCATATTAGTGATGGCCTGTATTGGCGGCCCTTAGTGGAAAATTCTGCGATGGCCTGTATTGGCGGCCCTTAGTGGCAAATTTTGCGATGGCCTGTATTGGCGGCCTTGATGGCAAATTGGTACCACATGCATATGCACAGTTGAGTCGCATTGTTGAGTCACATGAAGTTGCATAATTATGTTAGTTGTATATTAATGTTGTTTTACGTGAGGTATGGATTGTTGCAGTTGTTGTCGATGATGTTTATGATTTCGAAACTTATAATGCTGTGATGAGTTTCTGGCATGTTTTCTATCATGCTCTATGTTATATTATTGATATCTCACCCTTTTCCGTTGTATGTTACCTCCTCTGGTGGTAATTTGCAGGTAGTCAGGAATAGAGCGTAGTTCCCATTAAGGTGTCGTTGGTCGCTCTGATATGTAGCACTCTTGGGGGGATGGACGATTGCTGTTATTATTTTAGTCGATGTTATTGTTGATTGAACTTGTTACGATGTTTTTATTAAATTGTTTTAAGAGAACATGTTGTATACTTTATCGAACTTACACCGGAAGTAATGACGAGTTGTTTCATGATTAAATGGTTAAGTAATACATTGGTGATTGTTCATCTAATTTCGTGCTACGTATGATAATTGCAAGTTGTTGCATAGTGATTATTGTCTATCAGGTTGAAGTGTAACATCTCTGATGTGAGGAATTTTACCCGTGTGACGACCGTCACAGGCTCATGACGACTGTCATGCAGTCAATGTTTGTGTTGCTGCGCTTTGTTTGCTATATGAATTGTTGTTTTTCCTGTTATCCGCAAGTTTAGATTTGGGGTGTTACAGGTGCCGCCGAGAGAGGTTCGATGCGGTGATGATGACATATTGGTCTGAACCGACGAGGAAATGATACTGCTGTCATTGCCTTTGGTTATGTCTGGTTTTGATATTTGCAGATGTTGATATTTCGAATCGTTTTCATTTTGATGTCAGCCCCTGATACATAACCGGTTCTGGATTTGGTTTCCATTCTGATTTGGACACTGCTGAATTGATTTCTTTGGTTTTATCATTCAGTTTTAGCTCTTCTGTTATGGATTTATGCCAACTTCTGATGCTGTTTTGATTCTTGCAGACACGCTGTTCAGTTTTGGCTGGATTATCCATGGATTTGATTATCAGTCTGTTGGCATCCAGATTGCGATTATTTACTTGATAGACTCAAATTCTGTTTTGGTTTCGAAGCAATCTTTCGGCAAAATCTATTTCGACCCGAAAACTTCTTTTACTCTCTTTCTCGGTTGTCCCTTTAAAGAACAGATGATATCGGTTGTACGCCGAGGTCGAGTTTTGGAAGTGGGAGTCGGTCGCGTCTATGGTCGTGTCCTCCTGACACCCGGTGATGAACTTTATTCTGAGGGTGTCAATACTTTTAACATTCTTTTGCTGTTTGTTTGTTTCGCTTGGTTTGTGCAGTTACTCGGAGAAAACACAGATAATGCCGTGAAGAAAGTAACATGAAGACTCCTTAGATGTTTAGGATCTTTTAGGATAGAATCTATATGTAAATCCTCCTTGTAATTTGTAACCATTATGAAATGGATTCAATATACTTCTTTTTCATCCAAATTACTCTCTAACCCTTTCCTTGCATTTTGAATTTGTTATAATCTAATAAACCATGAAACTCTTAATTTAGTCCAACTTGATTAATTGCCAAAGAAATCCGACTAAATTCGACTTAAACAAACAAACTTGAATAAGTTCAACCGTTTAGACTTTAGACAATTTACTTAAACAAATGGAATTGATTTCCACCATATAAGCTCAATATCAAAACTCAAACGAGTTAAGCTTCATCCTTTCAACCGTATCCCTTTACTTAAGACATTTCAATTCAATGTTCCCAGATGAAACTGTGCCTTGTTCTTCTGATGAAATACCAACCTCTAAACCAGCTCAGCCCATTAACCTCGATCAGATATAAGTCGAAACCTGACTCAGAACCAGAATTTTTACTATTTCTTTTCCTTTGAAGTTTAAACTAGCAGCAAGCAGTGGAACAGAAAAATTGTGTGCTTTACGAAATAATTTCAGACAAGATTGCTCGCACTGATTTAAACCCTCTCAAATTAATATCACAACTATATCAGCCTTATAGGATTTTAGCAACGGCCCCTGAAAACCACTGACAATCAAATCCCGGCTCCCGAATAAATTACCGTATCGATGCCAACATTTACCGTGAATTTCTGCTTATCCCCAAAGTAAAGATTTCAGAGAAGGATGTTTTAATTATCCCGAAGAACCCTGGCGCAAGCTCATTTTCAAAAATTGTCGGTAAACAACGCGCAAATTACCATTTTGCCATTTTCACCATTAAAGTGCTCTTGATGTGATTCCTGCAAAACAAACAGACTACGTAGCCCGTTAATGGTTAATTGATGCAAAAAATGAGATGCTATGCGATATGAATCGACTAAATATAAGGGTAAAATTTGGGGTATTACTTGAACAATAGTGGTTTCAATAGCAAGGAGGTGGGATCTTAATATCAAAAATTAGGGTGCAACAGATGCCCCTATTTAAGTTACTTTTATTCGGAGATATGGAGATTGAAATCTTCGTCTCAACGAGATAGGAGGGACTTAAATACAAACATTGCACGAATTTTTGGCCATAAGAAGCCACCGAATGCAAATGATATGCAATGTTATGAGATGTAAGACAAAGAGGGCCCTGTGGAGAAAAGATGCCATAAGGGAATAACTGGATACAACACACAGAGAACATGCTTAACGAAGTGAGACTCCACAGGGAAAGAGACAAACATCTACGGTGAATCTCCAATAGAAATAACACATATCACCAAGAACTATGGTGACCTAGACAATAGGCGAGAAACTTGTAATCAAAGGATAATCAATTATCAACATGTGGTAGCCTAGACAACCAGTAATAACCAAGATGGATTTTCTTTCGATCAAATCAATAATTCAATTATGTTTTGTTTTCCTCTTTTTTCTTCTTTTCCCCTTTTTTTTATATATTATTTTTCTTTTTTCTTTTGAAATCCAACTGGAAATAGTAAAACGTATAACCTCCCCAATCGTCATGGTCTGGGTACCATGAGCTGGTCTCAGTCTCTTAATGTAGAACCTCCCCGAGCGTCATAGTCTGGGTACCATGAGCTGGTATCAGTCTCTTGATGAAGAACCTCCCCGAGCATCATGGTATGGGTACCATGAGCTGGTTTCAGTCTCTTGATGTAGAACCTCCCCGAGCGTCATAGTCTGGATGCTATGAGCTGGTCTCAGTCTCTTGATGTAGAACCTCCCCGAGCGTCATAGTCTGGATGCTATGAGCTGGTCTCAGTCTCTTGATGTAGAACCTCCCTGAGCGTCATAGTCTGGATGCTATGAGCTGGTCTCAGTCTCTTCCCGAAATGATGAAAACTCGTGAGAGCATCTTCATAGGGGGTTGTAAATTTTTATAGATTGTAGATGTCATTGTAAATTGTAGATGTCGTTGTAAATTGTAGAATTTTGTAGGTTGTAGAACTTCGGCTGTAAGCCATAATGTACTGGAGTTTGTAAAGTTTTATCGGGGACCTTCGGAAGAGATGTCGTTTGATAGGGTCAGACTTATGTAATGAACTCACTGGGGGAACATATTCCTGCGCAGTGTCCTTGTTGTAGTTGTAAAATATTCTGTGAATTCTCAAATAAAGAGAAGTGTCTTGTAATGTCTTTGGCGAACTTCTTTGATGGATTTATGAAGCGATGCCATTTGACTAGTTGATAATCTCAGTAAACCCACTAGGGATGGACAAACTGTCTAGTAGAGACTGCCATTTGTCATCTTTAATAGAAAACCTGATCGAACAAGTTGCTCAAATAAAGAGGTTACCACTTACTGTCTGGGTATAAATTGCTGAGAAGATCTTGTAACAATGTTGGAGAAGCATCTCGTCTTCAAGGATGACCCTCATAAAGACCCTTTTTAGAGCAAAGTGCAAAATAAATGCACACTTAATCCATATTCAAAAGTTTGAGATTTCCATAATGTGATGGCCACGGACCGAAGTTCAATTCAGGAAATGACTGAAGAGAAACTATCAAGCAAGACTCGTCCATTGAGGTATGAACTCAAATGGGATTTAACTAAAGCAACCGTCTTCCAAGAGGATCAAACTCCGTGGGGAAATAGGAATATTGTACTTTTCCTGCCTAGGGCTGACAACTCTACTTGGAAGGAGAAGACACAACCCAGTCCTTGGGGATAAACGCGACCAAAGTGATAGAACAAACAGACATAAAGATGCAAAATGCATATGCCATGCTATCTATTTATATGCTATGCGTATGCTATATGCCGACGTTGACACAACAAATGGAAAGAGGAAACCAGAGATGAAACATCTCAGAACAAACCTACGACCAATCCTCAAAGATAGAAGCACTGCTGGGGGATAGATGGAGAACTAAATACGGGATCACAATCCTGCTTTAGGCTTCAAAATTTCTCTAGGAAATAGAGAACATTCCACTTGGGGGATACAACATCTTGATCTTGAAGGATTTGCCAAGATGAATCTCAATTTAGAAGAAACTTCACGGACAAATATCCTACTTCCCTGGAGGGATTCTCGTCGGAGTTGTAGATGAAAATACTTGACTCGAGGTCTCATAGGGGATAAAAATAAATATCCACTTCAATGGGGAAACCTAGGTAACAAAGTCGCTTGAATATATCAGATTCGAAACTTTATGGGGATGAAATAAACATCCACCTTGCTGGGGGAAACTGGCGTTGTGAAAGATCCACTGAGGAGGGAAATAACGTTCACTTCATTCGGGAAGGTGAAGTTGAGCGAATCATTGGAGAAACAAACAGGTCACCCACTGGAGGTTTTTTGCATTGATCATCACTGCTTAAAATAGAGATCCATCGGAGGAATAATGGCCATTTGAAGTAAAATTCACCAGGGACATGAAGAATGTTGTGAAAACCAAGTAGTTTTGTAATAGTCGCCATTTTGGACAATAGGTGTTGTGAGTGGATGACGTGCTCTTCATCTCTCAAATGCCCCAGAGTACATGCTTTATGAGAAAAAAAGTCGTTCCAAGAGGATTTTATAGAGAACAAGGAGTTCAATTGCCCCACTATTTTCAAACTCTTGGAGAGATTGTCGAATCTCGACGTAACTAGCCCGGATTGACGGTGTTATGTATAACTGAGTCTTCAAAGAAAGTTAGACTCGCATTAGTGGGCAACCGAGAAACAACTTGCCCCTGTTCGGCATTATCTTCAAGTTTCATCATCGATGTCTATATGTAAACTTTCTAAGATATCAGGCAAAATCAACACGCATGAAACGTTAATCCTGAAACCATTAATGCAACATATATGTTTGTCTTGAAGTTTTTTTCTTTTTTTGTTGAAAAAGATATCACAATAACTTGTGACCGAATCACTAGTTAGGATACAAATTTAATTTATAAAGCTAACATCGAATTGAGCATAGCTCATAGGAGTCAGGAAACGTCATCCTATCGAGTATGCTTTCAAAATAAACCCTACTTCAATTAGGTCTTTTAAAGGTTGTATCGTGGCTTGGTTCATGGTTTAAGAAACAAAGGATAAAGGCTCAAAGTTTATTTGTACCCACCCCTTCTTCATGATGTTCTCCAGTCCTATGTTCAATTAAGCTTGATACGAGCACCCGTCTCTCAAGAGGATTTTGATATGGTTGAGAATCTATCGAGGCTTTGGTCATGGCAGTCACTCACCTATTTTCTTTTGGTGTTTGATCACACGACTTTGTTCTTTACTAAGGATATTTCTTTGTGATCCTTTGTTTTTTCTTCGCATTTTCTTATTCCCTAACTTTTGCCTGGACGAAGTCTTTTGAATTTGACTTTGAAGTCCAGCGCGATGTCCCAATTTTACCTAAGTCTCTTTCATAGGTTTTGACTCAGCGAACTTTTTCTTTTTAATTCATTTTTTTATTTATGAACAAGTCGTGTGACTCTAAGTCATTTTGGCATTTTTGAAAGGATCGTGACTGCCCCACTCTTTGGATAGTTGAGGGGTATTTGTTTGTATCTTTTGACTTCTAGCCTCCCAATATGTTAGGGATAGATAAAAATGGATTCTCGAAGGTTCGCTCCTCCTTTTTGAGAATCTGATTGCTCGATCAACTTAACTGAAAAAACTACCCTGCCCCAGGTTAAAATTGAGGGTTTTTTTTGTGGAAAAGAAAACTCCTACTTCAAGGCTCAAAGGGGTTAAAGAGGGATTATCTTCCTTATATCTCCAGTGTTTAGAATTTGAAACAATGCCTTACATCATCTTCAGGGTTTCATTTAAAAGCACACGACAAGAAATCTTTACGTTTTTATTCGTCATCCTCCTCCCAATTCTCTGTCAAAGTGAGAGACTGGGTAAAACTGGCATTATAAATTATGAAAATTATTTTATGAGTGAAACGAATGGATTTCTTCAAGACAAACATGTTTAATGCATTATCGTTCAAGAAAACAAGTTCCTACATGTTAATTACGCTTTTATAATCAAAGAAATAGAATACATATAAGCAAACAAGATGAACTGCATGACAGTCCCTTCTAAAGGATTTTATCAACATAACAGTGTTTCATTCAACACCGAGCTTCCTCTTCTGAAGGTCAACAATTTGTCGTCAATTATCTCTTGAACTTTTCTTTGGAAAACTTTTCATTCTTCAATCGAATGCCCTACTACTCCATCATGAGCTTCACAGCTGGTGTTTGAGTCGATCCTCTTAATATGAACACTCTAAGGATGTGGTATACATCGTGGCAACTGGGAACCCCTTTCACACGAGTTATCCTGCATAAACTGAGATCGTGTAGGAACATCCACTTGTTGAACATTGTCATCAGATCGAATGTCGGATTAGTAATCACCCAGAAATTCGTCATGGGATCCATATCTTGTTCTTTTTACTATCCTTCAATGATTGCTTCGAGTTTGGTCAGACGATCAAGATGTCAAATGACAGACAAAGACAGAAGACCAGATGAGCCACAACAGAGATACATGCATATGCAAATGCTAAATGAAGGATGCTAAAATGCAGGAATGCAGATGTAGGATGAGTAGGACTTCATGGGATTCCTCTATTTATGGGCATTGCGGTAAAAAGAAACGTTTTATTAAATTGAAAACGGATTACATAAATATTCTTTTAAAAAGTCCCAAATAAAAGCTAGTAAAGACACTAAAGGAGTTTCGAATTCTGCTGCTTGAGCTGCTCCTCCAACTGAGCCTTCTCACGGGTGAGATTCTCCACAATCATCTTTCAGACGGTACACTGAGAGGCGGAGGAAAATAAATCCTCCAACACCTTCCTTCTCTTGTAGGGGAGTAACTCTTCATCCTTCAACTGCAGCTGTTCCTGAAGCTCAATAATTTGTCTTTGAAGTCCAACATTCTGTTTCTGAAATTCATTACTCTGTTTCTAAAACTCATTACTCTCTGCAACAGACACTTGATACTTGTTCTTCGACACTTCTGATTCATGTTGTGACTTTCTCAAGGCAACCCCCAACTTCTCGGCGTCAGACATAAAAATATAAGTAGGCTCCTCTCTGGGAGGTATAGGATCTTGACAAGAATAAGGCACCTTCAGCTTGATTTCCCTGTTCCTGACCCATTGAAGATACGGTTCTAAAGACACACAGTTGGGCCTTCCCAAGCTGTTCCTATCTTTCTTATGTAAATGTTTCCAAGCCTCCACAATCTTCTCTCGGAGTTCTCGGTCATCTTCGAAGAAAATGCTCTCAACTTGTATGCTCTTAGGCGGTCCCTTCAACGGATATCCTAATTGTCGACGAGCTAAAACTGGGTTATAACTGATCCCTCCGCCAAAGCTGAGCAATGGTATATTAGCAAAATCCTTACATCCATCAATGATTAGAATCCCATCATACTCACGGTTGTACCAATCAATGTCAGAATGAGTCAAAGCCATAATCCTTTCTGACCAACGCTTATCATTAAGATGCCAAAAGGAAACATACTTGGGCAAGTGTGTAAGGAACCATTTGTATAATAAGGGCACACAACAAGTAATCATTCCTCTACCATGAAGGTTTCGGAGATGTATAGAGTGATAGGCATTACCTAATAGAGTCGGCACCGGATTATTCTTCATGAAAATCTTAATTGCATTGAGATCAACAAACCCTTCAAAACTTGGAAATAAAAACATCCCATAAACAAGTAGGGCGAAGATTGCCTCGAATGGATCCTTGTTTGTAAAATCATTATAGAATAAGGCCTTCCTGAATAAAAAATCTGTAGTCAAACTAAAAGTTCCATTTTTAACAACCATGTTGTCCTTAACATCAGATACTCTGAGAGAAAGGGCCTTAGCAATGTCTCTTTCTTCGGGGTCCTTCTCCAAGAAAGGAAAAGGATATTCTTCTAGAATAGGTAAACCTACCAAAATGGAGTACTCTTCCAAAGTCGGTAACAACTGATAGTCGGGGAAAGTAAAGCAATGGTACATTGGATCATAAAATTGTAACAAAGCAGAAAGGAGATCCTCATTTGCCTTACGTCTCAACAAAGATAGTAACTTCCCATATTTACCCTTGAACTTCTCTTGGTCTTTAATAAAAGCTCCCAACTCCCTTAGGTCATCCAATTTAGGACTCTTAAAAGTATATCGCAAGGTATTTCTTCGGTTAGGATCCATAATGCCCTACAATGTTCATAAACAAAGGTAAATCCCATGAAGTCCAATGTAATATGATGCTATATGAATGCAACAAGCACAGGTAAGCACATAAGGACACACAAAGATAAACAAACAAAGGTCCTAGGTTTGTAACGAGCATGGAGCTAAGGGTATACCCATTCCCAAAGGATGTGGACTAAAGGTTGTTTGTACCTGCAGAACAAGGTTCTAAAGAGGTTCCCAAAGTCGTCAGTCCATCTTTCGGATATTATCAATTTCCCGACTAACTCGGTGGTTAATAATATTCTCAAGAGAACTTCTTTTGAGTGTAGCATCGCGTAGCACTATTTCGGGACTTACTCCCTCATAGCCTCGCACTACGTCCTAATAAAGGCCAAAGTGGGGTTAAAGGTAACTACGGTCCTTAGTATCATGGACTCCAATCGAAAATAGTAAAAGTTTTTACGACTAAACTCGTTCAACCGAACCATTTTCAAAAGGGTCTCAACTAAGCGGGATTCTCGAGTCAACTTAGTCGGGACTCACTCCCTATAAGCCTCGTCGAATATATCACCATCTTATCATAATTTCTCTCAAGTCCGGGTGTAGGACTTTGTCTCACCACTCAAGGATAACCCAAAAGAAATAAAGAATCAACAAATAAACAAATAAACAAGTAAGCAAATATAAAGCAATAAACAAATAAATAAAACAAGGTAGGGGGACCCACCGAAGGTCCCCAGTGAAGTCGCCATTTCTGTCGCGGTGAAATTTGGGTACCAAACTATTAATTAGTTTGAATCTTTATTCATTTGCAACCGGTATTTGATTTGTCCAAAGGAAGGGATAAAGATCGAAATTCCCACAATGCAATGCAAATGCAAGGTTAGAGAGTTTAGGTTCGGGGGTTGGTTAAACTTAGGGAAGGTACTAGCATCCTAAGTTTCTGTAGTACTCTACAGGAACCTCTTGTTTTATGTCGTTTATTGCCAAGTTATTTGCTTAAGGGTAATGCTAAGGGTAATGCTAAGGGTTAAAGGTAAAGAGAAAGACCTAAAAGGATTAGTCCTAAGTATACTCGCCAAGACGTCGCATCTTGTGCCTACATATCCTGACGGGAATGGAATTAGAGTAATTGTAGTTCCCCTCACAGAGGGAGGTTAGAAACGTCTTGACTGTGGTCAAGGTTTCAAGGGGAATAAACATATCTTAAGGACATGCTTACGTGGAGTGAGAAAACTCATGTTTCTACGTTGTAATGTTAATTGAAATTAGGGTTAAGTTAGGGATTCTACGGCGGGAAACCCTAAAAAATGGAGTGCGGCGACTCCTTGACCTAATGCTAGGGTAGAGGGGTAATTTTGTCCACGGCGAGACATGTATGAAAATTAGGGTTTGTAAAGGTTGAAACTAGGGTTATTGACTCGGCAGTCAAACGGTTAATCCTAATTCCTTCGGAGGAGTGAAATTATCGGTAAAAAATGCGAGGAAACTAAATAAACGTACAATGGCAAAACATAAAGTGCGGAAAGATAAATGCGACAATTGTTCGCGAAATTACATCCCATAAGCAGTTACAAATATGATAATGAAATATTTAATCAATGATAAACGAATTTAAAAGTAATCAACTGAAAAACACAAACAGAGAATGTTAGTAGGGTTAGACATAAAGAAAAATGGATAACGAGACAGGTGAAGAAAAAGTTGCAAATTTGAGATTTTTATTATTGTTTTATTAATTTTTTTTTTAAAAGATCTTGATTTAAGTTTTCTTTAAAAGAAAAGCAAGTTAATATTATTTTTTAAAAGGATTTAATTTTAATTTAAAAAGTGTTTTAATTTTAATCTTTTAAAAAAAAGGTTTTATTTTAATATTTTTTAAAAAGTTTTCTTATTTGTATTTAAAAAGAGTTTTTAATTATCATTTAAAAAAAAGCAGTTTTTATTTATTATTTAAAAAATGGTTTTAGTTTTATCTTATGGTTTTTATTTATTAACTTAAAACAAACTAATTTTGAAAAAAAACATTATTTAAAAACAGAAAAATAAAAATAAAATAAAATAAATATTAAAACAAAAACGGGTTGGGCCGGGTATCACTTCCGGACCCAACCCGGTCCGGTGGCACCCAAAACAAATCTTAACACCAGTTAGGGTTTTGTAATCCCCATTTCATACAGCCGTGGCGCTGCTTTGTTCACCGTTCTTCCTTTTCTTTCGTTTTCTCCCTCCCACAGCGACCTCGTTCTGTAACTCATGTTTCCTGCAAAAAAAACTATAAACATCGCAATGAAGTCATTTCAAATTTGCTCACCCTCTTGGGTTTGAAGCGTTTTTGAAGGTGTTCTATATTTCTACGGCCAGTGATGAGCTATTCTGAGGCGATAGCTTTGATAGTTGAAAGCTTCATACGAGTGACATACGTGATTCATGACGAGAATGAACGATGAGTTCCGTTCGGTTCTATTTGTGGCCGCGTTTCTGTTTCCCTTCGGTGAATGAGCTTCGTGATGTTGGTACGGTTACGTTTTCGTTCGGTGAGACCGTTTCTCTTTTTCGCTTGGTATGTTTGTTGTTGTTTTGTACTCTGATGAATGACGCTTTTCTGGTGGGGGTTTCTCTGCTTGCGGCCGTTAGGGTTTTTCAGGTGAGCTCGTTCTACTTATATCCCTCTCCTCATTCTGATTTTCGTGGGCTTGGATTATATTGGATTTACATTACTATTTGGCTTTGGGGTTGTGATTATGTTTGATACTCAGATATTAGCTTTGATACTGATTGAGATTTTTCGATATGATTGATTCCCTCTTTCAGATTTGGGTCTGGATTTTCCTTTCCTTTTCTGGATTCGTTTGAAACAGATTTCGTTTGACTTGTCTGATATTTGATTGAATACGGATTGGGTTTCAATTTGGAAGCTTAGTTTGCCTATATCTAGATTCGGATTCGGTTTTCGTTGGATATCTGCTTTTGATTTCTGGATTTCGGTTTTGAACATACATTAACTTTTCCTCTTCTTCTTTCAGAGAGAGCTGGTAGTTCGGATATTGCCGGATTGGTGCCGCCGAGAGAGGTTCGATGCGGTGATGATGACATATTGGTCTGAACCGACGAGGAAATGATACCGATGTCATTGCCCTTGGTTATGTCTGGTTTTGATATTTGCAGATGTTGATATTTCGAATCGTTTTCATTTTGATGTCAGCCCCTGATACATAACCGGTTCTGGATTTGGTTTCCATTCTGATTTGGACACTGCTGAATTGATTTCTTTGGTTTTATCATTCAGTTTTAGCTCTTCTGTTATGGATTTATGCCAACTTCTGATGCTGTTTTGATTCTTGCAGACACGCTGTTCAGTTTTGGCTGGATTATCCATGGATTTGATTATCAGTCTGTTGGCATCCAGATTGCGATTATTTACTTGATAGACTCAAATTCTGTTTTGGTTTCGAAGCAATCTTTCGGAAAAATCTATTTCGACCCGAAAACTTCTTTTACTCTCTTTCTCGGTTGTCCCTTTAAAGAACAGATGATATCGGTTGTACGCCGAGGTCGAGTTTTAGAAGTGGGAGTCGGTCGCGTCTATGGTCGTGTCCTCCCGACACCCGGTGATGAACTTTATTCTGAGGGTGTCAATACTCTTAACATTCTTTTGTTGTTTGTTTGTTTCGCTTGGTTTGTGCAGTTACTCGGAGAAAACACAGATAATGCCGTGAAGAAAGTAACATGAAGACTCCTTAGATGTTTAGGATCTTTTAGGATAGAATCTATATGTAAATCCTCCTTGTAATTTGTAACCAAAATATTATGAAATGAATTCAATATACCTCTTTTTCATCCAAATTACTCTCTAACCCTTTCCTTGAATTTTGAATTTGTTATAATCTAATAAACCATGAAACTCTTAATTAAGTCCAACTTGATTAATTGCCAAAGAAATTCGACTAAATTCGACTTAAACAAACAAACTTGAATAAGTTCAACCGTTTAGACTTTAGACAATTTACTTAAACAAATGGAATTGATTTCCACCACATAAGCTCAATATCAAAAGTCAAACGAGTTAAGCTTCATCGTTTCAACCGTATCGCTTTACTTAAGACATTTCGATTCAATGTTCCCAGATGAAACTGTGCCTTGTTCTTCTGATGAAATACCAACCTCTAAACCAGCTCAGCCCATAAACCCCGATCAGATATAAGTCGAAACCTGACTCAGAACTGGAATTTTTACTATTTCTTTTCCTTTGAAGTTTAAACTAGCAGCAAGCAGTGGAACAGAAAAATTGCGTGCTTTACAAAATAATTTCAGACAAGATTGCTCGCACTGATTTAAACCCTCTCAAATTAATATCACAACTTGATCATCCTCATAGGATTTTAGCAACGGCCCCTGAAAACCACTGACAATCAAATCTCGGCTCCCGAATAAATTACCGTATCGATGCCAACATTTACCGTGAATTTCTGCTTATCCCCAAAGTAAATATTTCGGAGAAGGATGTTTTAATTATCCCGAAGAACCCTGGCGCAAGCTCATTTTCAAAAATTATCGGTAAACAACGTGCAAATTACCATTTTGCCCTTTTCACCATTAAAGTGCTCTTGATGCGATTCCTGCAAAACAAACAGACTACGTAGCCCGTTAATGGTTAATTGATGCAAAAAATGAGATGCTATGCGATATGAATCGACTAAATATAAGGGTAAAATTTGGGGTATTACTTGAACAATAGTGGTTTCAATAGCAAGGAGGTGGGATCTTAAGATCAAAAATTAGGGTGCAACAATATCGAAAGCGACACTTGAGTCATATCTCAAAGACTCTAGAAATGATTCAACCAACCAAATAAAATGGGGGGGGGGGGGAGGGATTAAGGTTCAAAACTTTAATCGAAGACGATTAAGGTAAAAGCAAAATTAATAAATAAGCCAATCTACTTATCGATTTCCGACTTATCATCGATTCTTATAATTCCAATTCCCTAAGTGGATTTGATCTTATTTGATTACAATAACTACTGACAAATGAAATTGTTATTATATGATGTATGTTCCTAATTTTTGAATTAAGCAAACGGATTTAAGCATACGTGAAGTAAGTAAACGCGACTTAATCAAATGTGATAATGGAAAAGCTACACTAACATGATTATAGTTAAGAACCATATAAAAAATCGAATTTAATCAACTCTATCCTATAGAAACAATCGAATTAAGAAACCAAGTTTATACGAATAATTAAAAGGAAATCAAAATTAAACTGAAATTTATAAGAACCCCAAAGTGGAATCGGAATACAACAAATCAACTCTTTTAGAAATTAGCTCTCCATAGAATTTGTAATCCCTATTTCTTATTTCATGAATGCTGAATAATAAACATAAAACTACTAATTTTCTTAAATAGAGCAAGGGAATTTGGGCCTAATAGCAACCGCCGCAGAAAAAAAATACAAAACTGGCCCAAAAACTAAGTACTTTCTTAAGTCTGAATTAAAAATGAATTATGTGACTCTTCTGCACTCCGAATTTGCTTCTGATTTCAAGACAAAACCTGTATATTGTCCTCTCATATTTTCAATGCATATTAGAATGTATCGATTCGATTCTCGTAGCTCAAGTTATGACCTACACAACGAGAATGTGTAAATACTTGTTTATTCAAAAACTAAGCACTTATTCAAAAAAATAAGCAAAACTCAACTGAACTTTCAAAAACCTATTAAACACAATTAAATTAAAGTGAGAATTCATATAAAAGTTTTATCACAAAATAAAAGATAGTGTGCTAAAATACAATGATCAATGCTTAAAGAAAAATATTCAAAAAAATCATTATATGCATTTTTTCATCATTTTTCAAAAATAGCATGAAGTGGAACTTTTAAACTTTGAAATTCTATAAGTTCATTATCGTCTTTACAAATTAGGTCATACTAATCGATTAACCATGCTACTGGTTGAAGAAAATTTGAATTTTCACTTAAGGGTAATCAATTAACCCTTTGGTAAGCAAAATGGGATAATGGATAATGCATTCCAATTTCTTCACAAATTTTGAAAGTTGAACTAAGGGTAATCGATTAACCTCTTAATGGTAATCGATTAACCCCTACTTTATTTTGAAAAATTATTGTAATATTTCATTATTCTATTACCTCTCTTTATTTGTAAACCTTTTCATAAATCATGACAATAGTTTATAATCTTTTACCAACAATTGTTATTTAAAAATCAAGAAGTGTATGACCATTATAAATAAAGGAAATTTTTTAAGTTAAAACAATCTCTTTCTTGACATATTTTATAAGTGTTCAAAACTTTCATGGAAACTTTTCAGCTGCATAATATTCATATAAGATAAAAATTCTCATATTTTCCTTGAGCACTTAAGTACACATATCATTTGGTCATATATTTTTTTCAGGAATGGGACATTATTTCAAGTGTTTGAAAAGTGTCAAACACATCTGTACTAAAAACTTATTTCATCTATTTGTTGTTATAAACTTATTTATCAAAATGTGATAACAAGTGTGTAAAAGAGGAAGTATGGTTCTTTCTCTTAGATTGGAAATCAAGGAAGTGGTGTGCTTTTTTTCTATTGTCATAAGATTGTAGGAGAAGTTATGGTGTGAGGCTTGTAAAAATATCTAACAATAGTAAAATCTCTCATAGAGTGTGAGGGGACTAGATGTACCCTTGGTTGATAAGGGGAACTAATATAAATCTCTTGTGTTCATTTACTTTACTTCATTAATTTTCCTGCATATTACTTCAATCTCTTAAACTAGAAAATAACTCATCACTTCATTTTCATAAACAAGTAAAAATAAAACCAATAAAATTGCAAGGAAAATTTTTACTATTCTCTAAAACTTCTAAACACCTAGTTCACCCTCTATTAGGTGCACTCTCAATACTTACATTCAATACTTATTTTCAATGTATGTTCGTACAATTAGTTAATGTTCGTATTGTGCACTAAGTATCATAATGTATGGCTATTATGTTTAGTCAACCTATTTCTTGTATGGTTATTATGTTTAGTCAACCTATTTCTTATATGTGTATGTTATGGATGTAAGCTCCTCTACATATATTTTTTCCATTTTTTCCTTCTTTTTGATAATGTCAGGGGGGAGGGTTATGTTGTGTTTTTTCAGTTTCAATCAACATAAAGGTGTGCAAGATTGCATTGATTACAAAATTTACAAATTAAAGAGGAGTCATATAACTTAGGGGGAGTTTTCCAACTCTTGTAAAAAGCACAAGATCAAAAGTGTTTGTCATCATAAAAAAGGGAGAGATTGTGAAGAAGATATCTTCCACCTAGTTTGGTTTTGATGAAGACAAGAATTATCAAATAACAAGAAAATTAAAAGTTTGATATCAAGTGCATATAAATAAAGATTAAACATGAAGGTGGAACATTGTAAATCAAGTGAAAAATTGAGATGATTGATCATGATTAAGGCACTCATTGTAATTCATGTCATATTATTTTAAATGCTCAGAATTTCATCTCCCACTTCATCTAAAACCTTCTTACATCATTGTTCATGAAAATTCATGGAAGCCTTTGTTGGACAAGAATATGTATACAACAAGGTTTAGAAGGGCTAGAAGGGGGGGGGGGTGTTGTGTAACACCCCAAATTGTTGGAATATTTATTTAATTTATTTAAATATGAATATTCACATTTTTGGTGGTTAGTGTGAATATTGGAAATTATAGATTTTGAGTTATTTATTTAAATAATAGTATATATGAATATATTGGTATTATTATTAATTTAAATAAATATAAGTGAATTAAGGGCAAAGTGGACATTCGAGGAGGAGTTAGTGAGGGTAAAGTTGGAAAGCCCAATTTTAAGGCTCAAAGTTAGGTTTAACAAAAAGGAATTTTGAGGGAATTAGGATTCATTCTTGTTAGACCGTGAAAAAGGGAAGAAATAGAGGCCAGAGCTCTAAGGAAGAGGATTGAGGCAAAAGCTTCGTAAGGTTTCCAAGAATCAAGTAGAAAGACTTTGAGTCGGCAATTAATGTATGGGGAGTATTTCCTTCATTGTTTTCAATATGTGATTCAATGTGCTTAAAACTGATTTAAGGGTTTAGGGATTTTTTTAGTATTGAATTGTTGTTGCCTTTCTGGTGAGTTTAATGAGTTTGAGGGATTTGAACTGATGGTCTGATAGGTTTGAGGCTGATTTGAGAATAAGAGAAATTAGGCCTTCGTGGCCAAAATCTATTAATGAGGTTTTAACCGTATAAGGTAATTAATTGTAAGAACTTTAATGACTGTGGTGTAGTTGTAAGAAATTATTGGAGTTAGAGGCGTAAATATGATACGGGATTGGCCTAATAAGTCGTAGGTTTTGTGCCTTTATCGCCATAATACATTAGGAATGATTTAGGGATGTTTTTAGAGCATTGGGAAAGGAAATCGTAGAGGTTTTGAACTGGTTTTGATGCTGGTGCGTAACAGCAATTTGCTGTAATCGTGAGTTCGCACGGACATTCGCCCCAGACTCGCACAGCGAACTTGCTAGCGAACGTAGCAAAGTTTCGCGAATTCTGATCTTGTGCAGTGATGTCTTGATGTTTTGATGCTGTGATTTCTTTGATGAATTACCATGAGTATGACTATGATTCATATGTGATTAATACATGATTGTATGATGATTCCTATGAGTAATGATGATGAGTTATGATGTTGATTCCATGAGTTTTGATGATTATGTGATGACATGATTATTATGATGATTTTGATGAATGATGATGCACCTAATGAGTTTATTATGAAGATGATATTGACGCGTGCATCATGCATTCATATGCATTTCGGACTTCGGTCTAGGACCTTGATTTTTGTGGCTTCAGTCCCATTGTGCGGATGTGAGGTATTTTGTTGTGCTCTGTTCTCGTGTAGAATCAATCCTACTATTGTGGATCTACAGAGGATTGATGGCCCAGTATCCATCGAATTTTGTTGATTGGTACGACATGCATGAGTCTTGTTGCATTTGCATTTATGTGACATTTTGGTGTAATTTATAATGTTGTGGGCTTTGATGTTCCTTGATGATTATGATGATGTTGAATATGAAAATGACGTCATTTTATATATTGATTCCAATATTGATTATTATGAATCGTTTTACTCACCCTGCTTGTTTGAATGTTGTCTCCACGTCGGTAACATGCAGATGACCAGGTTTAGCCGTGGATGCCGTCGAGGACTTTTTGAAGTTTTTGGGTTGTTGGCCATTGTGGTTGACTTAGAGGGTCTTGCTCTGATAGTGTAACATTGGGTTGGGGTCTTTGAGTTAAACCATGTTTTATTGATTATTGTTATTTTGATTATGTTGCTGCGCAAGGAAAACTTTGGATTTTGCCTTTTTGAGTTCCGCTGCCTTTTGAGTAATATTTTTGAGTAACTTTGGGAAACCCTATTGTTTACGGAGCATTGAATATATTTGAATTATTGAGAAATGTGCGCCCTTTTGAGATGATTTTATTGCGTTCAATATTTTACTCTGATAAATATGATTGATTTGCCATTATATTTGTGGGGTAGAAAAGGGTGTTACAGGTTGAATAAACCCTAATTTCCTTTAAATAATTTAAGAAAACCTTTTAGGTCCCATAAACGAAATAAGATATTTTAAGAAGCGCGAAAGCAAAATACAAAACACGAGATTTTAGAAGCATCTCAATGAATCAAGCCATATATACAGTGATTTGGCATTCGTCCTTGCTTAACATACATGCATTATTCAATGGATGATGTCATCGGAACATAATCACAGTTTTCCACTATTTTGATAAAGTGTTAACAACATTTTGATTACAAAGAACTATCACATGATAATTATCTCTAATGATGAGGATACTAATCTGCTAACAAAAATAAAACCCCTCAATATCTTGATACAATAATCTCGCTATCCACAATAACCTGCTCGGAGTATTCATGTGTGGCGATCCCTATGATCCCACCAATTTTTTGTCTGAGTGATTGTCATTAACTAAGTGTATATTAGACAACTCCCAACTTGGTAAGCAAGAAATCGTTCTCCAACACCCCCAAACAAGGACAAATTCCAACTAAGCCTTACGGATCGTTGATACATGATCTTGCCAAAGAATTCCTTGGAGTATAATAGAAACTCTCATCTTGATAGATAACAACTCAATGCCAAACCACACTCAAGAAACGATACTTGCAAATATTACAAAAAATAACCAACTACACACACACACACATACACACTTTAAATACCCTAATGTACCACCAGTCTTCCTTACACTTAATCTTTATAGAAAGGTCTTCAATCAAAGAAAAAAGACTAAGGATGAAGATGATGAATAATGCTAGATAATCTCAACTAACCACTGACATTACAAGGTGTTAGTCAAGTAATTCAAATTTGGTAAATGAAGAATACACACACATGGTTCAATCAAGTTTCTAGATGAGGGGGTCTTGGTTCTTGATTATTATCAAGAGTTTGATCAATTCTCAACAAGATTGACCAACCCATTCTCTAATTCACACACAAAAACAACCAAATTGCACAATCACAAATTGCAACACAAAAGATAAAGAATTGACACGGATTCAATATCAAAAGGTTGAATTTTAGAAAAGAAGAGAGAAACATGGTATAAAGATGAATACACTCAGAAGAGAAGACAAAAATCACATTTTTTTGTCTCTATGGACCACCATTGGTTTCATACAATTGTCATCTTCATCAAAAGAAACAACCATTTAAGTAAATGATGGAAAGTTGGATTTTTAGAAGTTTGATTCAAATCAAGAAGGATTTGTGATTCGAATCAATCTGGACAACCCAAAAGGGAGATTTTTAAATCTAATGATTCAAATCATTATTTGCACTTAATTTGAATCAAATGAGGTTATGATTCGAATCATGTTCAATTTGTGATCCGAATCATTTGATCTAGAAGTGAATTCCAATTTTTAACATGTGAGTGATTCGAATCAAATAACACATGACTCAAATCAAAATATCCAAATTCAAATGTTCTAACTTGTGATTCAAGCTACTCATGTGGAAATGACAAAATAGTAATTTAATAGGCTTAAAAAGGAAATACCAACAATGATCAAATGAAAATAATCATGAAATGTAAAGGATTCTTAGTGGTACAATTTAGTAGCCGAAACGATTACAATCAAACGGAAATAAATAGTACATTCACACAAATGAATTTAGATAACATCCAAATTACAAATAAGCAATCAAACAATAGTCGAATTGTAAATCATCAAAACACAAATGATACTTAAAACACGTAAATGATATCAAATGATACTATGTGCTTTCAACCTTGTCTTAAAAAAAAATTAGTGGCTGAAGCATAGTTGCAATTGATTAGTATTGTTAGTTTTAAAAAAATGAATATTGTGAATGTTGTAATAAAATACAAGTGTATTTTACTCAATTACAATTGAACCAGTGTATTTTTTTATGAACCAGAATCACTGTTTTGATTAGCAATGCTTCATAAAATCTTCTCTAACTTATCCAATCATTCAAAAAGGTTTATAAAGGTGTATCTAAGGCATCATACACTAGAAAACACAATTACTTCTTTAAATAATCAATTTCATACAATTCAAACAATTTTTTTCAAACTGTTCATACAATTTCGAATATTTGGAATTTTGCATAAATTTCATATCATTCAAAAATTTCATTAAAACTTTATGAGCATTTAAAGTATATAACTTTGAATTGTTATATAACGAAAGAGAAGATCAATCGTTTAACCTGAAATTCAAGTTAAGAGCAAATCTTATTCAAAATTAATTTACAAAGTATGTTGTAAATTAGTCATCAAGATTGTGGTGATAAATTGTTGTAAAGAAGAGAGTATGACTCTTTCATTTTGTTTGTGTTATTAAAAGATTGTAAAGAGGTCTTGGTAAAAACTTATACAAAGATCTAAAATATAATAGATAATCCTATAAAAAATTGTTGTAAAGAAGAGAGTATGACTCTTTCATTTTGTTTGTGTTATTAAAAGATTGTAAAGAGGTCTTGGTAAAAACTTATACAAAGATCTAAAATATAATAGATAATCCTATAAAAAATAGAGAGACTAGTATAAATCTCTTTTATTCTTTACACTACGCATTTAAAATTATTCACTTTACATTCATCTTAAAGTAACATTTATATCACTGCCTTCAATTCATTAGAAAGTTAAAAATTATTGCCCAAAAATGAAAAAAAATTCAGCAATATTAATTCACCGCTCCCATTTTTAAATTACCTAAAACAAATACTTTGAACTGAATATTATTCAATCGATACAAGACATTGATGACTTAAATTATATATAGGATTGTATTGATTATGTTTAATAATCATCTTAAATTTTAATTTACTAAATTTTTAATTTTCATATCAAATTTCACGTTAGTTTATATATTCATGATTAAATATATAATTTGTTGATTTGTAGTTAAAATATAAGTTATTAAGTTCTAGTTTTATATTACAAATTTTGTTAATAATCTATTATATTTTAAATTAAAACTAATAAAAAAAATCTTATTTTTTTAAATTATAATAACTATATGTAACAAATCGATAGAAATTATGCGTGCATATAGGGTATGGTTAGTAAAAAAAATAACATATGAATCATATCCCAACAAAAATAACGCTTCACTTTAAAATTCAAAATTAAAAGATTTTGGTCAAATTTAAAATATTAGAAGAAAAAAACCAATTATCTTGAATCCAATATTTTGTTATAATTTTATTGCACAAAATTAGGAGATTGATTATCATATGCTATGCTATATTATTGGAACTTTATCTTATAGTTGGATCTTCATCTTTCACTTATTCAGTTTTAATTTTTTAGCATTCTTTTGTATTATTTCTCATCAGCAGCCACTTCTGTTTGCGCCATTCACCAAGTTGCTGTTGTTTGTGTCATTCAAAAAGGTTTCTTATTTTTCTTTCTTTCATCTCTACTGTTTATTCATCACTAATTTAATATTATGAATTATTCTCTTGATTTCGTTTTTCTTTTTCACAAAATAAAGTTATTATGTCCATGTTATTATGATTTTTTAATCTTACATCGTTATCTCTAAAATTTGATCCATGTTATTTTGTCCACAGATATTGTTTAAGTGGGAATTTTTTCTCTTGATTTGGAAAGATGAATTATCCACAATTTCATCAGAATAGATTTGGAAACCGTTCTCATTTATATCATAGAGAAATTATGGAAGTTTCATATGGACCTTCGCAGCATGTTATGAACAATCGAATGATTCCTCGTGCCATTTATCCGACACCTAATGCTCTTTATCATGCTTATGGTAGAAATCAACCTATAAGAAGAATCCAACCGACATATGTTTATGTCCAAGACAACTACTTTAGTCATTACAGAAATAACATCAACCATACTCTACTAAGAGACATAGTGTCTACCCCAGGATGGTTTGATACATATCCCGAGAGAAATCAATCAAGACAGAGTATTCAAACTGTATTACCACCTTATGTCCAAGACAATCACTTTATTCACCACGAAAACAACATCAACCACATTCTAGTAAGAAGAGAAATGATACCTACATATAGATGGTCTAACACATATATAGAGAGAAATCAACCTAGGTTGAGTACTCGAGATGTCTTTTCACATGATGTTTATGTCCAAGATGGCCATTATGTTCTTCATGAAAACAACATCAACCAAGCTCCAATAAGAAGATACATTGTACCTACCCATGGATGGTCGAACATAAATTTTGAAAGAAATCAACCTAGATTGAGTACTCGAAATTTATATCCAGTTGATGCTTATGAAATTATGAGTGCATATAGGGTATGGTTAGTAAAAAAATAACATATGAATCATATCCCAACAAAAATAACGCTTCACTTTAAAATTCAAAATTAAAAGATTTTGGTCAAATTTAAAACTTAAAAAAATTCAAATTTAAAATATAATTATCTTGAATCCAATATTTTGTTATAATTTTATTGCACAAAATTAGAAGATTGATTATCATATGCTATACTATATTATCAGAACTTTATCTTATAGTTGAAAAACAAACAAATCTATAAATAATCTATAAATATAGATCTTCATCTTTCACTTATTCAGTTTTAATTTCTCAGCGTATTATTTCTCATCAGCAGCCACTTCTGTTTGTTGCGCCATTCACCAAGTTGTTGTTGTTTGTGTCATTCAAAAAGGTTTCTTATTTTTCTTTATTTCATCTCTACTGTTTATTCATCACTAATTTAATATTATGAATTATTCTCTTGATTTCGTTTTTCTTTTTCACAAAATAAAGTTATTATGTCCCTGTTATTATGATTTTTAAATCCTTTAAAATTTGATCCATGTTATTTTGTCCACGGATATTGTTTAAGTAGGAATTTTTTCTCTTGATTTGGAATGATGAATCATCCACAATTTTATCAAAATAGATTTGGAAACCATTCTCATTTATATCATGGAGAAATTATGGAAGTTTCATATAGACCTTCGCAGCATGTTATGAACAATAGAATGATTCCTCGTGCCATTTATCCGACACCTAATGTTTTTTATCAAGCTCGTGGTAGAAATCAACCTATAAGAAGAATCCAACCGACATATGTTTATGTCCAAGACAACCATTTTATTCATTATAGATATAACATCAACCATACTTTACTAAGAAGAGACATAATGCCTACCCCGATATGGTTTGATACATATCCCGAGAGAAATCAATCAATACAGAGTATTCAAACTGTATTGCCACCTTATGTCCAAGACAATCAATTTATTCGCCACGAAAACAACATCAACCACATTCTAGTAAGAAGAGAAATGATACCTACATATAGATGGTCTAACACATATATAGAGAGAAATCAACCTAGGTTGAGTACTCGAGATGTCTTTTCACATGATGTTTATGTCCAAGATGGCTATTATGTTCTTCATGAAAACAACATCAACCAACCTCCAATAAAAAGATACAGTTTACCTATCCATAGATGGTCGAATAGAAATTTTGAAAGAAATCAATTGAGTACTCAAAATTTATATCCAGCTTATGCTTATGTTCAAAATAATCATTCTATTTCTCACAAAAACAACATCAACCATGTTCCAGTAAGAAGAGATATAATGTCTACCCAAAGATGATTTGATTCCAATCCTGAGAGAAGTCAATCTAGGTGGAGTATCCGAAATGTCTTGCCAACTTATGCTAATGCCCAAGACAATCACTATATTCTTCAGGAAAACAACATCAACCAGGTTCCAGTAAGAAGAGGAATAAGGAATAACACCAATCTTGAGAGAAATCAAGTTAGGTTGAACACTCGAGATGTATTGTCTACTGATGTTAATGTCCAAGACGACCACTTTATTTTTCCTGAAACAAACATTAACCAAGCTTCAGCCAGAAGAGACATTGAAGTTACTAAGAGACGTTATCGTAACAATTTTGAGATAATTCGAGTTGAAAAAGAAACAAAAGATTCTGAAGGCATGACATGTTCAATTTGTCTCGTAGAACTATTAGTTGGATCGAAAGCTATCCAACTGCCTAGTCCATGTTTGCATATTTATCATGAAGAATGTATTCTTAAGTGGTTAGATATATCTAGTACGTGTCCTTTGTGTCGTAGATATGTTCAGTAATGTTTTTTATTTTATTTGTAAACTTCTAATTTATTACTATAGATTTAAATTGATACAAGAGTTCAAATTATTCTTATTGATCATAGTCAACCCTTTGTTCATGCAATTTACATTATAATATAAGGATCATTCATTAAAGTAAATATTTACGTATACAACTACTTATTTCCAAAGCTAAGTTTTCAATGTCTTATACACGTAATCAAAACAAGCAGCAACTACTGTTACATCAACAACCATCAGCACTGCTAGAATTGCATGAGAAAACCATAAACCTGCTAAAGAAACATACAAGGAAAGCTATACCATTGATAGTGATTATAATTGAATTTATATTTTTCCTTCTTGTCCAGCCCCCACCATGATAGAACAATTACTCTCTCATACATCCTCTCTATATTGCTTATTTTTAATATAATTAAATTTAAAATTACAATATTATTAATTCATATATTTTATTAAATTTTCATATCAAATTTTACCGTTAGTTTATATATTTATGATTAAATATATAATTTGTTGATTTGTAGTTAAAATATAAGTTATTAAGTTATAGTTTTATATTACAAATTTTGTTAATAATCTATTATATTTTAAATTAAAACTAATAAAAAAAATCTTATTTTTTAAATTATAATAACTATATGTAACAAATCGATAGAAATTATGTGTGCATATAGGATATGGTTAGTAAAAAAAATAACATATGAATCATATCCCAACAAAAATAACGCTTCACTTTAAAATTCAAAATTAAAAGATTTTGGTCAAATTTAAAACTTAAAAAAATTCAAATTTAAAATATTAGAAGAAAAAAACCAATTATCTTGAATCCAATATTTTGTTATAATTTTATTGCACAAAATTAGGAGATTGATTATCATATGCTATGCTATATTATCGGAACTTTATCTTATAGTTGAAAAACAAACAAATCTATAAATAATCTATAAATATGGATCTTAATCTTTCACTTATTCAGTTTTAATTTCTTAGCATTCTCTTGTATTATTTCTCATCAGCAGCCACTTCTGTTTGCACCATTCACCAAGTTGCTGTTGTTTGTGTCATTCAAAAAGGTTTCTTATTTTTCTTTCTTTCATCTCTACTGTTTATTCATCACTAATTTAATATTATGAATTATTCTCTTGATTTCGTTTTTCTTTTTCACAAAATAAAGTTATTATGTCCATGTTATTATGATTTTTTAATCTTACATCGTTATCTTTAAAATTTGATACATGTTATTTTGTCCACAGATATTGTTTAAGTGGGAATTTTTTCTCTTGATTTGGAAGGATGAATTATCCACAATTTCATCAGAATAGATTTGGAAACCGTTCTCATTTATATCATAGAGAAATTATGGAAGTTTCATATGGACCTTCGCAGCATGTTATGAACAATCGAATGATTCCTCGTGCCATTTATCCGACACCTAATGCTCTTTATCATGCTTATGGTAGAAATCAACCTATAAGAAGAATCCAACCGACATATGTTTATGTCCAAGACAACTACTTTAGTCATTACAGAAATAACATCAACCATACTCTACTAAGAGACATAGTGTCTACCCCAGGATGGTTTGATACATATCCCGAGAGAAATCAATCAAGACAGAGTATTCAAACTGTATTACCACCTTATGTCCAAGACAATCACTTTATTCACCACGAAAACAACATCAACCACATTCTAGTAAGAAGAGAAATGATACCTACATATAGATGGTCTAACACATATATAGAGAGAAATCAACCTAGGTTGAGTACTCGAGATGTCTTTTCACATGATGTTTATGTCCAAGATGGCCATTATGTTCTTCATGAAAACAACATCAACCAAGCTCCAATAAGAAGATACATTGTACCTACCCATGGATGGTCGAACATAAATTTTGAAAGAAATCAACCTAGATTGAGTACTCGAAATTTATATCCAGTTGATGCTTATGTTCAAAATAATCATTCTATTTCTCACGAAAACAACATCAACCATGTTCCAGTAAGAAGAGATATAATGTCTACCCAAAGATGGTTTGATTTCAATCCTGAGAGAAGTCAATCTAGGTGGAGTATCCGAAATGTCTTACCAACTTATGCTAATGGCCAAGACAACCACTCTATTCGTCAGGAAAACAACATTAACCAAGTTCCAGTAAGAAGAGGAATAAGGAATAACACCAATCTTGAGAGAAATCAAGCTAGGTTGAACACTCAAGAGGTATTGTCTACTGATGTTAATGTCCAAGACGACCACTTTATTTTTCCCGAAACAATTATTAACCAAGCTCCAGCCAGAAGAGACATTAAAGTTACTAAGGGATGTTATGGTAGCAATTTTGAGATAATTCGAGTTGAAGAAGGAACAAAAGATTCTGAAGTCATGACATGTTCAATTTGTCTCGAAGAACTATTAGTTGGATCGAAAGCTATCCAACTGTCTAGTCCATGTTTGCATATCTATCATGAAGATTGTATTCTTAAGTGGTTAGATATATCTAACACGTGTCCTTTGTGTCGTAGATATATTCAGTGATGTTTTTTTATTTTATTTGTAAACTTCTAATTTATTACTATAGATTTAAATTGATATAAGAGTTCAAGTTATTCTTATTGATAATAGTCAACACTTTGTTCATACAATTTACATTAAAATATAGGGATCATTCACTAAAGTAAATATTTACATATACAACTACTTATTTTCAAAGCTAAATTTTCAGTCTTATAATTTAGTAGTTCAACGATGAGTTAATATGACATAATAACCAAGTTTGACTTAGTTAAAGTTTACATTTTGAGTAATAGTTTCTTGTTACATCATGTTTAAATTAGTGAGAATCTAAACAGATTGAAACCTTTCATTAAAATGTACTATGAACAATTACACAACGTGAATGTTAGTGATGAAACCAAAACGTACCAAACAATTTATAGGGATGTTACATGTAATCCCGGTAAAAGTGCGAGCAGAAATTAGAATTTGAAAAGCCCGTTAAAAGTGCGAGCAATTTGGAGGGCATGAAAATATCTATATCCATTGTTTCGGTTCCATCCATTGTTTCACTCATGTCATAGAAAGCAGATGGACACAGTTTCCATACAATTTGCAGTAGCTGGATTTCAGAACAGGGAGAATTGATATAACTCTATTACCAACAGGCAGCATTTTTGATGATCCATCCAACAACCTCGGGCGCAGACATGAAAAGGCTCAACCCATTTTGCTGGTGCAAGCGATTACGTGTCCAAATCATAGTGCATGTTTTGCGCTTTGTAAGACAACTGGAAAATGATCCCACAGTATCCGCGATGGAATCCTTCTCACGTATCACCATATGTACTAGACATTTCCTCCTGTAGGAAAAAGCAGAATCAGCACAAAACAAATATTCCAGAAGAAAAGTGAGGTTCGCAAAAATGACAAATGGTACAAGTTGTAAAAACTGCACCCTATGCATGATTCATGAATAATACACCAACAACTTGTATTTGCAGAGGAAAATAAATCAAACAATACCCACTCCCAAGCGAGTCACTACTTTACAAGCTAGTATTTCAAAGCAAAATTATACGGTTACGCATTGTTTACGTGGCGCTAGCAATGAATCATCAGCCACACAAAGAAACCTTTCAACAGGACATATACAAAACCGTACCTCACGTGATGAACCTATGCATAAAACCCACGCCGGACACACGAGAACTTTTAAAATTAACATGCCCATTAATATCCTGCAGCACCAGATCGTACAACCCAAGTCACGGTTCACGAAAATCCCACAACGCACCAGAACCTGCGCAATGTACAATCAGCAATACGATACAATAGACAAAATTTGAAGAAGAAAAGGAAAAGAAAAGGGGTGAAACGAAAATACCAGCAGCAGAATTTTTCGTAAAAGCAACACGATGTCACAACTAATCTGCAATGCAACGCACTCACCAAAACCGTATGCAGCCACATGCCACTCGAATTTCCCCAATGCCACTACTTGCAAAACAGATAAAAATGTGATGGCAACACAAACAGCCCATACACCAGTAAGCAACCGATTCCCAAATACAACGCTAAAACCGGCGTGAGTTTTCCGTTTTCACAGGACTTAGCAGCTAATTACCACACACGAGAATTCTGCGAAATCACAAAAGAAAATCAGTACAAAGTGTCATACAACAGCAATAAATGAGTTTTTTTTTCTATCCCACATAAAAAGGACAGCAGCAGAAGAAGGACAGCCAAAACGTATACCCCACAAAAGTTTTTCAGTATATTCTTTAAAAAAGAAGAGCTTTTTCACGCAACAAATAAACGACAAAATTCCACAAGACCAATATGCACCCACACCTCACACAGTACGCTCCGTATCACCCAAAAAAAACCATTCGCACCTCAAATCGTATAGCCACAACAAACTTTTGAAATTCACCCACAAGGACACAAGACTCGTTACTTTGCGACGCACACCATAAAACATTTTCACCTTAATGAATGATAGAAGAGGGTAACGGTATCACGCACATGACTTGTACGCACAGAGGACGCGACTTAGAGCTTTGCAGCAGAACCTTTCCTATATAACGAACCCACTTTCGTTCTGTAAAAGGGGAGAGAGAATTTCATTCTTATACCTCTAACCTCAACCAACCGCAACAACACGAATCCCTCACCCAAGCCTTCTTCTTCTTCATTTTTCCAACAGCAAACCTTTTCTTCTTTTAACCCCAACAACAATAATCTTCTTGAAACAACAACAAACCTCAAAACGCATAACCGCACGAAAATCCCAACCCTCTCATCTCTTCCATCTTCAACCTATGACTCTACACATTCACACATAAAACCTCTCTGATCTTCAGCAACCCAAACTTCGAACAACAACACTTCAAATCCATTACCTTTCCTTTTTCCACGATTCTTCATCTTCTTCCAAACCCATTTTTCCAGAAACGACCTCCTTCCATAAACCCTCAAAACTCATAAAACTCATAACAGAAATGATACCTCAAACAGAAATTGAGATGAGGAATAAAATTTGAAACCAAGAACTGGGATTAAACCGAGCCTGGAAGACGATTTGGTGCCGAGACGACGTGCCTGAAGAAGGTCGTGTCGTGATTCCGTTTTTTTTATTCTCTCTTTTAATTGGTTGCTGATACGCCAAGATGAATATTTGGGTCTGAGATCCTTGGATGTTGATTACTGCTATGTTGTTGTTGTTATTTTCACGACGACATTGAATCTGGGAGCTTTTTCTTTTAATAAGTTAAAAACATAGATGTGTTTGTTTTTTTATTATGTGGAGTTATTGTAGGACTGGACCTTCAGGCCCGTTTTGCTAACTGTCATTTTGTGCATAATGCCCCTCTTCTGGTGGTCCGTGGTTCTTTTTGGAGAGTGGGTGATGGGCTCCCGGCCCACATGATCCCACATGTTATTCACACCACCCTTATGACTTATGTTCTACCTCCCCTTTATGTTTTTATTTCAATTTTTTTTTCTTTCTTGGTTTTGTTTCTTTAATAATCTCTTATTTGTTTATATTTTTGGCTTATTTCATTTTTTTTTTTAAAATAACAAACTTATTTTTTATAAAAATTTATTTGAATAGATCATATATGTTTACTTTATACTTTGATCGAATTTTCAATTTTACTTTTCGGTCGATGACGAGACCTCAAAGTTGTTTTTCTGTCAAATTATTGATGAAAAATAACAAACCCGAGACCAACTTCTTTCAAACTTTTCATTTTCGATTTTTATTCATTTTATTTCTTTTTACCATTTTTTGGTCAATGACGAATATTTACAAATTATTATCGGTCAAACCATTGATAGATGATAATTTATTCGAGACTATTTCATTTTCTTTTTCAATTTCGTCTTCATTTTCTTTTTCAATTTCGTCTTCATTTCCATTTTTATTCATTTTTTTCGATCGATGATGTCTTCCGATTCGTAAGCGTCGTGTATCGAAGTCGATAACCTTCTCGATTTCAAATCTATGGAGAATGACCATTTGGGTAATTTTCCCTACTTTGGGATTGTGATAGGCTACCTTCGATTAATCGATATTTTGTTTGCGATTAAGACGAGATCCCGTCTTTTGTTCGTGCGACACGATTAAATTAGAGAATGGTCTTCAATACCATTTTTCTATCTTGTTTTTTAGCACGAAAATCAACTCACGCGACCTTCTATAGTTCGACTTCCATTATAAGTCGAGCTACGACGGTTTAGCGTTAAATTTTCCCGATTAAATTCCTAACCAAACTAACCACTAACTTTAATTTCTGTCAAATATTAATTGCTTTAAATTTCGTCAAATATTATTGTGGATATTATTGTATATTATTCATATTGCCATTGTCATATTCATATTATTCATTCTCATTCACCTATAATCGAAAATACATAATAAACTATCAAAATCCTAAAAACCAAATTGGTGGACTGTTGGATCATTGGTTATTTGCAGGAGCCCTAATATCGAGTTTGTGCCCGACTTTGCTCAAGGCGTAGTTTAGGACATAATGCACACACACAAATTTCTCTTGGGCTACCTGACAATGAGACCCCTTTATTTCGTGCAATCCCGTGTAACTTACATGTACCCCTCTCCCATTCCGATGTATGTTTCATATTTCTTTGGTTATTAGTGTATCTTCTAGAAGCACCCATAGGGACTAACGTAGATCAAACTATTTTCAAACTAATTCTCGATCCGTCATCGAGCCATTTTCAAACCCCTCTGTAAGTCGAGTGCTCATACGCATTCACCATCAACCTATTGCACACACTTCACCGTGGATTCGACATTGAGGGCACCCTCAGGGGCTAGTATCGTTTCTCACAACTCGAACCTTGATGCGTAAGTCAAGTCGGTTCCGTTTCTCAAACCATTTCCATTTTCACCGCACGTTTGCACGCGATAATAAGTCAAACCCTTGATCCAACATCAAGCGGATTTTCATAACAAACTATCAATCAACTAACAATTATTTAATTCTTTTCAAGGTGTAAATAGTAGGTTCAAGTCTTTGAGCTTGCTTTTGGTTGTTTGGATGCGAGTTATTCGTGTGTGAGCAATTGACGCCTTTAAATAACATTAACAAACTCGACAATGTTCAACTATCTTTCAACTACTCATCATTCCAAACATTATTTCAAACTCAAACAATTTTCTTTTCGTGATGAAAAAGAGAGAGTTCCAAGTCTTTGGTTCGCTCTCCCAATTACTTAGGTCCGAGAAGTCTTTCTTAAGTTTCGAGTAATTGTCATCTGATTCCCGCCACTTATTCAAACACCATTCAAACACAACTTCTTTTGCGATGAAAAAGAGAGAGTTCCAAGTCTTTGGTCCGCTCTCCCGATTACTTGGGTCCGAGAAGTCTTTCTTAAGCTTCAAGTAATCGTAATCAATTCAAACTCACCCTTTCAAACACAGCCTTATTCTTCAAGATGAAAAAGAGAGAGCTCCAAGTCTTTGGTTCACTCTCCCGATTACTTGGGTCCGAGAAGTCTTTCTTAAGCTTCGAGTAATTGTCATCCGTACCCACCTTCAAACTCACTTCAATCCCGTTTCTTTTGTGGATGTTACCACGAACTACGACTGTTCTGATTCTTCATTCTTATCCGAATGTAAAATACGTAGGCACAAGATTGCGATGATCTTGGCGAGTTACCTTTTATCCATCCTCATGTTTCCCGTTCCTCTTCGTGGTCGTTACCATGAACTACGGACGCTTTGATTCTTCATTCACTCTTGAATGTAAGATACGTAGATACAAGATTGCGATGATCTTGGCGAGCACATTTTCACTTTTCTCCCCTATTCCACACTTCTACCTTTCTCCATCTTTCGTTTCCCACAACCTTTCCTGTAGTCGAACTACGACGCTCTTATTTCTCATTCTCGTCCGAATGAGCATAAGGCACAAGGGCCCCAATCCTTGGCGAGCACCCTATCCTCTAACCATCCCTTTTCCCCTATCGTCTATCCCTTTATAGTATCGTTTTAGTATTTAGTATTGAGAAGAGAAGAACTAAGCTTAGCTAACATTCATCACAATTTGAATTAAGAGGTTCCCGTTGAGTACAACAGACGTGAGGGGTGCTAATACCTTCCCCTTGCGTAAACGACTCCCGAACCCAGGAACATCTGGTTGCGACGGTCATGTTCCTTCCGTTTTTAAGAGGTTTTCTCGATATTTTCCTCTCCCGTTCATTCGGGATAAATAAAGTTCGGTGGCGACTCGGTCGAACCGCATTTCGCGCCTTTAGCGCGAGGGTCATGTTTTTGAATGAATTTTTTGAGGTGCGACACAGAGTTTTCGCGAATTTTGATTTTGTGCAGTGATGCCTTAATGTTTTGATGTTGTGATTTCTTTGACAAATTAATATGAGTATAATTGTGAATTTTATGTGATTGTATGATATTACCATGAGTATAAATGTGAATTCTATGTGATTAATATGTGATAGTATAATGAGCTCCTATGAGCAATGATGACGAGTTATGACGTTGACTCCATGGGTTTTGATGATTCTATGATGACTTGATTTATGACGATTTTGATGATGATGATTTTGATGAATGATGATGCACCTATGATGTTATTATGAGGATGATTATTGACGTGTGCATCCGGACTTCGGTTCAGGACCTTGATTTCTTTGGCTTCAGTCCCATTATGCGGATGTGAGGTATTTTGATGTGCTTCGGTTCTCGAGTAGAATCGATCCTATTGATGGGGATCTATGGAGGGTTGATGACCCAGTGTCCATCGAGCTGTGACAATTGGTACCACATGCATGAGTCTTGTTTGCGTTTGCATTTTGAGATGATCTTGAGTAAATTATGATGTTGTGGCCTTTGATGTTCCTTGATGTATATGATGATGTTGAATATGAAAATGACGCCATTTTATATATTGATATCCTACATTTATTACTATGAATTATTTTACTCACCATGCTTGTTTGAATGTTGCCTCCACGTGGGTAATGTGCAGATGACCAGGTTTAGCCGTGGATGTCGTCGAGGATCTTTTGAAGTTTTTGGGTTGTTATCCATCTTGGTTAACATAAAGGGTCTTGCTCTGATAGTGTAACATCGGGTTGGGGTCTTTGAGTTAAACCATGTTTTATTTGATTTGGTTATTTTGATTATGTTCCCGTATAAGGAAAACTTTGGATTATGCCTTTTTGAGTTCCGCTGCAATTTTTGATATCTTTTGGGAAAACCCGTTGTTTACGGAGCTTTGACTTATATTTGATTTATTGAGAAATGTACGCCCTTTGAGGTGATTTTTATTGAGTTTAATATTTTACTCTAATATATGTGAATATTTTACCATTTAATTGTGGGGTAGAAAAGGGTGTTACACTTAGTTTTAACACAAGTATAAAATAGGTGTTGCGCATTCTCTTCAAACTTAAAGCAAAATGGACAAAAAAGTTCATGTACATTGAGCGAAATTCCTCTGCATACCAAGTTTTTCTTTGTTGATAATCTATCAAGGATTAATCTTCAAGTGAATAACTTTATTTTCATCGGAATCAGTGCTTTCCAAAGCAAGCTAATATCCCAAATGTCACCACTTTCTATTTGGTTTTCCATTTCTTACCTCTGCAACCTCTCGTAACATGATTTTACAAAAAAAATGGATTTGCAAAATGGCCAGATAAAAGTATCAGGCTGATTCTTTGAGAGCACAATGCATGATATCATCATATGCAACTCCTCCCACTCGACATGAATTGCTTCGGCCTCTTCCTCTATGTTAAAATCTAGACTCTACCTCTACACATCATTTTCCCACTGTCGCACGCTGTGAAAAAGGATCGGCGGAAAACAAACAGAAGAGTCGCCACCGAATGTTATTTATCCAAAAAAGAGTGAAAGGAAACTGTAACACCCCCTTTTTATACCCCCAAATAAAATAGATAAATCAATTAGGCACTTAGAAAATTTATTTCATCAGAGTTTAATTAAAACATGGTATAAAAGAGGCGCATCACATTATCATGAAATTAAACACATACGATACCTGCTCAAAATAGATATGCAACAATGGGTAACCCACATCTCAATATTTAGAATAAAAGCGGAAACATCCAAATATTGAATCAATCACATTCATAAAGGTATATACAACCATCAGTTATTTCATGCTTTACAACATATCCACAGCAGATACATACACATATGTATCACAAAAGAATCAAAACAAATGTAACTCCAAAAGAGTCAAAGGCTTCCTAACTACCCAGATGTTACATATCAGAGCCATTGACCAAAAAGAATGAAGACATCGCTTCACAAAAAGAACCTCCAGCTTCCTACTCTGCAATGCCTCATAGAGCATTATAAAACAGCAGAAGGGTGAGAAACAACATCATAACAGTTAATGCATAAAATTATATATATATATATACTTAACTCCATAATTATGCAAGTTATACTCAAATTATGTTCTCACCACATTAAGCATATACAAATAATCATGTCTCTACACATACACATGAACAATCACTATATTTCCTCCAAACAAATCACATATAACATACACAGTTATATTCACACAAACAATGCATCATACACAGATGACTCATGCAACTCATAGAGACCGACACACGACTCTATGCAGATGCAAATGCGGTACCGACTCATTCAACAAATTCCCTAAGGAATCGAGTATTCAGCAGATCCTCCACGGGATCAAGTACTCAGCAGATTCTCCACGGAATCAAATATTCATCAGATTCTCCACGGAATCGAATATTCAGCAGATCCTCCACGGGATCAAGTACTCAGCAGATTCTCCATGGAATCAAATACTCTAACCAATCCTCCACGGGATTACATGTTATGACCGATTCTCCGAGGAATCACACAATGCAACCGATTCTCCAAGGAATCAAATATAACCATCGTATCATACGAGGTTCTGCAAATCCTCCGAGGGACCAATCGATACAAAAATGCATACTATGCTCACAAACATATTCATTGCATTTATCATATACATAGCATATATCTATCATGCATTCACATTATCCACCATTCCACACATGGTTTACACACATATCAGCCTATCAATGCATTTCTATTCATTTCGAGCAAATACACAAGATTATCAAATATTCAAGATTTATCATTTACTCTACAATCTAGGATTCACGCCTTTCGGCCACCCACAGCACAACATGTTGAAACAGTTCACACATCAATCATTCATATAGGCATTAATCATAATTGAATCAATCAAACATCATGCCATGAACAAACAGCAAAACAAAATAACACTGCCAGGTTCGCCAACCTTCGCCTGGCGAAGCCACGCAGCGAATGCTCGCTGGCCTTCGCCTGGCGAACTCCCCAGCGAAGTCCACTGGGAGTAATTCTGGAATTACTCGCTGAGGCTCGCTACCCACTCGCCTGGCGAACCTTCGCCAACTCACCTCGCCTGGCGAACTTGCCAGCGAATACAGGGTATTAGCTTCTGACTTGCTTCGCTACAGCTCGCTGGGCTTCGCCTGGCGAAGCTTCGCTGCCATTCGCCTGGCGAACTTGCGAAGACAGAACTTCCATGGCTGTCTCAAAGCCCAAACTCCACACAACCAACCGATTAAATCCAAACCAATCACAGTAGCACAACCCAACCATCACCCGACTAAACCACATCGTCTAATCCGATTTCTAACCGATTAAAACTTCGTTCTACTCACAAAACCAACTTCTAACCTAAGTGGAAAAAGAGTAGAAACTCTACAAAATCCACACACATACACATACAATCATACACATTAAAGAGATGATGGAGTTTCACACCCTTACCGATCGATTGCAAGCTTTGGTGATGATTCCTTGATGATTCTAGGTTTTCCTCTCCACTTTCTCTTCTCTTTCTCTTCTCCTCTTTTCTTTCTCTTGTTTTTCTTCTTATGTTACTATCTTTCTTTCTTTTCCTCTCTTATTCTATTTCTACCTCTATTTCTTTCCTCTCAAATTCTTTCCAACACTTACCAAACAATTCTCACACTAAAGTGCTAAATGTCTAAAATGCCCTTTTTACTCTAATTCCCCGAAAACTCTCCGAATCGGTAAAATAGATAAAATAAGCAAACACCACATAATAACAATATATAATTTCTCAATTTAAACAAACATCAATTAAATAAATTAAAAGACTCAACAATTAATGGGAATTCAGAATCGGGGCGTTACAACTCTCCCCCACTTTAGAAATTTTCGTCCTCGAAAATATCACCTGATTCAAACAACTCTGGATGCGATTCTCGCATCTTGATCTCCAATTCCCAAGTCATGTTGCCTTCCGCGGCACCTCCCCAGGACACTTTCACAAGCGCAATATCCTTGCCTCTTAGTTTCTTAACTTCACGGTCCAAAATACTAACCGGTAAAACTTCAACTGTAAGGTTATCCCTTACTTCAACTTCATCCATTGGGATCACATGTGACGGATCCGGAACATACTTCCGAAGTTGCGAGACATGGAATACATCATGCAAATTCGAAAGATTCGGAGGCAACGCCACACGATAAGCCACAGCACCAACTCGTGCGACAATCTGATACGGACCAATAAAACGAGAAGTCAACTTTCTCGACTTCAAAGCACGACCCACACCCGTAACCGGTGTAACTCTCAAAAACACATGGTCTCCCTCTTGAAACTCGAGATCCTTTCTCCTTTTATCATGATAACTTTTCTGTCTATTCTGAGAAGCTCTCATCTTTTCCCGAATAAATTTCACCTTTTCCGTCGTTTGCTGTACCATTTCAGGACCAACTACCGACCTTTCACCCGTCTCATGCCAACACAGAGGTGTTCGACATCTCCGTCCATATAAAGCCTCAAATGGCGCCATACCAATACTCGAATGGAAACTGTTATTATAGGTGAATTCAATCAACGCTAAATAACTGTCCCACGCACCACCTTGTTCAAGCACACAAGCACGCAACAGATCTTCTAACGATTGAATCGTCCTCTCGGTTTGACCATCCGTTTGCGGATGATATGCTGAACTCAATCTCAACTTAGAACCCAAGGCACCTTGCAAACTCTCCCAAAATCTTGAAGTAAATCTAGGATCTCTATCCGACACAATACTCTTAGGAACTCCATGAAGCTTCACAATAGTGCCAACATAAATCTCGGCCAACCTTTCCAAGGAATAAGTAATATCAATCGGAATAAAATGAGCCGATTTAGTAAGCCTATCAACAATCACCCAAATAGCATTATGTCCTCTTTGCGTATTCGGCAATCCCGTAACAAAATCCATCGATATACTATCCCATTTCCATTCCGGAATATCCAACGGTTGCATCAATCCACTAGGCTTCTGATGCTCCACCTTAGACTTCTGACAAGTCAAACACGAGTACACAAAACGAGCAACATCGCTTTTCAATCCAGACCACCAAAAGATCTTCTTCAAATCCTGATACATCTTATTCGCTCCCGGATGAATACTTAAGTTACTCCGATGTCCCTCTTCCAATATCATCTTTTTCAAATCTGCATCATCGGGAATACAAATACGACCTCGAAACCTCAAAACTCCTAATTCATCAACTTTGAAATCTTCATTTTCATTCGTCATCAAATCCACAAATTTCAAATCCAACTTTTGCTTTTCGCACACTGTAGTAAGGAAATCATTCGTGACATACAACATACCAAGCTTCACACTACTCGGCGTTAACTCACAAACCAAACTCAAATCTCTAAAGTTCTCCAAGAGTTCCCACTCTCTAACCATCAAAGTAGACACGTGCAACGACTTCCGACTTAAAGCATCGGCTACCACATTCGCCTTACCCGGATGATAATTTAAACCAAAATCATAGTCCTTCAAAAGTTCTAGCCATCTCCTTTGCCTCATATTCAATTCCTTTTGATCAAACAAATACTTCAAACTCTTGTGATCGCTAAAAACTTCAAATCTTGCACCATAAAGATAGTGCCTCCAAATTTTCAAAACGAACACCACGGCCGCTAACTCCAAATCATGAGTAGGGTAATTCTTTTCATGCACTCTCAACTGCCTAGAAGCATACGCCACGACCTTCCCATCTTGCATCAATACACCACCCAATCCTGACAAAGAAGCATCACAATAAACCACAAAAGGTTCCGTAGGATTCGGCAAAATCAAAACTGGCGCTGATGTTAACCTTCTCTTTAATTCCATGAAACCCTCTTCACACTTAACATCCCAAATAAAGGCCTTTCCTTTACAAGTCAACTGCGTTAACGGGAGTGCTAACTTCGAAAATCCTTCGATAAACCTCCGGTAGTAACCGGCCAAGCCCAAAAAGCTTCGAATTTCCGTAACCGATCTTGGAGTCTCCCATTGCATTACCGCATCGATCTTGGATGGATCCACACTAATACCATTGCCGGAAATAATATGTCCAAGAAAACTCACCTCCGACAACCAAAACTCACACTTAGACAACTTTGCATACAACTTCTTCTCTTTCAAAATTCGCAACACAATCCTTAAATGTTCTTCGTGTTCCTCTCGAGAATTAGAATAAATCAAAATGTCATCGATAAACACCACCACAAAACGATCCAACTGCTCGTGGAAAATACGGTTCATATATTCCATGAAAACACCCGGCGCATTAGAAACTCCGAATGGCATCACCGTATACTCATAGTGACCATATCGTGTTCTAAAAGCCGTCTTCGAAATATCTTCTTCCTTAACCCGAATCTGGTGATAACCGGATCTTAAATCAATCTTACTAAAAACACGGGCTCCAACCAATTGATCCATCAGATCATCAATTCTTGGAAGCGGATACTTGTTCTTAATTGTCACCTTATTCAACTGCCGATAATCAATACACAATCGCATACTACCATCCTTCTTCTTTACCAACAATACCGGCGCACCCCAAGGAGAAACACTTGGTCTTACAAATCTCTTATTCAACAAATCATTCAACTGCTTCTTCAATTCCACCAACTCCGATGCCGACATCCGATACGGGGCCATCGAAATCGGTCTAGTACCTGGAACTAGATCAATAGAAAATTCAACCTCTCTCTTTGGCGGCACATCCGCAACATCTTCCGGAAACACTTCAGGAAATTCACAAACCACAGGAAACACGTCGAGCTCAACTTTGCTCTCCACCGACAACGATGCAAACAAACCAAACAACTGAGCTTCGTCCGCTAAACGTTTCTTCAACTCTTTAGTGGAAAGAAAACTCTCGTTTTCACCATCTTCCAAAGAAGGAAACCTTACCAACTTGTGATAGCAATCCAAATGAACTCTATTAAATTGCAACCAATTCATACCCAAGATTACGTCCAAACCTTCCAACGGCAAACACACTAAATCCATAACGAAGTCCTTACCATACATGGTCAAAGGACAACTTGCACACACCAAAGAAGTAGTTACCGACCCCGAAGCGGGAGTCCCAATAACCATACCACTACTCAAAGAAACCATACACAAATCCAACCGCTTAGCACACGCAAGAGAAATGAACGAGTGAGTCGCTCCAGTATCAATAATAGCAACTAAAGGCATATCATTAATAAAGCATGTACCTTTAATCAAACGATCTGTCGCATTAGTGGCGTCTGAACCTGCTAATGCGAATACTTTTCCGCCCGCCGGAGCTTGCTTCGGTTTGGTACAATTCGGGCTAATGTGACCCACCTCGCCACAATTAAAACACTTCACAGCATTCTTTCTACACTCTGCTGCATCATGACCAAAGAGTCCACAGTTGGAACACTTCGCCTTGAACTTTCCACAATCATAAGACTTGTGGCCCATCACGCCACACTTAAAACATTTGATCGCACCGGAACCTCCTCCGGGTCTCCTATCAAATTTTCCCTTATGTTTGCCCTTCTCAGCAGGCGTCACATAAGGTCCGCTTCGTACTTGCTGCTTCCCTCTCCTCTCGCTCAAACCTTTATAATGAGTAGAACGAGCTCTACTGTCTTCTTCATAAATTCTACAACACTCAGTCAAATCCGAAAATCTTCGTATCCTTTGATAACCCACCGCTTGCTTTATCTCCGGACGCAAGCCATTCTCATACTTGATACATTTGGAAAATTCCGCCGTAACCGCATCATAGTGAGGGTGAAACTTCACTAACTCAGTAAACTTAGCGGTGTAGTCCACCACCGACATATTACCTTGTTTCAATTCCAGAAATTCCATTTCTCTCTTCCCTTTAACACTTTCGGGATAATACTTCCTTAGAAACTCAGCACGAAATAAATCCCACGTAATCTCCTCGTCGTCGACCTCAAGAACTTGCCTCATGCTGACCCACCAGTCATCGGCCTCTTCTCTCAGCATGTGAGTCCCTAGTCTCACCTTATTCCCTTCAGCACAATCCATCACCCTAAAAATTCTCTCAATTTCCTTTAACCATATCTGAGCACCATCCGGATCAAATCTCCCTTTAAACACCGGTGGTTGGTTCTTCCTGAACTCATCATTCGCATTCACGTTAGGTGCACCCTGCACAGCTCTGGCCATAGCCTCTAACGCCGCTGCCATAGCATTGTCATTACGACCTGCCATATTCTGAGGATTCCCAAAAATAACAACAAGGTTAAACAACCGTTCAACCAACACAACAACAAGACAGACACGACTGACTCAACACTGGCTCTGATACCACTTAATGTAACACCCCCTTTTTATACCCCCAAATAAAATAGATAAATCAATTAGGCACTTAGAAAATTTATTTCATCAGAGTTTAATTAAAACATGGTATAAAAGAGGCGCATCACATTATCATGAAATTAAACACATACGATACCTGCTCAAAATAGATATGCAACAATGGGTAACCCACATCTCAATATTTAGAATAAAAGCGGAAACATCCAAATATTGAATCAATCACATTCATAAAGGTATATACAACCATCAGTTATTTCATGCTTTACAACATATCCACAGCAGATACATACACATATGTATCACAAAAGAATCAAAACAAATGTAACTCCAAAAGAGTCAAAGGCTTCCTAACTACCCAGATGTTACATATCAGAGCCATTGACCAAAAAGAATGAAGACATCGCTTCACAAAAAGAACCTCCAGCTTCCTACTCTGCAATGCCTCATAGAGCATTATAAAACAGCAGAAGGGTGAGAAACAACATCATAACAGTTAATGCATAAAATTATATATATATATATATACTTAACTCCATAATTATGCAAGTTATACTCAAATTATGTTCTCACCACATTAAGCATATACAAATAATCATGTCTCTACACATACACATGAACAATCACTATATTTCCTCCAAACAAATCACATATAACATACACAGTTATATTCACACAAACAATGCATCATACACAGATGACTCATGCAACTCATAGAGACCGACACACGACTCTATGCAGATGCAAATGCGGTACCGACTCATTCAACAAATTCCCTAAGGAATCGAGTATTCAGCAGATCCTCCACGGGATCAAGTACTCAGCAGATTCTCCACGGAATCAAATATTCATCAGATTCTCCACGGAATCGAATATTCAGCAGATCCTCCACGGGATCAAGTACTCAGCAGATTCTCCATGGAATCAAATACTCTAACCAATCCTCCACGGGATTACATGTTATGACCGATTCTCCGAGGAATCACACAATGCAACCGATTCTCCAAGGAATCAAATATAACCATCGTATCATACGAGGTTCTGCAAATCCTCCGAGGGACCAATCGATACAAAAATGCATACTATGCTCACAAACATATTCATTGCATTTATCATATACATAGCATATATCTATCATGCATTCACATTATCCACCATTCCACACATGGTTTACACACATATCAGCCTATCAATGCATTTCTATTCATTTCGAGCAAATACACAAGATTATCAAATATTCAAGATTTATCATTTACTCTACAATCTAGGATTCACGCCTTTCGGCCACCCACAGCACAACATGTTGAAACAGTTCACACATCAATCATTCATATAGGCATTAATCATAATTGAATCAATCAAACATCATGCCATGAACAAACAGCAAAACAAAATAACACTGCCAGGTTCGCCAACCTTCGCCTGGCGAAGCCACGCAGCGAATGCTCGCTGGCCTTCGCCTGGCGAACTCCCCAGCGAAGTCCACTGGGAGTAATTCTGGAATTACTCGCTGAGGCTCGCTACCCACTCGCCTGGCGAACCTTCGCCAACTCACCTCGCCTGGCGAACTTGCCAGCGAATACAGGGTATTAGCTTCTGACTTGCTTCGCTACAGCTCGCTGGGCTTCGCCTGGCGAAGCTTCGCTGCCATTCGCCTGGCGAACTTGCGAAGACAGAACTTCCATGGCTGTCTCAAAGCCCAAACTCCACACAACCAACCGATTAAATCCAAACCAATCACAGTAGCACAACCCAACCATCACCCGACTAAACCACATCGTCTAATCCGATTTCTAACCGATTAAAACTTCGTTCTACTCACAAAACCAACTTCTAACCTAAGTGGAAAAAGAGTAGAAACTCTACAAAATCCACACACATACACATACAATCATACACATTAAAGAGATGATGGAGTTTCACACCCTTACCGATCGATTGCAAGCTTTGGTGATGATTCCTTGATGATTCTAGGTTTTCCTCTCCACTTTCTCTTCTCTTTCTCTTCTCCTCTTTTCTTTCTCTTGTTTTTCTTCTTATGTTACTATCTTTCTTTCTTTTCCTCTCTTATTCTATTTCTACCTCTATTTCTTTCCTCTCAAATTCTTTCCAACACTTACCAAACAATTCTCACACTAAAGTGCTAAATGTCTAAAATGCCCTTTTTACTCTAATTCCCCGAAAACTCTCCGAATCGGTAAAATAGATAAAATAAGCAAACACCACATAATAACAATATATAATTTCTCAATTTAAACAAACATCAATTAAATAAATTAAAAGACTCAACAATTAATGGGAATTCAGAATCGGGGCGTTACAGAAACGACCTAAGAAAACCTAAAACAACGGGAAAGACAAGGTCATCGCAACCAAATCTTGGATCCGGGAGTCGGTTACGCAAGGGGCAGGTATGAGCACCCCTCATGTCCGTTGTACTCAAAAGGGGTGAGTTATCTAAAAGTTACTGTTAAACCAGGGGCAAAAGAGAAAGAAAAGACTCGATAGGATATCACTGCCCTATGCCTATGTATTCCCTCATGCAATGGGAAAGTCAGAGTCAATGTAGTTCAGAAAACTACAGATGATGGAGGGAAGATTGCTCGCCAAGACATCGCCATCTTGTGCCCACGTATCCTCATCTGGTATGAGAAATCAGAGCAAACATAGTTCTAAAAATGAAACCACAGGTTGGTTAAGTGTTTTTTGTGAGTGACGTTAAGTTCCTATTCCAGCAGTTAGGGACGATGTCTGTTTGCGGTATAAAGGAAAAATAACATACTCTTTTCTGAAAATGAGTTTAAAAGACAATCCCGAAGGATAAAAAGGTTCAAATTTATTTTTTAGTTTTAGTGAAGTGGATTGAGTTAGTCTGAGACTCATGTCACACTAAAGACTACGACACGAGAGCGAATGTGTCACATATTGCCCAAAGGGCATACACTAAACACTTTAGACAAGTGAGGAGAAACCCCCCACTCACCATTCCCCATGTACTTAAGGCTCGTAGCGTGCAATATTTGTCGTTCTTTATTACATGTCTTAAAGACGTCTGAGAGAGAAAATAGAGACGCAGGGAAGGTCTAAGGCAAAATGAATCCTAAATGTTATCATACAATATGGCTCTAAGGTCAGGATTAGGAGGGAAGTCTACCTAATGTTGTCATGCTTGGATTGAAAGCCTAATATCTCTCCTACCTCGAACTTAATCCGAACTTAAGTCGAGCTAGAAATCCTAAGGGATCATATGAATACAGGGGTAAACAACATGTAAACACGAAGCAGCGTAATCACGAACCACATCAAGTATCGAAACTCGAGTAAGTATACACAAGAAAATATATATAAGTCTCAATAGAGAAATATTCACAAATGTTACTCAAGAGTTAAACGAAAACTAATACTAAAATCAAGAATAAAATTCAAGTTAGTCAACAATTAAAGTCAAGGTTAATGTTAAAAGTTAATATCAATTTCTAAAGTTAATTCTAATTAAAAAAATTAAAATAAATTTCAAAGTTAAAAACTAATTAGAAAACTCAAGAATTAAAACTAATTAAAAATTAATCCTAAGTTAATATTAAAACTAAAGATAATTAATAAAATCTTAATATTATTATCTAGTTAAATTCTAAAACCTAATTAAAACCAAAATTAGATTCTAATCTAAATTCTAAACAAAAATAAAAAGAACACAAGAGTGCAATAGAAAAAATGGGGAAGTGCGGGCTTTAAAGTTTTAGGCCCATGTGAGGAGAAAGCCCAAAGGGCGAACTGGGTCAAGCTGAGGAGAAATGAGTCGGTTCATACCCAAGACCTGGTTTCAAATATGTTAGGGAAGAAAACCTAAATGTAACAGAAAGCAATAATTTGTTTTCAGAAGAAGACGTTTGATACAAAAAACCTCTCCTTCTTCTTTTTGCGACAAAACCACGACGGAAACTGGATTCTTCTGCCTCTGAAACATCTGTTCACTCTCTCTATCTCAGTTTGCTCTAATCCAAATCGCGGTGGCTTTAGTTCTCGGTCTCGCTCCTTCATTTTCCTCTGGATTCGCTGCTTTCTCCTATTTATCTCGTCCGTGAACCTTCCTCTTTTAAATCTCTATGCAGCTTTCTTTGTTATCGTTTTCCACTCACGGTTCAATATCCATCTATTCTTGTTCTTAGTTGGTTGCGAAGGGTTTTTTGTTGTTGTTGTTGTTAGGTTGGGTGAAGGTTAAGGGTTGTGTCGCAGCTATGAAGGGTCAGAACAAAAACAATCCAAAGATTATACACAAATTTTGGGGTGCTACACCCACAAGTCAAACTCCTTAATTACTCCAAATTTGTTATGACAGAGATTATACACATTTGGAAATAACTGATGCAATGGAGTATTACTCACCCATCGAGCATGCCAGAAATCGATGCATGCCCCATGTCCTGGTCTACTTGTTTTCATGTCAAAAAATCCGCCCCCCTCTTGTCCATTTACCTTCAATAGATCCTTCCACCATAATGATGCCACCCACTTATATTTAGGTCTCCATTACTGTTAGATGCCAAATTTCACTTATTTGATCTATCAAATGTTGGCATCTTTCACTCATTTTTGTCAAGAAAATGTTGGAAACCACTCTTGCTTTATTTGGTTTGCAATATATTGTGAAAATCTCTTGCTACCTTTGATTTGTATGTTATTGTGCAGGAATTAGGCACAAAACAAGTGAAAAGTAAGACACAAGAAATGGGCAAGGAAACCAAGACAACATGCAAACCAACAAAATGCTGTCATGCTCGCTAGGCGAGCAGGTAGCGAAGCTCTAGCAAAGAAAACCAGTTTTTCTCGCTAGGCGAACAGGTAGCGAACAGTCCCAGATTTGGACAGAAATGAAAGTATCATAAGTTCGCTAGGTGAAATCAGAGCGAAGGCTTCGCTAGCTGTTCGCTACGCGAACATGACAGATCCTGAATGGGTTATTTAAGTGTTTTTATTGCTTTTTAGGTCAAATTTTCCATATTGTAACATTTTGGAACATCAAAACTTATCTCTCTTTATTTTTTTAGAGAGAAACACAAAACCCTAAGAGGGAGGAGGTAAGATCTTTGATCTCTTGTTGGGGTTTGGATGTAACATTTTGATACCTTATGTATTTCATCTAATTTATGTTTGTGAACTAGTTTGGATTTTCTATTGATTGATTATCTTTGATTATGTATTTGTGGGTCTTGACAAAACCCTTTCACATCTTTGATCTCAGATTTTCTTCTATCAATGAACAAACTTTTGACATGGTTTTGAAGTTGATATTCATTGTATCTTCTATAATGTTGTGTTGATTAAGTAGCATGGGTAGCATCAATATGATATTGTGTGGGTATGTGATAATAGTGATGAAGAACGATGTTCACAACCATTTGGCAGATTAAACGAATACATGTAAAAAAGGGTTAAGTGTGTGTACGTATTTTGATCATTGTGTTTTATGCAAAACAATTGTTTATCCGATATGGGTGTCGTCTTTGTTTACCTGTTTATCTTTGATTTGAATCGTGATAGAGATATACTTTTCAGATATGGATCTAGGATGATTACCTGTTAGGTCCTAAATACTAGAGATAGATTTAGGCTTAGCATTTGCGTGAGTATTAGTTCGTAATGCTCTGTGTTGTGTTTATGTTGGATGGGAGGTCATCAATGAGACAACGTGGTTGTTCTCTCGACGCTGCATTAGAGATAAGCTTTGTCATGAGTGATACGTAAGGGTATTAGACGAATGATTGCGATTTGTTTAATTTGATCAAAAGAATGCATATGTTATCAATTGATGAAATCCAATCCAACAAGACTCTGTTTATATTTCAGTTTTAATTTATATTTTATGTTTTTATTAATGGTTCCTTGAACCTTTTAAACCCAAAACTTTTGAAAAATAGGCTTATAAATATGGAGAACGTTGAACGGAGTTTGTGTCGCATTAATCCCTGTGGAGACGATAAAACTGGATACTTAATATTTTTTGCTTGCTGCTTTACCGCACCAACAAAATGGCGCCGTTGTCGGGGATTGGTGTTGAGATATTGAAGTGAATTGCAACGGTTCTATATTTTTAAGCTTTGCATATATTGTATATATTTATTTATTTTTATTTTTTCTCTAGTGTGATCAGGAATGACGAAAACTCCTTCTAGAGTGGTTGCTATTTGTACAAAAGCATTTAATGAAGATTCGACCGAGTTTGGATGGCGATGATAGTACGGAACAAGTGAATGTTGTCAAGGTATATGGTTTCCTTTGTTTAGAATTTTAGAATGCTTAAGAACTTAAGTCTTTGTGCAAATGAAATTTGTTCTTTTGGCAACTTGTTTGAATGATTGTTTCACTTAGGACTAAAAACCACAATTTGTGAGAAAGCTTCCATTGTTTACTAAATGTTGGATTTCTGATAAACTTTGTTGATTCGTATGATTCATGCTTTATCTTGTTATCATTGTGAATTTTTGGAAGCATTAGAAATGATCAAGGCACTTGTTTTTATTGAGCACAACCAGTTCCAAATGCAATTTACCCGTGAGTAGAGAGAATTCGTTAACCACTTTGAGCCTAAACAATGTGAATCTCATTCTTAATTTTGTGAGATTCTAAAAATTTTCTTGAACCCTTGAATTTGTTTTAATTGTCCTCTTTGCCATAAAAATCCAAGAGCATTCACTTGAGGGTTGAGTAAAAGTTAAATTGAGGAGAATGAAAAAGGAAGATAGTAGGTTGTTACAACTTTTGAAAAATTCAAGCAAGCACCAAAAAATTGTGTGAATATGAAAGAAAAAAAAAGAAAAGAAAAAAAGAAAAAGGATGCTTGCTTGGAAAAGAAAAATAGTGAAAGAATAAGTTATGAAATAAGGTTTGTGAAAGTTTACAACTAAGAAACAAATGGAATGAAGTTGAGGTGTGTAAATAATGTGTATGGTGAATGTCTTTTTTGCATCGGCAATTTCGTTTCAATGGCCTTAGAAATGTTCCTTGTTTGTAAACCCGACCAAGCTACAACCTTAAAGACCTTAGTGATATTCTTGCTTCCATATTTTTGCTTTTGATTTGTAGATATTGTATGAATTGAATCGATATTGTCATTGTTTGTTAGTTGAGTGAAATTGTCCCCGCGATAGCAAACGCCTAATTTCTTCAATCCTTATTCGAAGAGGAGAGATAGAGTGAGTCATTCATGAAAAATATAGTTGTTGATTGATACATGTCTTCATATTTGTTTTAAGAATATAGTTCTTGTGCATTGTTTGATTCTAAACATTTGAAACCATGGCTTGTTTGCATCATTTGTGTTTGAGCCAACTTTATCCATTCTTGGGTGAATCTTAGTCTTGAGCAAATCCTCTTGTTGAGAAATGAGAGGCATACTTTGCTTGAGGACAAGCAAAAAGCTAGTTGGGGCGAGTTGTTAGATGTCAAATTTCACTTATTTGATCTATCAAATGTTGGCATTTTTCACTCATTTTTGTCAAGAAAATGTTGGAAACCACTCTTGCTTTGTTTGGTTTGCAATATATTGTGAAAATCTCTTGGTACCTTTGATTTGTGTGTTATTGTACAGGAATTAAGCACAAAACAAGTGAAAAGTAAGACACAAGAAATGGGCAAGGAAACCAAGACAACATGCAAACCAACAAAATGAAAAGTTAGAGACCTCTTTCCCGCTAGAGACAAGTAAATAATATTTTATTAAAATAATTAAAAATTATATAAGAACGGCTCCTAACCGTTGCTAACAAGAGCCGTTCTCATTATCCTCTACCAGAACAGATTTGCACTGTTGTATAAAATTTACAAAAAAAATTATATAAGCTACCGCAACAAATTATATAATTAGTTGCCTATTACTCTCTACGAGAACAATTTTTTTACTTCTTGAAAATTAGGCGTTGCTATAGAGTAAAAATGTTGTAGTGGTAGGAAAAAATGAACAAGTTTGACTCATTGAATACCAGAAACTTTTCAATTTTCAGAACAAGTTATGTATCCTTGACTTTAGAAGGTTCAATTTGTGAGACAAACGCCATGTTAAGACACACATCTTTAAGATTCAACCTTGTTACAACACCTTGACTTATATCACCAATGACTTTATCAATTGGATGATCCTGATGGATTCTCCATTCCTTAGGTAGATCATTATCCTTTGATTCTTGTTGAATTGGCTCTTTTTTATGTTTCGGTTGATTTTCATTGTTTGCAATTGGAGTATCTTCCTTAGGAACATCTATAAAATCATCATCATCATAACATAAAATAATTTCCTCCTTGAAGGGGTTAGATTCATCAAAAGACACATGTATAAATTCTTCAATTGTTAAAGTTCTTTTGTTATATATTCTATAAGCTTTGCTAGTAAGAGAATATCCTAGAAAAATTCCTTCATCGGATTTTTCATCGAACTTACCAAGATTATCTTTGTCGTTGTTTAGGACAAAGAATTTACAACCAAAAATGTGAAAGTGAGAAATGTTTGGTTTCCTACCTTTAAAAAGTTCATAGGGGGACTTTTTCAAAATAGGTCTAATAAAAACTATATTACTTATGTATTATGCCATGCTTACCGCATCCTCTCAAAGGTATTTCGGAAGATTTGAATCACTAAGTATAGTCCTCGCAAGTTCAACAAGAGACCTATTTTTCCTTTCCACCATTGTGTTTTATTGAGGAGTTCTTGGTACTGAAAATTTATGTAGGTTTCCATGTTCTTAAAAAAAAATATTCAAATGAAGCATTCTGGAATTCTCCACCATTATCACTTCGTATGGAGGCAATCTTTAGAGATTTTTCATTTTGTATTTGTTTTGCATATTTCTTGAATGCTTTGAAAGCGTCATTTTTCTGCACTAAAAAGAATTCCCAACAAAATCTATAAAATTCATCAATAATAACTAATGGATATACATTACCTCTGAAGATTTTTGTTCTTGACGGACCAAATAAGTCCATATGCAACAGTTGTAGTGGCATTGAAGTGGACACCACATTCTTAGGTTTGAAAATTGATTTGGTTTGTTTTCCCTTTTGACAAGTATCACATAATCTACCTTTGACAAACTTTATCTTAGGCAATCCAATGACAAGATCATGCTTGACTAGATTATTTAAATGTTCCATATGAATATGAGTAACTCTTTTATGCCAAAGCCATGAATCATTGTTATTTACCATTAGACATTTTACTTTCAAAGATAGGTCATCAAGGGAAATCTTAAAAATATTATTAATTATTTTACCTCTTAGTTTTATCTCATGTGTGACTTCATCTTCAATCAAGGCATTCATCCTTGGTGAAGTTGATCTTGAAGCCTTTGTCACAAATTTGGCTAATCCTTAGAAGATTGTGCTTTAGTCCTTCAACATAAAGAACATCTTCAATAGATGTGAAAGGTGGTGCTCCAACTTTGCCTATTCCAAGAATCTTTCCTTTGTTATTGTCTTCATATTTCACATAACCTTTGGCCTTAAGGACTAGATTTGGAAGGAAAAAAATGCATGTCTCCCGTCATATGCTTCAAACAACCACTATCAAGATACCATAAACTAGAAGCGGTCTTCAAGCATACCTACAAAACAAATTAAGTTTTGTAGGTACCCAAATAGCCTTGGGTCCTTCATAATTAGTACCTTTCTTTACCCACATATAATGTCCACTTTCCACACTAAAGTTTCTAACATAGTAAGCATTAGATGTATGGCCAACTATACCACAATAAAAACATGTAGAAAAAAAATATTTTTATACCTAGGAACATATGATTTCTTTTTAGCAAATATTTTCCTTTTAGGATAAGGATGAACAACTTTAACTTTGTTAGCTTTCTCTTTTGGATTTTAATCACTAGCTTTAACAAAGATACTTTTACTTGAACTTGGTTTACTAAATTTTGAATAACCAAGTTCACTTTTATCGTTGGAATATATTTGTTGACTAAGAACGCCCTACAAACCAATTTGTCCCTTTTTATACCGTTCAAGATATCTTTTTATTTGGACAATTTGAAGATAAAGAGATTCACATTCTTTGCATACAAAATTATATTTTTGTTCACTAATTATCTTTTGTGTTTCATCTTTGTAATCTTTTTCTATTGTCTCAATTTTATTTTCTAGAGAAATTTTTTATTTCTTTTGAGATGATATTGTTTTGTACATAATCTTGAACTCATTAATAAGTTCATCTATAGCCCATTGACCATTATTATCATAAATGGAAAATTCAGTACTAACATCTTTTTCATCACGGAATGGTGTGAAGCCATCAATGCTAGATTTGCACATTCGTTCGCTATCCGAATTTGATGAAGAACTTATCTCATTATCTTCCCATGCTATGTAGGCTTTCTTGTTCTTATTTTACTTTATATTCTTGAAGCCATCTTTCTTGGAGAGTTTTGGACAGTTCATCGTAATATGGTCTTGTTTACCACATTCATAACAAGTGACATCGGGTGTTGAAGTAGAAGCCTCATTTTCCCTGAAATGTTTCCTATTTAAATAATCAATTTAATAGTAATTCAAATCAAAATATCCAAATTCAAATGTTCTAACTTGTGATTCAAGCTACTCATTTGAAAATGACAAAATAGTAATTTAATAGGCTTAAAAAGGAAATGCCAACAATGATCAAATGAAAATAATCATGAAATGTAAAGGATTCTCAGTGGTACAATTTAGTAGCCGAAACGATTACAATCAAACGGAAATGAATAGGACATTCACACAAATGAATTTAGATAACATCCAAATTACAAATAAGCAATCAAACAATAGTCGAATTGTAAATCATCAAAACACAAATGATACTTAAAACACATAAATGATATCAAATGATATTATGTGCTTTCAACCTTGTCTTAAAAAAATATTTTTTTAGTGGCTGAAACATAGTTGCAATTGATTACTATTGTTAGTTTTAAAAAAATGAATATTGTGAACGTTGTAATAAAATACAAGTGTATTTTACTCTATTACAATTGAACCAGTGTATTTTTTTTATGAACCAAAATCACTGTTTTGATTAGCAATGCTTCATAGAATTTTCTCTAACTTATCCAATCATTCAAAAAGGTTTATAACGGTGTACATAAGGCATCATACACTAGAAAACATAATTACTTATTTAAATAATCAATTTCATACAATTCAAACAATATTTTTCAAAATGTTCATACAATTTCGAATATTTGGAATTTTGCATAAATTTCATATCATTCAAAAATTTCAATAAAACTTTATGAGCATTTAAAATATATAACTTTGAATTGTTATATAGCGAAAGAGAAGATGAATCATTTAACCTGAAAATCAAGTTAAGAGCAAATCTTATTCAAAATTAATTTACAAAGTATGTTGTAAATTAGTCATCAAGATTGTGGTGATAAATTGTTGTAAAGAAGAGAGTATGACTCTTTCATTTTGTTTGTGTTATTAAAAGATTGTAAAGAGATCTTGGTAAAAACTTATACAAAGATCTAAAATATAATGGATAATCCTATAAAAAGTAGAGGGACTAGTATAAATCTCTTTTATTCTTTACACTACACATTTAAAATTATTCACTTTACATTCATCTTAAATTCATCTTAAAGTAACATTTATATCACTGCCTTCAATTCATTAGAAAGTTAAAAATTATTGCCCAAAAATAAAAAAAAAATTCAGCAATATTAATTCACCGCTCCCATTTTTAAGTTACCTAAAACAAATACTTTGAACTAAATATTATTCAATCGATACAAGACATTGATGACTTAAACTATATATAGGATTGTATTGATTATGTTTAATAATCATCTTAAATTTTAATTTACTAAATTTTTAATTTTCATATCAAATTTCACCGTTAGTTTATATATTTTATGATTAAATATATAATTTGTTGATTTATAGTTAAAATATAAGTTATTAAGTTATAGTTTTATATTACAAATTTTGTTAATAATCTATTATATTTTAAATTAAAACTAATAAAAAAATCTTATTTTTTAAATTATAATAACTATATGTAACAAATCGATAGAAATTATGAGTGCATATAGGGTATGGTTAGTAAAAAAATAACATATGAATCATATCCCAACAAAAATAACCTTCACTTTAAAATTCAAAATTAAAAGATTTTGGTCAAATTTAAAACTTAAAAAAATTCAAATTTAAAATATAATTATCTTGAATCCAATATTTTGTTATAATTTTATTGCACAAAATTAGAAGATTGATTATCATATGCTATACTATATTATCGGAACTTTATCTTATAGTTGAAAAACAAACAAATCTATAAATAATCTATAAATATGGATCTTCATCTTTCACTTATTCAGTTTTAATTTCTCAGCGTATTATTTCTCATCAGCAGCCACTTCTGTTTGTTGCGCCATTCACCAAGTTGTTGTTGTTTGTGTCATTCAAAAAGGTTTCTTATTTTTCTTTATTTCATCTCTACTGTTTATTCATCACTAATTTAATATTATGAATTATTCTCTTGATTTCGTTTTTCTTTTTCACAAAATAAAGTTATTATGTCCCTGTTATTATGATTTTTAAGTCCTTTAAAATTTGATCCATGTTATTTTGTCCACGGATATTGTTTAAGTAGGAATTTTTTCTCTTGATTTGGAATGATGAATCATCCACAATTTTATCAAAATAGATTTGGAAACCATTCTCATTTATATCATGGAGAAATTATGGAAGTTTCATATAGACCTTCGCAGCATGTTATGAACAATAGAATGATTCCTCGTGCCATTTATCCGACACCTAATGTTTTTTATCAAGCTCGTGGTAGAAATCAACCTATAAGAAGAATCCAACCGACATATGTTTATGTTCAAGACAACCATTTTATTCATTATAGATATAACATCAACCATACTTTACTAAGAAGAGACATAATGCCTACCCCGATATGGTTTGATACATATCCCGAGAGAAATCAATCAATACAGAGTATTCAAACTGTATTGCCACCTTATGTCCAAGACAATCACTTTATTCGCCACGAAAACAACATCAACCACATTCTAGTAAGAAGAGAAATGATACCTACATATAGATGGTCTAACACATATATAGAGAGAAATCAACCTAGGTTGAGTACTCGAGATGTCTTTTCACATGATGTTTATGTCCAAGATGGCTATTATGTTCTTCATGAAAACAACATCAACCAACCTCCAATAAAAAGATACATTGTACCTACCCATAGATGGTCGAATAGAAATTTTGAAAGAAATCAATTGAGTACTCAAAATTTATATCCAGCTTATGCTTATGTTCAAAATAATCATTCTATTTCTCACAAAAACAACATCAACCATGTTCCAGTAAGAAGAGATATAATGTCTACCCAAAGATGATTTGATTCCAATCCTGAGAGAAGTCAATCTAGGTGGAGTATCCGAAATGTCTTGCCAACTTATGCTAATGCCCAAGACAATCACTGTATTCTTCAGGAAAACAACATCAACCAGGTTCCAGTAAGAAGAGGAATAAGGAATAACACCAATCTTGAGAGAAATCAAGCTAGGTTGAACACTCGAGATGTATTGTCTACTGATGTTAATGTCCAAGACGACCACTTTATTTTTCCTGAAACAAACCTTAACCAAGCTCCAGCCAGAAGAGACATTGAAGTTACTAAGAGACGTTATCGTAACAATTTTGAGATAATTCGAGTTGAAAAAGAAACAAAAGATTCTGAAGGCATGACATGTTCAATTTGTCTCGTAGAACTATTAGTTGGATCGAAAGCTATCCAACTGCCTAGTCCATGTTTGCATATTTATCATGAAGAATGTATTCTTAAGTGGTTAGATATATCTAGTACGTGTCCTTTGTGTCGTAGATATGTTCAGTAATGTTTTTTATTTTATTTGTAAACTTCTAATTTATTACTATATATTTAAATTGATACAAGAGTTCAAATTATTCTTATTGATCATAGTCAACCCTTTGTTCATGCAATTTACATTATAATATAAGGATCATTCATTAAAGTAAATATTTACATATACAACTACTTATTTCCAAAGCTAAGTTTTCAATGTCTTATACACGTAATCAAAACAAGCAGCAACTACTGTTACATCAACAACCATCAGCACTGCTAGAATTGCATGAGAAAACCATAAACCTGCTAAAGAAACATACAAGGAAAGCTATACCATTGATAGTGATTATAATTGAATTTATATTTTTCCTTCTTGTCCAGCCCCCACCATGATAGAACAATTACTCTCTCATACATCCTCTCTATATTGCTTATTTTTAATATAATTAAATTTAAAATTACAATATTATTAATTCATATATTTTATTAAATTTTCATATCAAATTTCACCGTTAGTTTATATATTTATGATTAAATATATAATTTGTTGATTTGTAGTTAAAATATAAGTTATTAAGTTATAGTTTTATATTACAAATTTTGTTAATAATCTATTATATTTTAAATTAAAACTAATAAAAAAAATCTTATTTTTTAAATTATAATAACTATATGTAACAAATCGATAGAAATTATGTGTGCATATAGGGTATGGTTAGTAAAAAAAATAACATATGAATCATATCCCAACAAAAATAACGCTTCACTTTAAAATTCAAAATTAAAAGATTTTGGTCAAATTTAAAACTTAAAAAAATTCAAATTTAAAATATTAGAAGAAAAAAACCAATTATCTTGAATCCAATATTTTGTTATAATTTTATTGCACAAAATTAGGAGATTGATTATCATATGCTATGCTATATTATCGGAACTTTATCTTATAGTTGAAAAACAAACAAATCTATAAATAATCTATAAATATGGATCTTAATCTTTCACTTATTCAGTTTTAATTTCTTAGCATTCTCTTGTATTATTTCTCATCAGCAGCCACATCTGTTTGCACCATTCACCAAGTTGCTGTTGTTTGTGTCATTCAAAAAGGTTTCTTATTTTTCTTTCTTTCATCTCTACTGTTTATTCATCACTAATTTAATATTATGAATTATTCTCTTGATTTCGTTTTTCTTTTTCACAAAATAAAGTTATTATGTCCATGTTATTATGATTTTTTAATCTTACATCGTTATCTTTAAAATTTGATACATGTTATTTTGTCCACAGATATTGTTTAAGTGAGAATTTTTTCTCTTGATTTGGAAGGATGAATTATCCACAATTTCATCAGAATAGATTTGGAAACCGTTCTCATTTATATCATAGAGAAATTATGGAAGTTTCATATGGACCTTCGCAGCATGTTATGAACAATCGAATGATTCCTCGTGCCATTTATCCGACACCTAATGCTCTTTATCATGCTTATGGTAGAAATCAACCTATAAGAAGAATCCAACCGACATATGTTTATGTCCAAGACAACTACTTTAGTCATTACAGAAATAACATCAACCATACTCTACTAAGAGACATAGTGTCTACCCCAGGATGGTTTGATACATATCCCGAGAGAAATCAATCAAGACAGAGTATTCAAACTGTATTACCACCTTATGTCCAAGACAATCACTTTATTCACCACGAAAACAACATCAACCACATTCTAGTAAGAAGAGAAATGATACCTACATATAGATGGTCTAACACATATATAGAGAGAAATCAACCTAGATTGAGTACTCGAGATGTCTTTTCACATGATGTTTATGTCCAAGATGGCCATTATGTTCTTCATGAAAACAACATCAACCAAGCTCCAATAAGAAGATACATTGTACCTACCCATGGATGGTCGAACATAAATTTTGAAAGAAATCAACCTAGATTGAGTACTCGAAATTTATATCCAGTTGATGCTTATGTTCAAAATAATCATTCTATTTCTCACGAAAACAACATCAACCATGTTCCAGTAAGAAGAGATATAATGTCTACCCAAAGATGGTTTGATTTCAATCTTGAGAGAAGTCAATCTAGGTGGAGTATCCGAAATGTCTTACCAACTTATGCTAATGGCCAAGACAACCACTCTATTCGTCAGGAAAACAACATTAACCAAGTTCCAGTAAGAAGAGGAATAAGGAATAACACCAATCTTGAGAGAAATCAAGCTAGGTTGAACACTCAAGAGGTATTGTCTACTGATGTTAATGTCCAAGACGACCA
>OZ012741.1:437890321-437934640 GCA_963859935.3 Lathyrus sativus | reverse complement strand
GAAGTTGGTGTCCATTGAAGATTGAAAGTTTATTGAAACTTGAAGATAGGAATTATTCATGAAGATGAAGATTGTTGCTGTCAACTTTTTGCTGGTAAATCAATTGTTGATGTCAGAGCTATGGCTTGTGCTGTTTGCTGTAGGAGCTGGTGGGGGGGCTGTTGAGCTGGTGTTTTTCTTTGCGGTATTGTTTGTTAATCTTCCCCTTAGGTTGGAAGTGAAGCTGTTTCACTTTGCCTATTATTTCTTGCTGCATTCATGCATTTTACTGCTTTACTATATATATGCTGTTGCTTTTTCGTTTATCCCTTAGGATCTCTGTTTCTCTCTGTGCAAGAGAGGAATATGACAGACATTAGGTTCTCACCCATGCATGACAACATTAGGGTAGATTTTGATCCCCTTTTCAACCATAGGGTTTAGAGTTGCTGTTTCTCTTCTATCTCAAAACAATCAGAAAAATACAATAAAAGGATAAACATCAATAAAAGACAGTTCTTGCGTAAAAGACTGTAAACCAATCAAAGAGACATTTTTGTCCGCTCGGACGCGTAATCAGGATAAAACCTTTTTCAGAAGGATAAAAACAATCAAGACAGAGTCGTGTCGTACGTGGCCCGAACTACGTTTGCTCTGATCTTTCATGCTGTATGAAAGTACGTAGGCATAGGATGCGATATCCTAGCGAGCAACCTTCCCCTCCTTTCCCGTAGGTAGGCGAACTACGTTGACTCTGATTTCTCGTTCCAGACGGGAATACGTAGGCATAAAGTGCGATACTTTGCCGAGTCATTTTATTTTCTTTTAACCTCAGACCTGTAGAATAGATAGAACCAATCCGTACTAGAAAACAAGCGTGGATCCCGTCGAGTACGATGGACGTGAGGGGTGCTAATACCTTCCCCTTGCGTAACCGACTCCCGAATCCAGGATTTGGTTGCGATGACCATTCCTTTCCCGTCTTTGCGGTAGGTTTACTTCGAGCGTTTCCTTTCCCTCTGTTGGGATAAATAACGCACGGTGGCGACTCTTTTGTTCAGCCGGCGCCGATTTTCGCAGTAGCGACAGCTGCCATTTGAGTATTTTTGAGTAATTTTGAGAAAACCCGTTGCTTACCGGAGCATTGACCTTGATTTGAATTTATTGAGAAATATACGCCCTTTGATAAAATATGATTAATTTGCCATGATATTCGTGGGGTAGAAAATGGTGTTACAGAGATCACCTGAAGATGATCAAGAATGTATGTTTTCATCTGAGTTTTGTTTGTTTCCACTGTTTTTTGTGTGCTTTCATTTGTGTGTTTCAATAATACTTGAATGCATCATGTACTATGATGTCAGACAGGATGCCTTGACACTACCTTTAATTTTACTGGGACGTTGACTATGAAATTCAGTGGAAGTTCAACTACTGGTCCTGTGATGTTAGACAAGATGTCTTGACAATATTTTTGTGGTTCTTGATGTGTGATTTGGTTTCTATTTTGATTTCGTTGTGTGTGCTTCTGATTTGGTCAAAGGATGGTTCTTTGTTGAGAAACAATCTTGTCTCTTGGATCATCACCTATATATTTTATGACTAAGTACAATGTTGAGCAAGGTGTTTCTTTTAGTTAAGTTGGATGATAAAGGAATACAATGTTAAATAAGATGTCATAACATCGTACTGTAACAAGCTGGTTATAATCAGGACAGTCAAGGAATTCATTCTGGTCAACTGGACATGTTCATTGGGACTGGTCGCCATTTAGTCAGGAGTGTTTTGGAAATTTGTATAGATGAAGAGTTATAGCAATTACAGTTTAGGAGGCTTGAAAATGATTTTTTTATGCATGCGTTTTTTTCAAGGAAAGAAGTTTTCAATGACATGGAGATTGTCATTTCAAATGTTGTAGTCAAGGCTTGGAAAGAGAGAGAAAGGGCCAACAGAGTGTCTCTCTCATATGTGAGTGGTGCTCTGATAACAAGAATAATTACTCCACCTTAAAAAATTATCTCCTTGACTGATCAAAATCTAAAACCTTACTGCTTCTTCCTACTACCAATTTGTGTTTCAACATGAGTTAATCCTCCAAAAAGGTTGATGCTGAAAAGGGTCATTTGCTGGAAGCCAAGAAGGATAAGAGTAAGGATAGAAATAAGGTGGAGTCCAAAGTTGTTACATCTATTGAATCATCTATTGGAGCATATAGGACAGGGGAAAAGTATGTGATAATATGAAGTCCTTCAAGTAAACTCATGCTATATTATATGACTCTGATGCGGATGTTGATGAAAATTGGGTTAATTTCATTAACTCGGGTGGTTAGAATGGATAGCTGACTCCAAAGATAAAGATTCTTTGTTTTGCTATTTTTTTGGTAATAATTTCCTAACATTGTTTCCTTTCATTAGTTGCTTTATGTTTCCTTTTGTTTCCATTAGAAATGATAAGTCCAAGCTCTTGAGATTGACACTAATTTTGGTAAAACTAACTTGACAGCAAGATGTTAGACAAGATGTCCTAACATGAAGAACAAGATGTCCTATCATGATGATTCGACATCTTTGTTTGTTACTTTGTAGTTTTGATATTTTTATTTTATTTCCAGATTTTAGAATATTATGGGAATATTTGTTTATCCTAGGTGGCATTCAAGATTGAGGAATTGGAGGTTCTGTTGGAATCTGAAGACGCTGTTTTCTAAGTGTGGAGACATTTTAGGAACTTTGGACTGAAGAAATTATTCTTCAGGAGAATATGTTGCAGATTCTATGTAATAGAGTTGCTGCATTTTTGAAGCCCAAATCCAGTATAGTTTATGGTTATAAATAGGATGGATTTAACCTAATCAAGGTGTCAAAAAACAAATACATTGTTACTTAGTGAGTTTTAGGGTTTGCGTATTTGTGAGCCTCTCTTGTACCGTGTTGATACTAGAGCTGGTCTGTTTGCATTGAGTTGTAATTTCTCTCACTGCTGTGATTGAAAGGGAATTGAGAAGGGTATCATACTTAGGAGAATCTTATGTAAAAATTAAGCGCGGGTAGTGATTAAGTAATAAGTTGTAAATCAGAGGTTGTTTAGCTTAGAAATAATATTATCTAGTAGATTTCATTCCTGGCTTGGTAGCCTCCAAACGTAGGTATTGTTGTACACCGAACTGGGTTAACAATTGCTGTGTGTTTGTTTACTTTCTACAATTTCTATTGTTCTTTTTCTTGTCATTTCTCTTATCAGAGATCAAGTGTCTCGACATATTTTAGAACATCTGAGATTTGTATACCAGAATTTCAAGAGTTGTTTAATTCCATTGCTAGTGTGCGATTTCTTTGTTTTCTCTAGAACTGATTTGTTGTTATTGTTGTAATAATTTCCTAACATTATTTGCTTTCATCAGTTGTTTTGTATTTCCGTTTGTTTCCATTAGAACTATTTTTTTCCATTACTAGTGTGTGATTTCGTCTTGTTGTTTACATTTACTCTAATTATTTTTTATTTTTTGGCTAAAAAGGGGGAGTAAAGTGTTGAGGTTGAGGTTGATTCTGTTTTTCTTGATGTCATGTCATTTGTCTTGAAATGTTGACTAACATTGTGATAGGACTGAACTATTGCTAAGGGAACAATAGTCTATTGGTGTTGCTTGTTGTTGCAACCATTTAAGGGGAGCATGTTAATCTGTCATGCTTATGTTGCTGCTATTAATGTAGTGTATGCATGCAATAATGTGCAACCATATGTTCAAACATGATGTGTTTATGGGGAATCTTGGTTACTCTATGGTAATCTTTTATTCTAGTTCTCTGAGTTACTAGTGAGGTTCTTGCTGCATGTGCTTCTAATGTTTGTTTATCTTGTGGTTTGGGTTTTCCCCTTGAGAGGGATGTCTGAACTTGGATTGTTCGTGGTTTGAATTTTTTTCTTGTGATTTGGGTTTTCCCCTTGAGAGGGATGTGTGAACTTGGATAGTTCATGGTTTGGATTTTTTTTCTTGTGATTTCCTTAAGGGGGAGTACTGGTTATGTGTGACAGATGGAGTAATGGACCTGTCTAAGGTTGTTGTGTTGGAGTTGTGTTGATGTGATGTCAGACCACATGTCTTGACATCTGATTTCTGGATATTTCTAGAGTTTAAAGGAGTTGTAATCTCTGATGATTTGTAGTGCATTTTATCTCTGATATCTTTCCGTTTGCAGTTTACATATTTTTCATGAAGTTTGTGTTTTGTTTTTGTAGTGTTATTCCTCTTCTCCTAAACTATTGTGCAAAAGTTGTTTTAGCCAAAATTTTCCAAAGGGGGAGATTGTTAGGTATGTGATTTTATAATTGGCAACAGTTTTGGTAAAACATGTTTAATTTGGAGAAACATGCATCACAACTCGATGTTGAGCAAGATGTCATGACATCTTGACCAACTGATACAGCAGAGTCTGTTGTTACTTTTCTTAATAAATGTTCTGACAGATATTGTGGCATGTTATACCAGAACATCATAATAGTTCTACATTTAAATCCTTTAAGATTTAATTTTAAAATATGAGATTCTGGATGATTTTGGTTCTCATACAGGCATAACTAAGCAAGAATTGTTTAGGACATTGCAGATTTGATTGTATTTTGTAAAAAGGATCTTGGAGCCTTTTTAGGTAAGTTTCTATTTTGTTCCTATTTGTGTGTAGAAGATCTTGCAGAAGATTTGAAGTTATTTTGCGTTTAATTTTGAGAGCCCAAGCCCATGCTACTGTGATGTTTATTTAAAGGGGTTTCCTAAACTTAAAGAAGGTGTGGAATTTGAAGAATAAGGATTAGTTTTGCATTGGAGTCTCTTTAGGGTTTAATGTGTTTTTCTTTATATGTCACTCTTATATTAGTTTTGATGCATTGAGTTGACTGATTGTTAATTGTTAATTGTTCACTCTAAAGCTTTTAAGCAAGAGTGTATTGTTCTTAGTTGAATCTTTTAAGCAAAACTAAGTATTGTACTTGGAAGTGTGTTTACTTCTATTTTAGTCTTTTTGAATTGTCATTGGTTTGTGACTGATAGGAAGTGAAAGGGGGTTTTCGTATCTAGGGTTTCCTAGTTAAAAGTTTGCATGGGTAGTGATTAGGTGATAAGTTGTAAACGAGGGAGTTTAGCTTTAAACTAATACTATTATAGTGGAATTCCTTCCTGGCTTGGTAGCCCTCAAATATAGGTGAGTTGCACCGAAATGGGTTAATAATTAATTATGTTATTTTTATCTTTCTGCCATTTAAGTTTCTGCATACTTAGTTGTGTGACCATATTGTCCTGATCCTAGTGTTGTGACATCTGTCTCGACATCAGGTATCTACATGCCATTATTTCATAATACTTTGTGAGAAGGAGAAAATACTTGAGCTGAGACATTTTGTCTTTCTCTAAGAGTCTTACTTTCATCCATTCATACTAACATTTACTCTCAAAAGAGAGAACACCTAAGAAGAAATCAACCAAAAATCCTCTATCTAAGGTGCAGATAATTCATCTTCTTCCCTTATTTATATAGGTACATCAACGAATACTTTGCTTCCTTTATTCTCCCTGAAATATTTTTCCATGTTTCAAATGTCACTCCTTTAATATTTGTTTTACTAACTTTAATTTTGTCTTTAGAGTGTGTAATCCCTACCATCACATGTCAAACTATTAGGGAGGATAATTTCGCCTTAATTTTCTCAATGAGGATTGGTTTATTCCCCACTAATAGGGAGGATAATTTTGTCACCTCACTTTGACTGTCTCTTTAGACTAGTATATGTGACACGTGTTTTCTTATTAATTAAGAGAGGAACATGGATTGGATCAGATATCTTTTCATAAGCATGTCAAGGTGTCTTATCCCATCTTTGGGCTACCTCCGACCTTTATAGGGAGGACCTCTTTGTTGGGCTATCACCCAATAGTGGGGTAGTTGTTGCAGTGAGAATCATGATACCAAGCTATTGATTAACTTGAATCTTAATTCATTAAATTCACAACCGGACTTTGATTTATCCAAAGGAAAGTTTAAAGAAATAAATACCTTTTGCGTGATGTAACAACAACGCTAAAGATTCGGGGATCGGGGGTTGGTTATACCTTGGGTAGATATTTCACATCCTAGACATCTGTAGTACTCTACAGGAACCTTTTGTATGTTTATATGCTATGCTTTCTAAATGTTTACTATGGCTTGGGATTTGGGTATAAGTTGGGTAAAGACCTAAGGATAGTTTCTAAGTTTGCTCGTAAGGATATTGCATCTCCTGCCTACGTATCCTAACTAGGATAGTATCAGAGCAACCGTAGTTCACCTCACTAGGATAGATGAACACTTGATTATGATCAAGGTTCAAAGGGGAACAAACATCACAATGCCTGTATAAAGTTTAACAAATCTCTCTATTCTAAGTTGTACACTCAAAGAATATTGACTTTTACAAAAGCCAAGATAGGGGTAAGTAATCATGACCATGATTCTTACATAGAGTTGACAAACTCTATCTTAAAGTTCTAATTAAAAAGATACTCCTAACAAGGGGTGGGTCTTTTAGACTTAAAGTAAAGTCTAGTGGATACGGGTTCTAACTTAACTAAGTTATGACTCAAGATGACTTAACAAAGTCAAGAGAGGGTAATGTGCTATCTAGGACCCAAGGTTCAATAGAGAGACTTTCCTTTGGAATGGGAAAAGATGAGGCAACTGGATGAGAACTAACAAGTTTCATCACTTGGGGAATAACTTAACAAAGTTAAACAACAATACATAAGCATTCATTCAAACATGATGAACATATAAAAGAGTATGGTAACAACCAAGGAAGAGATGCAAGCATGTAAAAGCATCAAGCAAAGAACAATATTATAATCAAATCAAATGGTTACAACCAAAGATATCACAATATCTAAAAAGGAATTGATATAGGTTCTTACAATACCAATCATATAAGGCAAGATCAACTTAAAACATCTTAACAAAGATGAAGATGCAATGAGATAACAACCATCAAGACAAACAAAATATATAATTCAAACAAGTTTAAATGGAAGCAAGCTACAACTTGAGGCAAGCATTTTAGAGGGATAAAATGTAACAACATAAGACCAACAATCATGCATTAATGACAATCAAGTACATAAGCATACAAGAAGTGTTACAACAAATCAAGTAAGAAGTTAAAGGTTTCTTGGGGAAACGCATACAAATTTATGGTAACAACCAAAACAAAGCAAGCCCTAGCATGTTATGGTTCTAACAAAATACCTAAACAAGTAGAGAAGACATAAATAACACACTCAAGAAGTTACAACATCAAGAGATATAATGTGGTTTACAAAGAAAGTTCAAAGTATGGTTTTCAATTAGATGCATTCACAAAAGCAAGGATGATCATGATAGGAATTTGAATTAAGAAAAAATTTAATCATTCAAGCATGTTGACAAACATATGTGGATCAAACACAATCAATCTTACAAGATAAGTCAAATTGGTAGTTGAGAAATTTTATAAAAGAAGTAAGGTGAAAACCCTAAAAAAAACATGATTTCCAAGTGAGTTAAATTATTTCTAGGATAGTCATCCTTGAATTCTTCACTTACTATTTTAAAATAGACATGATGAAGAACAATTGTCAAAAAGAATGGGGCAAAAATGTTGAAAAATGAGTAAGTTATGATGATTTTAAGTTCGTGAAGAAATCATTAGAACTAAGTGATAAAAATAAAGGAAATGTCCCCCACAAGAGTTGAACACACGACCTCTAGTCCATAGGCTCAAAACCTTACCAAACCAGCCAAGGAACACATGTGATATTCCAAGGAGAAAGAAACCATATGTGCTAAAACATGAGAAAATCACAAAAATGCAAAATAGTTGTCCTCAACCAGGATCGAACTCATGCAAGTAAGGCAAAGAATACACAAGGCGCACAAGTTATAACCCTTGGCGTGGTGATACATAAAATGTATCAAACCATCCCATAAATACATAACCCTCACAAACAATGATTTCTGGGCAAAAAGACAAGTCAAACTAAACAAGAAAACTCAAAAACGTGATCAATCCAAACTCATTCAAAACTCAATAGAATTTAACAAAATTTAGGTCTAAACTGCTTGAAATTGAAAGAGGAATTCTATGGCACTCTTAGTTTTCTTTGAAAATGCTTACATTTTAAAATTCAAATGCAAATGCAGATTTGATGTCAAGATGAATTTTCAAAACTAGAGATCAACTCAGTCCTGCTATAAACAGATTGGAGGCTTACACATGTCTTAAACACATTATACATGAAGTTAATGATCACTTGGAACTTAAACTCAAACCAGAATAGCAAATGACCTATGGAGCTGAAGTTGTGACATATTAGTTACAATGAAAAACTTCAAGACATTTTGCAAACAAAAAGAATTCAACATTCAGATATGATTCAAACAAAACAGATGGCATACAAATGAGGCTCTTATCATTCCAATCACTTGGTTCAAACAGAATCACCAACTCTATATATGACTTTGAAAGACTTAACAAAACTAGGGCACCAAAACAACATAGTGCCCAACCACATACATCTTACATTAAACATTGATCCTATATGTGCATTATGACTTATAAATGAGTTAAAACACAAATATGGTATTGATCCTAGGCAGAATCATAAAATGGCCTATGAAATGAAAATCAACAAGACAAAGTCAATCATCTAATCTCATGACAGTTGCAGTCCTATGAGAATAATCATAAACACAGTTCAAACATGACTTGTGAGGAGGGTTCTAGGCACATTTAAGCTAGTTTACATCAAGCATAACCATGGTGAATAGAGGTTACTTTATTTATAGGGAGAGCAAAGAACCAAGGGTGAGGGCAGATTGGAGTCTTGGCTTGAATCTTGTCTTTTGGAGGGAAAATGACAACAAATCCTCCTTTGATCTTATTTTTGATGGCCAAGCTTGTTTCCAGTGCATCTCAACATTAAAACACACTGTAATCAAGCTGTATGATGTGACTAGAGAGATGGAAAGAGGAGGATCTCTATGCTACAACAGATTTTTCTCTAAAGCATTCTCTTTCATCATGTACTTTAGTACATTCTTGGATTTTAATAATGCTTTTAGCCAAAACTTTGGTTTTGCTCATGGATTCTTCTTGAATTTTCAATCACCAGACCCCTAAACATTGGATAAAGGGTTAACCAAGTAGTTAAGAACCAATGTTGATACCCTATCAAGCTTATGCATAGACGTCTCTTAGGGTGAGACTTGTAAAGTTGGGTCCCTAAGAGGGTGGGCCCCTCAAGAATTTCTTGAGACAAGTGCAATTTTTGTCTTTGTATCTTTGAAGAATATCTCTACGTCTTATGTTGATTTGTTTATGGAATTCTTAGTGTTATGGCTATTTTATTATTCAAGGATTTAGGCGAAGTCCCCTGCTAAGGTAGAAATTATTCCTTATTTGGTGTTAAATGAGTATCCTATTGAGGTGGAAAAGATCTTTTAGTGAAGGTCCATCAATGTAATTACCACGTAGAGCGGTAAGTGTAAATGTTTTTGATTGACTGCATTTTATAGCAAAACATTAGTGTATGTGTGAATGTCATAACTGATGTTATGACTTACATGAAGAGTGTTCTGCATGGAGAGCTAAGAGTAAGTGAAGTTGAATGTCATGCTAGATGTTATTATCTCAGGCTATACTTTAGGAAATATTCTAGGAAGTCTAGTTATCTTAGGTGACATGTCAGGCATTGTTGAAGATAACATAAAAGACTCCTGACCTAATGATAAGGGCGCAACTTCATGAAGAGAGGTTTATCTTGGGTAAACCTAATCTCTCCATCAAGGCCCAAAGCAAATCTACTGCTATAAATAATAGAAGGATCATTCCTAATAGGGCAGAGAGCTTGAAGAGAGAGCTTCTAGAGAGAGACAAGATTGTGTGTCTTATGAATGAAGAGTTTACTCTTTACGTGGAGTTTCTGAGTGAAGAACTTTGTTCTTCACGTGTGTTTAGGAGTCTTAGGATTCCTTGTGTGCCAAGCAATTGTCGGCTATACAATTGCATTGGTTTAGTGTGTATGAACCGTTGTGTTCATTGTGTTACTCAAAGCTACTAAGCAAGAGTGTGTGTCTCTTGATCAAAGCTGTGAAGCAAGATCAAGGTGTGCTTGAAGTGTATCTTCATATCTCCATTGTAATTGTGTATTGGTTTATATCACTAAGGTGATTGAGGGGGAGTGAGTGGGTATACTCAGGTTTAGTGGTCTCTAGGTTGAAGTGTCATTGGGTAGGTTTTAAGTGAAGAGTGCAAACGGGTTGTTTGACTCTGAATTAATTCTACTGATAGTGAATTTCCTCCCTGGCTTGGTAGCCCCCAGATGTAGGTATGGTTGACACTGAACTGGGTGAACAATTACTTGTGTTCTTTACTGCTTTCCATTTACAGCTTATAAGTAAGTTCAGTAGTCTGTGTTACAGTGGATGTTATAACATCCATTGTGTGATTGCCAGAATTTCAATTGGCATCAGAGCAGGCACCCTGCCTGTTATTTTCTGGGTGAGATCTAGGGAAGAAAAATTCCGGTACTATGGATAAAGATATAGGATTCACAAATAGACCATCAATTCTGGATGGCTCTAATTATGACTACTGGAAACCTAGGATGACAGCCTTCTTAAGGTCTTTAGATAGCAAGGCATGGAGAGCTGCAAACTCAGGATGGGAACATCCAGTGAAGACTGATAAAGATGGATTGTCTGTGCTTATACTTGAAGAAGAATGGACCAAAGAGAAAGAAGCCTGGCTCTTGGGAATTCTGAAGCCCTGAATGCATTATTCAATGGGATAAACAAGAACATTTTCAGACTGGTGCATCACTGTGAGCTGGTTAAAGAGGTTTGGGATACCCTCAAAACTACTCATGAAGGCACCTCAAAGGTCAAGATGTCAAGATTGCAGATGCTGACCACTAAATTTGAAAATCTGAGAATGAAGGAGGATGAGACTATTCATGAATTCTACATGAATATTCTTGAGATTTCCAACACCTCAGGTGCTTTAGGAGAAAAGATGTCTGAAGAAAAGCTGGTGAGGAAGATTCTAAGATCTTTGCCTAAGAGGTTTGCCATGAAAGTTACAACTATTGAAAAAGCTCAGGATATATGCAACATGAAAGTGGATGAACTCATTGGTGCACTCCAAACTTTTGAGATGGGAATGTGTGATCAGGTTGAGAAGAAGAACAAAAGCATAGCCCTTGTCACAAATTCAGCAGAAGACTCTGATGAAGACTATAATGAAAGCAAGGAAAGTCTCTCAGAAGTTGTAGCTATGCTTGGAAGACAATTTAACAGACTCATGAAAAGGATAGATAATAAGGGTAGATTTAATGTTAATAACATCTCATCTGACATTAACAAAAGAGCCAAGTCTGAAGAATAGCCCGACCAAGACAGAGGAGCTCAGTGTTATGAATGTAAAGGATATGGGCACCTTAAAACAGAATGTCCCACCTATCTCAAGAGGCAAAAGAAGGGCCTATCAGTTACTTGGTCTGATGGAAATTCTGAGAGTGGATCAAAAGAAGAATCAGCCAAGCATGTCACTATTCTGAACAGTGTATGCATATCTGATGGTGACTCAAGTGAAGATGAGCTGACCTTTGATGAACTTGCAGCCTCATATAAACAGCTATACAACAAGAGTGCTGAAATATGTCAACTAGGGGAGAAGTATAAGAAAATCATCAAGAAGTTGGAAGCTGAGAAGAAGGAGAATCTTGAAATCATTGACTCACTCAACAGTGAGGTCAAAATGTTAAACTCCAAACTTGATCAGATGACTAAATCTGTCAGGATGCTAAACCCTGGGACTGACACTCTAGAAGAAATCCTACAGAGTGGTCAGACATCAGGAAACAGGTCTGGATTGGGATTTGTTGGTGAATAGAAAGCCATCTTGGAGCCCATAAGAACAAAGCCTAAAAATCAGAGGTAAAAATGGATGTCACAACCAATGTCACAACATCAGAGGAACAGAAGTTAGAACCAGACCAAGAACCAATTCCAAAGGTATAGGTGTTACTACTGTGGAAAACTTGGACACGTTAAACCCCTCTGCTTCAGGTTACATGGTTTTCCTAGCCATCCTTATCAAGGCAAACCCAAATAGGGTGCATATGTCAAGAAACAGAATCAAGACAAAGCCAAAAGGGAAGCCCTTATCAAGAAAAGACAATGGGTTGCTAAGAATGTGGCTTTAGTAGCTCACACTTCTCAAAGGATGCCAACCAAAGAAGATTGGTATTTTGACAGTGGTTGCTCTAGACATATGACTGGAATAAAGAACCTTGTGGTAAACCTCAAGCCTCATTCCTCAAGTCATGTAACCTTTGGTGATGGAGCTAGAGGAGAAATCAAAGGTGCTGGAAAACTAGAGTGTCCTGGTGTTCCAAGACTGGATGATGTCATATTAGTTAAAGGACTGACTGTTAATCTTATCAGTATCAGTCAGCTCTATGACCAAGGGCTCAGTGTCAAATTTACTAAGGGTAAATGTGTTGTCACCAATGAAGAAGGTGAGGAAATCATGAGGGGATCTCGAGCCAAGAACAACTGCTACTTATGGGAGCCTAGAAGTAACCTAACTGGCCTGATCAATGAAGAAAAGAAGGATCAAATATGGTTGGAGAAAGGTAGGCATCTTCAAAGGATGAAGAAAACCATAACCAAGGAATCAGTAAGAGGAACTTCTAAATTTCCTCTAGATGGAAGAAGAGGCTATGGTAAATGTCAGTAAAAGGAACTTCTAAATTTCCTCTAGATGGAAGAAGGACATCCAAAGAATGGTCATCATAGAAATCTAGATCTGCTATACTGGAACCTAATGGAGTCCATGAAAGGTGATCAGCATAAAAGAAGCAATTCACTCAGGATGTCATAACTTTATTTTGTGACACTCTCAGTAACTTCAATATGAACTCCATTCAGTCCAAGAGAGCCATGCACAGGGATGACATGTATCAATGTGAAAAGGCTTGGGTGAAGCTTGGTGATTCTGATCTACATAGTGCTGACATGGTTACAAGAGGTCTCAAGGCTACTCAATTTAAAAATTTACAAAGCAAGTTGCAGATCTACCTTAATGAGGAGTTATAGCACTCACAATGTTGAAACCTTGGAAACAGCCTCTCAAAAGGACAATGAAAAGGTTCAAGCATCTGAAAAGAATGATGATCACATGCAAAGTGATAAAAATGACGCCAAGGAGGTTCAGAAGGACAATATTGATATGGTGAACCTTGATGAGGTTTCTGACAATGATCTGATCACCAAGTTCAACCCTAGCATAGCCAAAAGGCTTATGACTAGGAAAGGGAAGAAGGAAGTTGTGCAAAGTAACCCCAAGAAGAAGGTTGTTACCAAGTGTACTCATGTTGGTCCTACCAAGGCTTGGATCAAGGTAGTTCCAAAGAAGAGGAAGGCTGAAATTAGTACAAAATCAGACTTTGATGGTTCTTGTGATGTCACTGACATCCAACCAAAGAAGACACCAACCACTAGAAAACTAGCTGCTAGTGTTCCTAATGTTCCCATTGACAATGTATATTCCATTATCCATCAAGTGCCAACAGATGGAAAGCGAGCTAGCTCAGAATGCACTTGAAGTAAGGAGATCATGGACCTTATCCATAATGTTGGCTTGATGAAGACTGTTACTCAGTTCTCTCAGTGTTATGAGCTACTTGTCAAAGAATTCATAGTTAACCTGTCAGAAGAATGTGCTGATAGGAAATCTAATGAGTTTGGCAAGGTGTATGTAAGAGGGAAATGTGTCAAGTTCTCTTAAACTATCATCAATAACTACCTTGGAAGATTAGATAGAGAACAACCTGATATTGCTGCATCTGACAACAAAGTGTGTCAAGTGATTACAGGGAACCAAGTCAAAATCTGGCCATCAAAAGGAAAGCTATTTGCAAGCAAGTTGAGTGTTAAGTATGCTATGTTACACAAGATTGGTGCTGCTAATTGGGTTCCTACAAATCATAAGTCAATTGTGGCAACTATTCTTGGGAAGTTTATCTATGCAGTTGGAACCAACACCAAGTTTGACTATTGGACCTATACTTTTGACCAGACCATGAAGCATGTAGGAAGCTATAGCATAAAAGGCCCCATTGCATTTCCCTCCCTTATCTGTGGAATAATCTTAAATCAGTATCCCAATATCCTCAAGAAGAATAACTCTGCAGGCAAGAGAGAAAGCCCTCTGTCCTTCCATCAAAAGTTGTTTCAAGGAACTCATGTTCCTGACATTGTCATGACATCTGCAGAAACATCCAAGGGAAGTTCCAAGACTAGAAAAGCTGAGGTTATTGCAATGCTCAAAGAAACTTGCAAGGAGTTGGATACAAGGAAGAAAAGTCTTGAAAGCTTGATCAGGTCTCTTGAGCAAGATGAAGATTCTGAATTCACTGACTCTGATGAGGAGAGAAATGATGATGGTTCAAAGGAGGATGGTGGCCAGGATGTTGCATCAGGGGAAGCTGCTGCCAGTTCTGAGGAGGCTAGTGATGAAGAATCGGAACAGGTCAGTTCCAAGTCTGCCTTTGAGGAGGAAGAGTAGGGTGATGATAGGATGCTGAGGGGGTCAAGCTGTTGGTTGCTGAGCTGATAATGTGTGCTGCTGGTTGGAAGAATTTTTTTGTTCCTTGGTTAGAATTTTGGTTAATGATAGCATGAATTTGTGATGCTCTTCATGAGCAGTTTTTTTATAATAACCCCAAACATGTGTAATGTTACTCATTATGATCTATACTATTTTATTAGTTTGATCTTAATTTATGGCTAAAAGGGGGAGAGAGTGTTAGATAATAGCAATTTAGAGAAGTGTATCTCTCACAGGTGGAAGACTTATGTTAAATTGCTGCTACAAGTGTGTTGCAGGTGTGTTACAGGTACTGCTGCAAATGTGCATGGTTGAAGATTTTGCTGTTGTGCATGTGGATAACAGCTGATGCTGTTAGTGATGTGTGAATTCCTAGTTTGTGTAGGATTATATGTTAGCTATGTGAGCTCCTAGATGCTGTTTAGGAGTGTGCGTATGTTAGCAGAGTGTGTGGAACCTAGTAGCAGTAGCTGCTAGTATTGTGTGTATCTGTAGGATGATTGTAGAATGTTGTGCATATCTTCAGGGGGAGTGGCATAGGTTGTTCCACAATGGGTGTGCTTCAGGATGTCATCCTGAATGTCTTAACATCCAGAAAATCCTGGATAATTTGTGTGACTGCAGGGTGTCTGCAGATTTTCTACAGCTGATGTGATATGCATCAGTTGAGGGGGAGTAACTCTGATATGTTACTCAACACATTGGGACATCTGTAGTGCTGACAAACAGATGGTTGTGTGTGAATAAGTTGATCCTGAGAGCTTACAGTATGAGTGTATGTAGAAAACACTGATAGTGTGTAGCTAGTAGCTTTCCTGCATGTTATGTTAGACTTCTGCTGCTTGTAATCTCTGATATGATAACAGGGTGTTTTAGCCAAAAAATTTCCAAAGAGGGAGTTTGTAGATGTTTTTGATTGGTTGCATTTTATGGAAAAACATTAGTGTATGTGTGAATGTCATCACTGATGTTATGAATTACATGAAGAGTGTTCTGCAGGGAGATCTAAGAGTAAGTGGAGCTGAATGTCATGCTTGATGTTATGACATCAAACGTATGACATCAGGGCGCGCAGGGTTTGTTTTTCTGTTATTAGCTCAGCCTATACTTCAGGAAATATTCCAAGAAGCCTTGTTATCTTAGGCGACATATCAGGCATTGTTGAAGATAACATAAAAGTCTCCTGACCTAATGATAAGGGCGCGGCTTCATGAAGAGAGGTTTATCTTGGGTAAACCTAATCTCTCCATCAAGGCCCAAAGCAAATCTGCTACTATAAATAATAGAAGGATCATTCCTAATAGGGCAGAGAGCTTGAAGAGAGAGCTTCTAGAGAGAGACAAGAGAGAGTGTCTTGTGAGTGAAGAGTTTAATCTTCATGTGGAGTTTGTGAGTGAAGAACTATGTTCTTCATGTGTGTTTAGGAGTCTTAGGATTCCTTGTGCGCCAAGCAATTGTCTGTTGTACAATTGCATTGGTTTAGTGTATATGAACTGTTGTGTTCATTGTGTCACTCAAAGCTGCTAAGCAAGAGTGTGTGTCTCTTGATCAAAGCTGTAAAGCAAGATCAAGGTGTGTTTGAAGTGTATCTTCATATCTCCATTGTAATTGTGTATTTGTTTATATCACTGAGGTGATTAAGGGGGAGTGAGTGGGTATACTCAAGTCTAGTGGTCTCTAGGCTAAAGTGTCGTTGGGTAGGTTTTAAGTGAAGAGTGCAAACGGGTTGTTTGACTCTGAATTAATTCTGCTGATAGTGAATGTTCTCCCTGACTTGGTAGCCCCCAGATGTAGGTGTGGTTGACACTGAACTGGGTGAACAATTACTTGTGTTATTTACTGCTTTCCATTTACAGCTTATAAGTAAGTTCAGTAGTCTGTGTTACAGTGGATGTCAAAACATCCATGATAACATCCACTGTGTGATTGCCAGAATTTCAGTATGGATCTTCTAGTGAAAGTATAACTTGTATTACCCTGTCGCTACTGCGAAAATCGGCGCCGGCTGAACAGAAGAGTCGCCACCGTGCGTTATTTATCCCACAAGGGGGAAAGGAAACGCTCAGAGTAAACCTACCGCAAAGACGGGAAAGGTATGGTCATCGCAACCAAAACCTGGATTCGGGAGTCGGTTACGCAAGGGGAAGGTATTAGCACCCCTCACGTCCGTCGTACTCGACGGGATCCACGCTTGTTTTCGGGTATGGATTGTTATTCTATCTACTCTACAGGGCAAGGGTTAAGAAAATAAAATGACTCGGCAAAGTATCGCACTTTATGCCTACGTATTCCCGTCTGGAACGAGAAATCAAAGTCAACGTAGTTCGCCTACCTACGGGAAAGGAGGGGAAGGTTGCTCGCTAGGATATCGCATCCTATGCCTACGTACTTTCATACAGCATGAAAGATCAGAGCAAACGTAGTTTGGGCCACGTACGACAAAAGTCTGTCTTGATTGTTTTTATTCCTTCTGAAAAGGGTTTTTCTGATTAACAGTCCAGGCGGACAAAATTGACGTTTGATGAGTTCACATTCTTTTACGGAAGAAGTGTCTTTGATTGTGTTTGAAATCTTATTGTGTTTTTTCTGTTTGTTTTGAGAAAGAAGAGACAGAACTCTAACCTACGGTTGCGAAGGGAATCAAACTAACCTAATGTTATCATGCATGGGTTAAGACCTAAAGTCTATCATGCTCCTCTCTTGCGCAGAGAGAAACAGAGATCCTAAGGGAATAGACGGAAACAGAAACAAAAACATATATACAGTAAAGAAGTAAAATGCATGGATGCAGCAATACAAGCGAGGCAAGGGAGTCCCACTCAACCTCGAACCTAGAAAACAATAGGCAAAAGTGAACAGAATTCACTTTCAACCCAACAGGTTAAACAGCAAACAATACAGTCAGGGAAAACTAATCAATACACCAGGAAATAAACAGCAAAAAATAAACAGCTACAGCAGCTCTGCATCAACATCTGTCTTCAAGTCATCACCAACAGCTACAAGCTTCAAGCAAGCCTCAGTCTCCATCTCCATAGCCTCCAAGCAAGGTCTCTGTCATCAGTCTTCAATCTGCAATGGCTTTTCTTCAAGTCTCAATCTCCAGGATGAATATCAGTCAACAAGATGAACTGAATGTTAAACAGTCAATTACCTACCAAGGGTGGTTCATTAACTGTTAACATTATACAGACAATTTTCTCTCAAAAGTTCTATCTTTCAAATATATTCACTAATCTTCCAAAGGAAAGAGGTGGATATTCGAAAGAGACTTTGAATTATAGAGAAAGAATGGAGGCAGACAAGGCCTTCCATGTTTGTGAAACAAGCTTTCTACTCTAGAGCTCTGCCTAGCTCCTAAACCCTATACTCCTCAACAGCTGCCAGCAAAGGATGTTCCTCATCAACTCTGGAAGTTGGTCTTCAATCTCTTGATCTCCAATGGCCTTCATCATCACAGTCTTCAGCTCTCCCAATCCCCAAGCAAACCCAATACCCTATACAGACAAATGAAATAACCCTAGAGAGGGCACACCACACAGTCAATCAAATATAAGCAGTATACTAATAGCAGTAGGGGAATCCTAATATTTTCTGAGGGATCTATTAGCTACCCATAATCCCTATAGTCCCATACCCCCAAAGATTCAATCTACAACTCCTAAGGGAAATGATTTAATTCACCTATGTTATCTCCTAAACCCTAGTTTTGCTCACACTAATCACACCTAAACAAATCCCCTAAAATCAAGTTCTAAAATCATGGACTAAATTTTATATACAAGCTAAAGGTCTACACTAATCAACCTAAAAAGAATGGATCAAAAATATAAAAGCATCTAATCAAACTAAAATTAACAATTTCATGCATTAAACTACACATTTAAAAAAGCTATTTAAAAGAAAAATATACTAAAAATATAAAAATAAAATGAAATGTTAATTTTTTTATGTGATAATTTTCTCAACAAAAATATGAACAATATGCAAAAACAACCAATTAAAAACAAGCATTTTCCAATTTCTTATGATTTTTTCAAAGAATTGAAATGAATTAAGAAAATAATGTGAATTAGATTGAACATGGGGTGCATCTAGCATGAAAAATCAGTTACAACAAGGGAATGGGCTCAGACTGGGGGGCGCGCCTAGCAATGCGCGTCTGGGCCCAGTCACTCAGAAATCACAACAAAAAAAATAAAAAGCTTGAAACGGTGCAATAGCAATAAAACTAGTTGAATTGGGATTGGGCTTGGAAAACAGGGGTACGAATAGCAAGGGATGATAAGGCCCAGTCAGAATTTTAAGTGAAATGCATCGTTTCACCTTTGGGACTTCCCTCCGTTTTGAACTTTGAATGACAACCGTTAGATCCAGTTCTGAGTCCAAGTCAAAGGGTTAATCGCACGGTTCTCCGTCATCTTCAACCTTAGAAACCCTAGGGTTTCAGAAAAATCTTCCTCCATGCATGCACCTTCAACCATTCTGTTCTCCCTCAATTCTCCATGAAAGCTCACGAGGTAAAGACCAAAAACACTCCATTCTCTTCCCTCTACACAACCATGCCATCATCTTCTTCTAAAACTCACTCAAACCTCAAACCCGATAGGTATCATAACTCGGTTCCACCATTATGCACTGTCATCAACCACTCCAAACCTTGCCAATCTTTACCCTAGCATGATCTACACCTTATGCTGATTACTCTAAGCTATTCATTCAAGATTATAGTGCAATAAACTATGAGTTACAAACCCTAACAGTCTTGGTACACCTATGGCAAACCTCATGAAACTTCCTCAAGCTTTGTGAAATCCATCATCTAACCTATCTTAACAGTTCTAACCTAACAAATCTCTATGATTCTAACTAAAACAAGCAAATCGAATGAGAAACCAACCTGGTATAAATGGTGAAAACAGTTGTGGAATTCTCTTGATCCAATGCTTTCAATGCTCTGAACTTGATCCACACACTCAATTCTTTGTTCTGTATGCAGAAGATCTTGCTCCAAGGTCTTGAATCTTGCAATCACCAAATTCTTGCTCCTTGGATGATGAAGTTGTATGGCACGATTCCTCTTCAATTCAACCAAATTTTGATGTGAATTCTGATCTATGAAAGATGTTGATGATGATCAAATCACGAAATGTGGAAATTGGTAGAGATTTTATGGAGTTTGAGATGCTTTTGCAAATTGGAAGAATGATGTGAAAATTGGTATCATGCACAAAATGAATCACCAACCATGGCATGAAGCTCTTCAATTCAATATATAGATGACAATAGAATGTCCTAGAACCTTGGAGAAACTTCCCATGCACACTTTCCCTTGGATTTGGATTATGTAACTTCTTTTGTAAGTAACCAAGCATATCTTTCAAATATTGAACCAAACTCAAAAATCCACTTTTGCCAATGTTCTTAAAACATTTTTTCCAATCAAAATGACCTATAATTTCACCCCATTTGGCCAAATTATGAAAAATCTCAATTTTAGGTCATTTTTTATTCATTAAATTCACCAATTTTGAAACCTTGAGCTATGAGCCTTTCCAATATTTCATGGTCACTTTTCTAGACTCAAAATGTCATTTGGAGAAAGTTTGATGTTGTGAAGTTTTTCATTTGAAGCTTCCTTGTATGAGTTTTGGGCATAGGCTTGAAATGACCTGTAATTCTCAGATGACCAAAATACCCTTTGCTTGCCAAGACCATAAGTAGAGTTACACAAATCATATGAAGGCATACCATACCATTATAGAAAGCTAAGACAATGAGGAACAACTCTTATGTTGACCAGAAATTCATTTGAAATCTCCTTGAGGGGTAAAAGTTTCTTGGAAGACAAGTAACTTTCACAGACAAAATTTCAGATACCTCAGATGACCTGTAACTTGCAAGGACCATAACTTGAGTTCTATAAATCTCCTTGATGTCTTCCACCACTAAAATTAAATTTATTGAGATCCTCTACAAGTTTCATGTTGGCCAAGGATCCATTTGAAGCTTTCATTTTGACTTATCTTGCTTGGAAATTTGACCTAAACTAGGGGATTTTACACAGAAACCCTAATTTAGAAACTCCTCTTCTCCTTGATTTCTCTTGATTTCTTCTTGGCACATCACTATATCCTTATCTACATGTCAAATGATGAACCCCACATCTCTCCAATAGACCTTAATGCCTTTCAATCAATCAGTTGACCTAGGGTTAACCTAGAGTTGACCCCAGATGAAACCCTAGTTGACTGTCTTCAACTGCAACTCTTGTGATCATGTCAATGACTTGACTCCTTATACAAATGACTTCCTAAGTCTTCCATGATGTCTATATACCCTCCATGCTCCATTCACAGCTCACAACTTTTCTGATGATCTTCAGATACCCTCAGATAGGAGATAGATTCACTGCTTGATCCACTGACTTCTTTGGCTTTCCAATTCTTTCTGATGACTTGGATATGCTTGAATTTGAATAATAACCTCTTGATAGGCTCATAGAGATGAGAATAGTGCTTGGTCCCTGGTTGGATGACTTGCTATGCTATGTTATGCAGATGATTAGACTATGTACATGACTCTATATGCAAATGCTAATGTAATTGAAACATAAACCAAGTGGAATAGGTTGAGCAAATTTTAGGGTGCAACAGCTGCCCCTATTCAAGTGACTTGGACCCGATTGGGTGAAGAGCGAACGGACTTCAAACATTCGAGGTACGAGACGGTTGAATACTAAGAACCCGGAAATTTGCCAACCGCAGAAATAAACCGCACCACTGCTTGGGGAACGACATTCATCAACTGAATCTGACTGTTACAGCAACAAATTGATCCATTAGTGACCGTGCTGGGGATTATTTTCATCAGCCTGAAAAAGATCCTATCGTAACAAGGATAGAACTTTGTCCACGTTAGGACGCCTGTTTCGTCGACACGAAGAAATCTCAACTAAACTTGTCCACGTCAGGACTCCACCTGCTGTCAACCCGGAAAAATCTCGGCAACTTCGCTGGGGATAATTCGTCTGCATGAAATCAGAAATAAATCGTCCACGTTAGGAATAAACTCTTCCACGTTAGGAATAACACCGTCCACGTTAGGACTAAGACTTCGTCTGGGTCTGTCCACGTCAGGACTAAACTTTCTAGGTTAGGAATACATTATCCACGTTAGGACTCACCCTTCCACGTTAGGAATAAACTCCTTTCCATCTTGTGAATAACATCTTTCCACGTAAGGAATGCATCTTTTTTCCACGTCAGGAAACATCTCTTTCCACGTAAGGAATCAATCTTTTTTCCACGTAAGGAATCCGATCTTTCCACGTAAGGAATCGCAATTTTTCCACGTAAGGAATCCAATCTTTCCACGTAAGGAATCCAATCTTTCCACGTAAGGAATCCAATCTTTCCACGTAAGGAATCACAATCTTTCCACGTAAGGAATACATCGTCTTTCCACGTAAGGAACACAATTTTTCCACGTAAGGAATCACAATCTTTCCACGTAAGGAATACATCGTCTTTCCACGTAAGGAACACAATTTTTCCACGTAAGGAATCACTTCTTATTTTCACGTAAGGAATCAACTTTATCTTGATTTGTCCACGTCAGGACTCCTACTTCGTCTTGATTTTGTCCACGTCAGGACTACATCTTGACTTGCTGAGGAAATGAAATTTGTCCACGTCAGGACTCATGCTTCGTCGACCCGCTGGGGAAATGAAACTTGTCCACGTCAGGACTCACGCTTCACTAACACGAAGAGAGATAACCTTGTCCACGTCAGGACTTGCACCTCTTATCATCACGAAAAACTATAAACTTGTCCACGTCAGGACGCACATTTCACCATTACGAATAAAGATATCTGCTGGAAATAAATGGTCTACGTCAAGACACCAACACGAAAAATAACCAACTTTGTCCACGTCAGGACTTCACATTCCACCAATACTGAGAAACCGAATCTGTCCACGTTAGGACTAACACATATTGTCAACGTGAGGAAAGGTCCACGTCAGGACTCCACATTCCATCAATTCTGAGAAATCGAACCTGTCCACGTTAGGACTAGCACCTCTTATCCACTCGGGGAAATAAATCTGTCCACGTTAGGACACCCACTTCTCTAACACGAAGAAAACCTGTCAATAAAATTGTCCACGTCAAGACTCATTCTCCACTGGTCCCAAGCCACAAACTTCTTAATACTGACGTGACAGCAATTTTGGGGCGGACTCTACTGGGGATATTTGGAAACCAAACTACCGGACGCCTGCTTAGATAACCGGCGGCAGCCTCTGAAATTCTGATTCACGAAACCCTTTGATGACAAATAACTCTGCTTGGGGACAAGGAGAAATTCATCAGGATAACTCTGTGGGAAAAAATGCCAAAGCTGACACTTTCCTTGAATGTCTCACGTCGAGACCTTGAATGTTAGGTAATTCACTTGAGCAAGGGCTCTCTCTACCTGCAAGAGAAACAGTACTTGAAACAAACGGTTAGCCAACCTGGTTTATGTTTCCAAATGCATATGTTTGACAATGACGCAATGCTCCATTCGACATGGAAATGCTACGCGTTTTTATTTGGTGGATGCAAATATGACACTATATGCCAATGCACATGCAGACTCGAACCGCTGGGATACAGAAACCGCTTCAGCAAAATAAATGCTGAAGACAATGCCGACTCCGCTGGGAATAGCCAGGTGCTACAGAATTATTCCAGCAAAATAAATGCTAGAAGAGTGAAGTCGATCCTGCTAGGGAATATAACTCTGCCGGGGAATAGCAGATGCGCCTAGTATGCTTGGACTTCTGCCGAGGAGTGAACTGTTATCACACGGTATTCGGACAAAATAAATGCCAGGACTCACAACCAACTCTGCCGGGGAGAGTCTTAATCTTCGATTTCCACTGGGAGGAAAAAGCACTTGCTGAAAGAAAACTCCGCTGAGGACGAAACGATTCTCTTGGGGAAAATCAACTGACTCCGCTGGGGGAGAGTAAATGACCCTGCGGGGAAAGGTAAACTGTCTGAATACAGCTCACCAATTGGAAATATTAATCTTCTGAGGCTAAACCACTCTGCTTGAGATAGAGGAATCCTTCTGGGGGACACCACACCGTCTGAATACAGCCTACAATCTTGGAATTGCCAAACTCTGCTAAAGGATAAACGACTTGGTTGGAGAATGTCCTTTGGATGAGCTACGACTAGCTGGGAAATTCGATCCTTCTTCAGTGAGGAACATTGTCATCTTGGAAGCGCGACCTACGTGGGGATCGAGTCTTTCGTTACGAGCTTCTGATCCATACTGCAAAAATTTGTTTGATCGTCCTCTTCATACGGCTATGAATCCTGCAACAACACAAACAAGACAAGACAAGTCTATGCAACCAAATCTATTCAGGTTAGCGTTAGTGACATCATTTTCAGTTAATTCAAAGTTTTAGCAATTGTTGGCAAGGGCCAGTAACGTTATGCACATGCTAGTTTCATCAAACCTAGGCGTTTATCATGCACAAAACAGTAAAGAACCAGTATCAAGTACTGAATAACATATTTTATTGATTGGGCCCCTGAATGGGCGGAGTTTTGTACACGGGATGTAACTCCTGAAAAAAGGAAGCTACACATAACAAATATACAAGTATGCACAAGAAGCATAAATATGATGACAAATTAAAGTTGTACACATGTCGGCAACGGGATGCAGATGAATCGTCACGAACTGATCCTCCTATGACTCGCCCGACCCTAATGCTTTCCCGGTATCCATGCTTTCGAAGAGATTGTATCCGATAATCGACCCCTCAGATATATTCTCCCGCACCAATGCTCACTGCAGTATCAAATTCGGACCGCAGTCATTTGCTTTTCAAATCCCTAACTTTTGCGTGAACCGCCCTTTACGGGTTTTCAGTTCACCGGGATACCCTTTTTTGCCGAAGCCGCCCAGTGTAGGTTTTCAACTTCGCGGGTGTACATTTTTTCCATTTTATCCCTAACTTTTGCCCGAACCTTTCATTCTGTTTTTGGTTCGCCAGGATGCCCCATTTTTGCCTGGACTCTCTTTTTTCTGTCCAGCGGGTCAATTTCAAGCAAAGTATTTTTTAACTGCGTCCGAATTCACAGGCGACGTAAAGTCTTCACCGTCCATGGTGGACAACAATAACGCTCCTCCTGAAAAGACTTTTCTGACAACGTATGGCCCTTCGTAGTTGGGAGTCCACTTGCCCCTGTGATCTGCCTGCGGCGGGAGAATCCTTTTCAGCACAAGGTCGCCCGTCTGAAAGCTCCGAGGATGTATCTTCTTATCATATGCTTTCTTCATTTGGCTCTGGTACAAACGGCCGTATGCTAGAGAAGCTAGCCTCTTCTCATCCATTAAACTCAGCTGGTTCAACCTGTCTTTCACCCATTCTGCCTCATCTAGTTGGACGTCTCGCAATACCCTTAGAGAAGGAATCTCAACTTCCAGTGGTAGCACTGCTTCCGTTCCATATACTAACGAGAACGGGGTTGCCCCGGTTGATGTGCGTACCGTCGTATGATAATCGTGCAAAGCGAAGGGTAGCATCTCATGCCAATCCTTATAGGTTACCACCATCTTCTGAACGATCTTCTTTATATTCTTATTGGCCGCTTCAACAGCGCCATTCATCTTGGGTCGGTAAAGGGAGGAGTTGTGATGTTCGATCTTGAAATTCTGACAGAGCTCCTTCATCATTTTGTTGTTCAGGTTTGAACCGTTGTCTGTGATTATCCGCTCGGGGATCCCATATCTGCAAATGATATCTCTCTTGATGAATCTGGCCACCACCTGCTTAGTCACATTTGCATAAGACGCCGCTTCCACCCACTTGGTGAAATAATCGATTGCTACTAGAATGAACCGGTGCCCATTAGAAGCTGTCGGCTCGATCTTTCCAATCATATCAATTCCCCACATCGAGAAAGGCCATGGCGATGACATCACATTCAAAGGACTCGGAGGCACATGGATCTTATCAGCATAGATTTGGCACTTGTGGCACTTCCTCGCAAACTTGAAACAATCAGTTTCCATAGTCAGCCAAAAATAACCTGCCCGCAGAAGCTTCCTTGTCATAGCATGCCCACCAGCATGTGTACCAAATGTACCTTCATGTATTTCCTCCATGAGCAGTTTTGCCTCTTTTTCATCTACGCAACGCAGCAGCACCAAATCGTGATTTCTTCTGTATAAGACGCCATCCGGATTCAAATAGAAATTACCCGCCAATCTCCTGAGAGTCTTCTGATCTTGACTGGATGCCCCTGCCGGATACTCTTTATTCTTCAGGAAATTAAGGATATCGAAATACCACGGTTTATCTTCAGATGCTTCGTCAATAGCAAACACGAAGGCAGGTCTGTCAAGTCGAGAGATAGTGATGCTGGGAGCCTCGTTCCAGAAGTTGACTTTGTACATGGAAGACAAAGTGGCCAGGGCGTCAGCCATTTGATTCTCTGCTCGCGGTACATGATGCAATTCAACCTTGTCAAAGAAAGGCAATAATCTCCTTGCATAATTCATGTACGGTATTAAATTGGGCTGACGTGTCTCCCATTCCCCTTTGATTTGATTCACCACCAGAGCTGAGTCTCCGTATACGTCCAGATTTTTGATTCGCAAATCAATGGCTTCTTCAAGCCCCATAATACAAGCTTCGTATTCGGCTTCATTATTGGTGACCGGAAAGGTCAACCGAGCAGTAAACGGGATGTGCGACCCGTGTGGAGTAGTGATGATTGCCCCTATTCCGCTACCGTAAGCGTTTACAGCTCCGTCAAATATCAACTTCCATTTGGAACCCAATTCTGGTCCTTCGTCTGGCAACGGCTCTTCGCAATCTTTCATCTTTAGGTACATGATATCCTCGTCAGGAAAATCAAACCTCATCGATTGGTAATCTTCAATAGGCTGCTCAGCCAAGTACTCAGACAGTACACTCCCCTTTATAGCCTTCTGCGAGACATACTGGATGTCATATTAAGTCAAGACCATCTGCCAACGGGCAATTCTCCCTGATAATGCCTGCTTTTCGAATACATATTTGATAGGATCCATCTTCTAGATGAGCATGGTTGTATGATTCAGCATGTATTATCTTAAACGCTTGGCGGCCCAGGCTAGCGCGCAACAAGTCTTTTCAAGCATTGAATATCGAGATTCACATTCAGTAAATTTCTTACTCAAGTAATAGATCGCATGCTCTTTTCTTCCTGTCTCGTCATGTTGACCGAGAACGCAACCCATGCTTCCCTCAAGAACTGTCAAATACATAATCAAGGGTCTCCCTGCCACTGGGGGTATCAAAATAGGAGGCTCCTGCAAATACTGCTTTATTTTATCGAACGCCTTTTGATAATTTTCGTTCCACGTTACAGCTTGATCTTTCTTCAACAGCTTGAACAATGGTTCACACGTAGCAGTTAGGTGAGATATGAACCGAGCGATGTAGTTCAACCTCCCTAAAAACCCGCGCACCTCTTTCTCTGTTTTAGGCGTCGGCATCTCTTGAATTGCTTTTATTTTTGCAGGATCAACCTCTATTCCCTTTTCACTTACGATAAACCCCAGCAGTTTACCCGATCTCACCCCGAAGGTGCATTTGTTAGGGTTCAGTCTCAGCCTGAACTTCCTAAGCCTTTTGAATAACTTCAGCAGATTCACCAAATGCTCTTCCTCCGTCTGGGATTTGGCAATCATATCGTCCACATAAACTTCGATCTCCTTATGCATCATATCATGAAAAAGAGTCGTCATTGCACGCTGATACGTTGCCCCAGCATTCTTCAATCCGAAGGGCATCACTTTGTAACAAAATGTTCCCCAAGGCGTTATGAAAGTAGTCTTCTCCATGTCCTATGGCGCCATTTTAATCTGATTATATCCCGAGAAGCCATCCATGAAGGAGAATACGGAGAATTGAGCAGTGTTGTCGACTAGCACATCGATATGAGGAAGTGGAAAATCGTCTTTTGGGCTCGCTTTATTCAAATCACGGTAATCTACGCACATTCTAACTTTACCGTCTTTCTTTGGTACTGGCACAATGTTAGCGACCCATGAGGGATATTTTGTCACAGCTAGGAAACCAGCATCCCACTGTTTTTGAACCTCTTCCTTAATCTTCACTTCCATATGGGTCTAGTTCTGCGAAGCTTCTGCTTGACCGGCGGGCATTCTTCTTTCAACGGAAAACGGTGCACAACCATATCTGTATCAAGCCCTGGCATGTCTTCATACGACCAAGCAAACACATCACTATACTCTCTGAGCATTTCAACCAGTCTTCGCTTGACGTCGCTCTGCAGCGCGGCTCCTATACGAATATTCTTTTCAACCCCTTCCGACCCCAGGTTAATAATTTCGATGACCTCCTCATGAGGCAGAATGACACGCTCTTCTTGCTTCACCAACTAAGACAATTCTTCGGGAACGTCACCATCTTCAACAATCTCTTCTTCGGCCTGAAATACCGGGTGCTCGAAGTCGGGACGAGTCATAGGTGGTTCAATGATGTCATCTGAAAATGTTATCCTGCAAAAGGAATGGTTAAATGCTTCAAAATGCGTATAAAGCGAATAACCACGTTGCCATTTTATTGTAAAATACAAAACAAGAAAAACAGAGATCGCAATATTTGCACATGAAAAACGCCTTTTATTTAACGATAAACACGCAATGTTCATAACAGCACAGCCCTAAGCAAATCATGATGCCCCGGGCAAGACACCAGATTATTCAACAGTTAAAAAAACAAAGCATTACTGTTTAAGAGTCACAGGAACAATCTCCTGAATAGACCAGTTGCACAATCCTTGTCCTGGCACGCTCGGCTGAATCCATGCATCCATATCGCAGTCGTTGTCTCCTTCGTCAGACTCCGAAGCAGCGTTGATGGTCTCATGACTTACTCCACTGGCAGTGATGGTTATTGGTCCTCTGAAACGGGGTGCCCCCACAGCAGGTGTTGATGACGACGGTTGATATCCCAACCCAAACCAGTCCATCTTCACAGGAATATCCAGCACTTTGCCCCAACCCTTGGTCTCACCAGTCTCCACTAAAGCTTGAGCTTCTTTATATGACGAGACGGCTACCTCCGACGCTTTACTCGACCCAGGACCTTTGTCCTTGATGCGCAACCCTTCAAATGCCTGACAGGGTGTTTCGTGAATCTCTCCATCGACCTCCACATACTTAAATGATGACAGATGGCTGACCAGGATGTCCTCTTCTCCGCAGACTGTAACCACGCTGTCCCCCACCATATATTTCAACTTTTGATGCAAGGTAGACGTGACTGCCCCAGCACCATGGATCCAGGGTCTTCCGAGCAGGCAGCTATATGCAGGCTGGATGTCCATGATATAAAATTCAGTCGCGAAAACCTCCGGCCCCACCTGTAGAGGTAATGTTATCGATCCAAAAACTGTTCTTCGCGTCCCATCAAATACCCTGACCACCAAGTCACTGGGCGTGCACAGAATTCCTCTGACATCTAGCTTCATCATCGCTTTCTTGGGCAGCACGTTCAACGACGATCCGGTATCGACCAGTACATGAGACATGACTGATCCTCTACACTCCACAGAGACGTGCAGCGCCATATTATGATCTCTCCCTTTCAGGGTCAAATCGAAGTCTGTAAAGCCCAAGCTATGGCCTGCATTCACATGTGCCAACACTCCTTCCAGCTGATTCACGGAAACATCTTGGGGCACGAAGGAAGTATCCAGGACCTTCAATAGTGCATTTCTGTGAGCTTCAGAACACAATAGCAACGACAGTATAGAGATCTTTGACGGCGTCTGCTGCAGATGCTCAACAATCTTATAATCACTTTTACGAATCAAACGCATGAACTCTTCCACATCTTTCGATGCCGCTTCTTTTTCATTTGCCTGCACAGGGACATTCTCAATCATCTTTCCTTTCCCCTTTGCCAGTATCTCAGCCTCTACCTCATGAGAGATAAAGATCCTCCCACTCCTTGTCATACCTCCGGTACCGACAACGTTGTCTACAGTCTCGGCTGGCTGTTTATTAACATCAATTTTTATCCCATCACAATACACTTCCAACCCATAGGACCATGGGACTGCCTTAGTGCTCTCGTACGGGATTGGTCCGGCCTTAGTGATAGTGATCGGTGGTCGCTGGACCGGTGCCGTTATGGTGATTGTCTTTCGAGGAATCGTCACAGTAGCCACATCACTTTGCTTGTCTGCTAATACCCTTGTAGGCTCTTCAATTGCTGCTCGGTCAAATTGTAATGTGTCGCCATCTATTAAAGCCTGAATACCTTTCTTTAAGTCGTCACACCCCCCAGCTAGGGTCCAGCACTCTAAGCAGTACTCGTCACAACCTGGATAGACACCCCCTTGCAATAATCGGCTCTTTATCTCGCTCAACGGCGTCGTTAGATCATCCACATTCATAATCAAATTCAAACCCTCCTCAGTTAGAATGGCGTTTGCCCCATGGTTGGGCATGGGCTTCTGCACTATATTCGGACCCGCCGTTCCAAAATTGATAGCCTTACTATCCAATAGATCCTGCACAACATGCTTAAACGCATGGCAACCCTCTACATCATGGCCCGGGGCCCCATAGTGGAATTCACAGTGCCTGCTTGCATCATAACCATACGGAGGAGTACCTGTTATCGGTGCCAGAGTTCTCTTCTCTACCAAGTTCAAACCCAATAACGTCTGTAACAAATCTGCATACGTTGAAGGAGGCTTCTCAAACACTCTCCTTGGTTTACCCCCTTGGAATCTATGCTGGGCAGGTTGTGCCCCCTGCTGTGGCTGTTGTTGCTGTTGCTGTTGTTGTTGAAATGGTTGTTGCTGAAACGGAATAGTAACGCTCGCCACCTGCTGCGGCTGATTATACTGGTTTCGACCTCTGCCTCTGCCTCGGCCTCGGCCCCCAAACACTGCGCTTGCATCGCCCTGACGGCGCCCACCAAAAGCCTTTCTATTACTGCCAGATGCAGTAGATTCCTCATCTTGGAATCTTCCCTGTTTGATGTTACTTTCAATCTTTTCTCCCATCAGAATTAAGTCTGAGAAACTGCCCAAAGAGGTGTGAAACAACTTGTCATAAAACATGCCGATGAATGTTCCTATGAACATGTCATTCATTTCCTTGTCCTCTAGAGGAGGATGGACCCTAGCAGCCATGTCGCGCCATCTCTGCGCATACTCTTTGAAGCTCTCACCCTTTTTCTGAGACAACCCTTGCAATTGGACTCGGTTGGGCGCCAAGTCGCTGTTATACTTATAGTGAGCTACAAATGCTTCTGCCAGCTACTTCCATGTCTTTATATGCGTTGGCTCCAATCCCATATACCACTCGAGGGAAGGACCAGACAAGCTATCTTGAAAGAAATACATTAGCATCCTCTCATCAGTGGAATACGCCGACATCCTTCTGTAATATGACCGCACGTGCACCTTTGGGCAGGTGTCCCCTTTATACTTATCAAATGTGGGAGCTTTGAATTTGATTGGCACCCTCAGGCCAGGCACCAGACCCATTGTTGACATATCCAAGCCGACCGCACTTTGATTCACGACCCCCCTCATCTGCTCTTCTAGCATTCTGATCCTCTGGGAATCATCCATAGGTCCCTCGAAACCTCTACCGGAGAAAGCGTCCTCTTGCTGGTATTCCTGCCAGTTACCATTCCCGGATCCATACCCATCGTATCCGTTGTTACGGCCAGCTCTAAACTGATTCATGACCGGGCCTCGCCCCCTGTTGCCGTATCCCGGAGCAACCCCAGCAGGTCCAAAAGTCATTAACCCAGCGCCATTTCCATTTCCGAATCCTCCATAACCCTGATTAGTCATACCAAATTCGTCCTGCCCGAAGCCTTGAGCATTGAAACCATATTTCCCAGTATTATCGAACCCCTGGTCATTGAATCCAAATCCAGCATTGCCGAAGCCATTGCCTCCCATATTATCACCCAGGTTAACATCTCCAAGCCCAACGTTATGGACAGCAGTCTCGTTCCCAATTCCAACGTTACCGTTCCCAGCAGCAGTACCGTTGTTGACATTAACAGCAGGTATGTTGACTACAGGTGGAGCCACTGGTGTGGGAGTACCATCCCCATGAACAGTGTCGACTCGCACAGACTGATGATCCTCATTCTCATGCCCAGCATTCCTGACCAACAGAGGCTGTACCAGGGCTTGCAAATTCTCCTGCCCTTTCGCAATAGTCTCCATTGTTTGCATGAAGAGCGCCAGCTTCTCACGCATATCTTGCATCTCATTCTGCATTTGATCCATGATTCTTCGACAGTTGGTGCGAGTGGAGTATCGGTGCGGGCGCTGATCTGCAATCCTGAAAAGACCTGGTATAGTGCAAGAAATGAGATATCATTTAATAATCACCTGTAATGCGATATGAATATGAATGCAATGCAATGTGTGTCTGTGCATTAGGGAAATTCATTCCCCGATTCTAGTGCGAAGGTGCCAGTGCAGTGACAGTGCTAACAATACGAAGATCGGAGCCGAATCAAAGAAAGCCTCATATATTGCAGAGAAATCCAATAAGCCAAGAATACAATATCACTGAGTACAATAAGAAGGCATGACCTCAACCAACAATCCTGGTGATGGTCAGCACTATGCAAATAAAGCATCAATACATGAAATGGTCAAGGACACTCATAAGCTTGATACTCTTCTAGTAACTTCTTGGTCTCTGGATGGCTTGGTCGGGTAAGCAGACCCTCGACAAGCTGGTTTCTTCTCTTGAGAACACGTCGCACGTCGCCAGCGGTTTCCTCCCATGCCCCTTCTCCGAAGCGATCCTCTAGCTTCCGCTTCTGAGACACAGCTTCGTTCCTGCCTTCGATGGCCTTGTTCAACGCATTCTGGAGACTATACCTGGTCATCACTTCTTCTTCGCACTTCTTAATGCTAGCCTTCAACTGCTCTTCGAGGTCGGAAATTTGCTGCTTCAATTTATCTTCCCTCTTTTTATTATTGGTCAGCGTAGCATTCCAAGTCTTGTTACAAGAAGAGATTTCTCGGTGAGCGGCATCGAGTGCTTTCTTTTGGGATTCCAACATGTCATGGGAGCTTCTGAACTCTTTCCCCAGACGTTCGCGCTTCTTTTTCTCTTCAGTCAACTCAGCCCCTAGTCTGTTTACTAGCTTGATCTGCTGTTGGAAAGCACGCATAGCCTTGTTTTTCTCGCTACGTATCTGAGCCAGCTCTTGCTCTAACCCTTCATTGATCTTCATCAAGGCTTCTTTTTCTTTAACAACTTGCTCGTAGGCCTCCCTAGTAATAGTAGTTGGTTCTTCCACCGGAATATGAACAGGGACTGGTGCAGCTGGAAATGGCATCAGCAACTGGCTTGCTCTCTCCTGAATCCAAACTCTGTATGGCGCATAAGCCTGACAATCATTCTTCCCTAACAGTGGCTTCCCTCTTTTGTTAATACGCATCCAGGCATGCTGAAGCTTCGCTAGTAATTCTCCATTCAGATCACCGGTGAAGTACAGAGATTCCTGCACTTCCTCCTCCTTTGGTGGGTTCTTCAACGCGTATCCGAACTGGCGAATGAACAGAGAAGGGTTGTAATTGATACACCCTTTTCTTCCTATCAACGAAACATTAGGGTACCCAGAACAACTGAAAATAAGCTCAGACCCTAGCAAGTCTCGGTCAAACCACTCTACGTCTTCGGAAGATAGCCTCATCAGGCGCTCTGGCCAGCTAGCTGTAGTTGCACTGTCCACAAAAGGTCCCTTCAGGGGAAGATGGCTCTTAAACCACATGTTCAACAGCGGCGCACAACAGTAAACAGTCTTTCCCCTTCTGTTTTCATTTTTGTAGTGCAATGAATGATAGAAGTCTCCGATCAAAGTGGGCACCGGGTTGCCAGCGGCAAACAGATGGAAAGCGTCCAAATCCACAAAATTGGGTAAGTTAGGAAACAGCACTATTCCGTAGATGCATAGAGCCAAGATAGCATTAAAGACTATCCAGCACCCGTTCTTGGCATACTCTTGAGCTTTGCCAACCAGAAAATCAAGGGAGAAACCTGGAACCCCAAGCCAAGAAGTCACTAACAGTTCAGCAGCGTTCATGTGCAAGGCTTTAGCTAAGTCCTCCAGCTTGGGCTCAGCAGCAGAGTGAATAAAGGGAACCTTGTTCTGCACTGGTAGCTCAGTAAACTCCACATACTCTTCAATGGTAGGCCCCAAAATAAAGTCAGCAAACGTGAAACACCTCAAAGCCGGGTCATAGAATTGCATCAGCGTGTACAGCCCGTTCATCTCAATAGCAGTTGGCTTGCAGACCAATCTCAGTAATCTTCCGTGACTCATCCTGAAACTTCTCCTAACCTCCTCATCAGCAAGGGACATCAGACCAAGTAAAGGAGTAATGTCAGGTGTAGGCAGCTTATATGCAACTGTCTTCCTCAAACCAGCCATGATCAATAAGCAGAAGTCCGGGCACTAGAACCGGGGAATATGCAAATGCACCTGCAGCACAGACATACGTTAATGGGATGCAATGATAATGGGTATGCAAACAATGCAATGCAAGTAACATGCAACAGGGACCAAATGTCGTGGCTGAGAAGCCTGAACCATATCAAGAAGTCTCAGATAGACCCTCCAGAATTCCTCAAATCCTGGTCTCAGATAGACCCAAAATAAAGCTCCAACACTGGTCTCTGATAGACCCCACATCATAACACTGACTGGTCTCTGATAGACCTCATATCATAACTCTGACTGGTCTCTGATAGACCTCATATCATAACTCTGACTGGTCTCTGATAGACCTCATATCATAACTCTGACTAGTCTCTGATAGACCTCATATCATAACTCTGACTGGTCTCTGATAGACCTCACATCATAAGTCTGATTGGTCTCTGACAGACCTCATATCAAAACTCCAACTGGTCTCTGACAGACCTTATAACTCTCCATAAATACCCAGGATCTCAGATCAAGAAATAAACCGGTATCTGAAGGTCTAGTTACCTGCATAACCCCAAACCCTCTCACAGGTAGGTGTCCTAGTAACTGACAAAGGTATGGCATCCTATGCGGTCGTCGGCGTCACAGACTTTCAGGGTTGATGATACGATTCCCAGAAGGAGTGGCATCATCAAATCCTGAAGAGGCCTCACTTAGCCAACTTCCAAATGATCGGTTCCCGGAGTCGACAATTCAGCTGACCAACAACCCCTTCGACCCAAAGGGTAGAAAAAGAAGTCAACCAGAAGAACCTCGTCCGAGTGTAGATTTCGTGAGACACTAATGCAAGCAAAGTCGGCACGCGCCCACTACTTTCTACTCTAATTCTAGGTGCACTCAAGCCCAGGTCCGGCTTATCTCTCAATCACAGAATCACCCGTCACACCCCAATACAGCAATAATAATCAATAATATAATGCTGAAAATAAAGGTCAGAAATATAAATCCATACAAAATCCTCGACGGGAAAACAAGCGCTAGGATTGACTCGCTTAAGGGACGTTGGATCCCAAATGCATAAGGAACTATCGCAGTCCTTAGCAACCAGGGGACGTTGGATCCTCAGCAGAGTCGCCAGCTGTCGCTACTGCGAAAATCGGCGCCGGCTGAACAGAAGAGTCGCCACCGTGCGTTATTTATCCCACAGGAGGGAAAGGAAACGCTCAGAGTAAACCTACCGCAAAGACGGGAAAGGTATGGTCATCGCAACCAAAACCTGGATTCGGGAGTCGGTTACGCAAGGGGAAGGTATTAGCACCCCTCACGTCCGTCGTACTCGACGGGATCCACGCTTGTTTTCGGGTATGGATTGTTATTCTATCTACTCTACAGGGCAAGGGTTAAGAAAATAAAATGACTCGGCAAAGTATCGCACTTTATGCCTACGTATTCCCGTCTGGAACGAGAAATCAGAGTCAACGTAGTTCGCCTACCTACGGGAAAGGAGGGGAAGGTTGCTCGCTAGGATATCGCATCCTATGCCTACGTACTTTCATACAGCATGAAAGATCAGAGCAAACGTAGTTCGGGCCACGTACGACACAAGTCTGTCTTGATTGTTTTTATTCCTTCTGAAAAGGATTTTTCTGATTAACAGTCCAGGCGGACAAAATTGACGTTTTGATGAGTTCACATTCTTTTACGGAAGAAGTGTCTTTGATTGTGTTTGAAATCTTGTTGTGTTTTTCTGTTTGTTTTGAGAAAGAAGAGACAGAACTCTAACCTACGGTTGCGAAGGGAATCAAACTAACCTAATGTTATCATGCATGGGTTAAGACCTAAAGTCTATCATGCTCCTCTCTTGAGCAGAGAGAAATAGAGATCCTAAGGGAATAGACGGAAACAGAAACAAAAACATATATACAGTAAAGCAGTAAAATGCATGGATGCAGCAATACAAGCGAGGCAAGGGAGTCCCACTCAACCTCGAACCTAGAAAACAATAGGCAAAAGTGAATAGAATTCACTTTCAACCCAACAGGTTAAACAACAAACAATACAGTCAGGGAAAACCAATCAATACACCAGGAAATAAACAGCAAAAAATAAACAGCTACAGCAGCTCTGCATCAACATTTGTCTTCAAGTCATCACCAACAGCTACAAGCTTCAAGCAAGCCTCAGTCTCCATCTCCATAGCCTCCAAGCAAGGTCTCTGTCATCAGTCTTCAATCTGCAATGGCTTTTCTTCAAGTCTCAATCTCCAGGATGAATATCAGTCAACAAGATGAACTGAATGTTAAACAGTCAATTACCTACCAAGGGTGGCTCATTAACTGTTAACATTATACAGACAATTTTCTCTCAAAAGTTCTATCTTTCAAATATATTCACTAATCCTTCCAAAGGAAGGAGGTGGATATTAGAAAGAGACTTTGAATCATAGAGAAAGAATGGAGGCAGACAAGGCCTTCCATGTTTGTGAAACAAGCTTTCTACTCTAGAGCTCTGCCTAGCTCCTAAACCCTATACTCCTCAACAGCTGCCAGCAAAGGATGCTCCTCATCAACTCTGGAAGTTGGTCTTCAATCTCTTGATCTCCAATGGCCTTCATCATCACAGTCTTCAGCTCTCCCAATCCCCAAGCAAACCCAATACCCCATACAGACAAATGAAATAACCCTAGAGAGGGCACACCACACAGTCAATCAAATATAAGCAGTATACTAATAGCAGTAGGGGAATCCTAATATTTTCTGAGGGATCTATTAGCTACCCATAATCCCTATAGTCCCATACCCCAAAGATTCAATCTACAACTCCTAAGGGAAATGATTTAATTCACCTATGTTATCTCCTAAACCCTAGTTTTGCTCACACTAATCACACCTAAACAAATCCCTTAAAATCAAGTTCTAAAATCATGGACTAAATTTTATATACAAGCTAAAGGTCTACACTAATCAACCTAAAAAGAATGGATCAAAAATATAAAAGCATCTAATCAAACTAAAATTAACAATTTCATGCATTAAACTACACATTTAAAAAAGCTATTTAAAAGAAAAATATACTAAAAATATAAAAATAAAATGAAATGTTAATTTTTTTATGTGATAATTTTCTTGACAAAAATATGAACAATATGCAAAAACAACCAATTAAAAACAAGCATTTTCCAATTTTTTATGATTTTTTCAAAGAATTGAAATGAATTAAGAAAATAATGTGAATTAGATTGGACATGGGGTGCATCTAGCATGAAAAATCAGTTACAACAAGGGAATGGGCCCAGACTGGGGGGCGCGCCTAGCAATGCGCGTATGGGCCCAGTCACTCAGAAATCACAACAAAAAAATAAAAAGCTTGAAACGGTGCCAATAGCAATAAAACTAGTTGAATTGGGATTGGGCTTGGAAAACAGGGGTACGAATAGCAAGGGATGATAAGGCCCAGTCAGAATTTTAAGTGAAATGCATCGTTTCACCTTTGGGACTTCCCTCCGTTTTGAACTTTGAATGACAACCGTTAGATCCAGTTCTGAGTCCAAGTCAAAGGGTTAATCGCACGGTTCTCCGTCATCTTCAACCTTAGAAACCCTAGGGTTTCAGAAAAATCTTCCTCCATGCATGCACCTTCAACCATTCTGTTCTCCCTCAATTCTCCATGAAAGCTCACGAGGTAAAGACCAAAAACACTCCATTCTCTTCCCTTTACACAACCATGCCATCATCTTCCTCTAAAACTCACTCAAACCTCAAACCCGATAGGTATCATAACTCGGTTCCACCATTATGCACTGTCATCAACCACTCCAAACCTTGCCAATCTTTACCCTAGCATGATCTACACCTTATGCTAATTACTCTAAGCTATTCATTCAAGATTATAGTGCAATAAACTATGAGTTACAAACCCTAACAGTCTTGGTACACCTATGGCAAACCTCATGAAACTTCCTCAAGCTTTGTGAAATCCATCATCTAACCTATCTTAACAGTTCTAACCTAACAAATCTCTATGATTCTAACTAAAACAAGCAAATCGAATGAGAAACCAACCTGGTGTAAATGGTGAAAACAGTTGTGGAATTCTCTTGATCCAATGCTTTCAATGCTCTGAACTTGATCCACACACTCAATTCTTTGTTCGGTATGCAGAAGATCTTGCTCCAAGGTCTTGAATCTTGCAATCACCAAATTCTTGCTCCTTGGATGATGAAGTTGTATGGCACGATTCCTCTTCAATTCAACCAAATTTTGATGTGAATTCTGATCTATGAAAGATGTTGATGATGATCAAATCAAGAAATGTGGAAATTGGTAGAGATTTTATGGAGTTTGAGATGCTTTTGCAAATTGGAAGAATGATGTGAAACTTGGTATCATGCACAAAATGAATCACCAACCATGGCATGAAGCTCTTCAATTCAATATATAGATGACAATAGAAAGTCCTAGAACCTTGGAGAAACTTCCCATGCACACTTTCCCTTGGATTTGGATTATGTAATTTCTTTTGTAAGTAACCAAGCATATCTTTCAAATCTTGAACCAAACTCAAAAATCCACTTTTTCCAATGTTCTTAAAACATTTTTTCCAATCAAAATAACCTATAATTTCACCCCATTTGGCCAAATTATGAAAAATCTCAATTTTAGGTCATTTTTTATTCATTAAATTCACCAATTTTGAAACCTTTAGCTATGAGCCTTTCCAATCTTTCATGGTCACTTTTATAGACTCAAAATGTCATTTGGAGCAAGTTTTATATTGTGAAGTTTTTCATTTGAAGCTTCCTTGTATGAGTTTTAGGGATAGGCTTGAAATGACCTGTAATTCTCAGATGACCAAAATACCCTTTGCTTGCCAAGACCATAAGTAGAGTTCCACAAATCATATGAAGGAATACCATACCATTCTAGAAAGCTAAGACAATTAGGAACAACTCTTATGTTGACCAGAAATTCATTTGAAATCTCCTTGAGGGGTAAAAGTTGCTTGGAAGACAAGTAACTTTCACAGACAAAATTTCAGATACCTCAGATGACCTGTAACTTGCAAGGACCATAACTTGAGTTATATAAATATCCTTGATGTCTTCCACCACTCAAATTAAAGGTCTTGAGATCCTCTACAAGTGTCATGTTGGCCAAGGATCCATTTGAAGCTTGAATTTTGACTTATCTTGCTTGGAAATTTGACCTAAACTAGGGGATTTTACACAGAAACCCTAATTTAGAAACTCCTCTTCTCCTTGATTTCTCTTGATTTCTTCTTGGCACATCACTATATCCTTATCTACATGTCAAATTATGAACCCCACATCTCTCCAATAGACCTTAATGCCTTTCAATCAATCAGTTGACCTAGGGTTGACCTAGAGTTGACCCCAGATGAAACCCTAGTTGACTGTCTTCAACTGCAACTCTTGTGATCATGTCAATTACTTGACTCCTTCTCCAAATGAATTTCTAAGTCTTCCATGATGTCTATATACCCTCCATGCTCCATTCACAGCTCACAACTTTTCTGATGATCTTCAGATACCCTCAGATAGGAGATAGATTCACTGCTTGATCCACTGACTTCTTTGGCTTTCCAATTCTTTCTGATGACTTGGATATGCTTGAATTTGAATAATAACCTCTTGATAGGCTCATAGAGATGAGAATAGTGCTTGGTCCCTGGTTGGATGACTTTCTATGCTATGTTATGCAGATGATTAGACTATGTACATGACTCTATGTGCAACTCTTGAAACATAAACCAAGTGGAATAGGTTGAGCAAATTTTAGGGTGCAACATACCCTATAGGATGACAGGGATCTTTAAGTAAAAGTCCAACGATATATTACCCTATATGGCGAAAAGGATCTTCTACTGGAAGTCCAATAATGTATTACACTGTAGGGACACGACGATCTTCATGTGGAAGTATAACATTTTCAAGGTTTTGTCAATCCCTTTCAGCATGTGACCCTGCAAAAACTAAAACAAGACAAAGAGGAGGCGCGTGTTTAAATCCTACCCACGTAGGAAAAAATGTGTTACCTCATTATCTAGAGCAAAATTAAAGAATTCTTAAAGGAAATAGAAATGAAAAAAGCAATAACACGCCTATCCAACAATAAGATAACTACTTAAAGCATAAAATTGCACACTTCCGCCCTTTTGGTTTTGTCGACGACCTCGCTTGAAAAACTCATCCTTCCAAGATTAGTTTATCTAACTCAAATTTTGATACTTATTATGTAGTATGACACATTTCACCTATTTGTGAACGACTTGCTATCAATTATCCTTTTGTATAATGATATACTTTAATTTTGATGTTTTAGTAGTTTGATGAGGGATCTAACAGAAGGGACAAGCGCGTGGCTAGTAGCAGGGGGCTACTGAAGAGGTGTTGGAGCTTAAGGCTTGATTCAATTTTACAGGGCCCCAATTATACTTTCTACAAGTACAAATGCATGACAACCATTATTGAATAGCAGTTGTCAATGGCTTTAAGGTTTATTATGGGATTGAGAGTTAGCTCATGTAAGTGAGAAACACTGTATAAGTGTATTTATAGATTCTAGTTAGGTTATCCATTGTCACCTTTAAGGTTGAGATATTTATAGAGTTGGGGTGCTAAACAAGAGAGGAAATTAAGCCCACTTCCTCCACTTTTACCCTTAATTTTCTCAATAATGAGAGAGTTATTCCCTACTAATATGGAGGACAATTTTGCCACCTCACTTTGATTGTCTTTTTGGACAAGTACGTATGACACGTGTTATCTTACTGAATTAAGAGAGAAACATGGATTGGATTGAGTATCTTAGCTTAAGCCTAATAAGGTTGCTTATCCTCTTTTGGGGTACCTCGGGCCCTTCTTGGAAGGACCTTTTTAGGACTACCTCAAGGTAGCTCCTTTTGTGGAAGACCCCCTTCTGTGGAGGACCTCTTTGGGGTTACCCTTAGGTAGCCCCTTCTATTGGCGACCCCCAACAATGTGAGGGGCCTCTTTGGTGCTACCTTGAGGTATCCTCTCTTATAGGAAACTTCTAACAATATTGGCTTATATCGAATACCTCTTTGGGACTACCTTGAGCTAGCCCATTCTTTGGGCGACTCCCAACATTGTAGGCGACCCCATCAGTGGAGGACCTCTTCGGTAGCCCCTTCTATGGGGGTACCTCTTTGGAGCTACTTCTAGGTGGCGCCTTCTGTAGGCGACCCTAACAATCTAAGAGCCTCCCTCTCCCGTGGAGGACCTCTTTGGGACTACCTCGAGGTAGCCCCTTTTGTGGGCAACCACCCTTAATAATGTGGGCGACCCCCTTCAATGAAGGACCTATTTAGGGCTATCTCGAAGTAGCTCCTTCTTCGGGCGACCTTTAACAATATAGGTGACCTTCTTGTGTGGAGAACCTGTTTGGGTGACCTCTTTGAGCTCTGACCCAATATTGGGACAATTAATTCATATGGTGTAATCATGGATCTCCTTCTCAAGGCCCAATTGTCGCTACCCGCGAAAATAAGGTGCCGGCAAAACAGAAGAGTCGCCACCTTTCGTTATTTATCCCACAGAAAGGGAAAGGAAACGATCAGAAAAACCTGACGAAAAGGTATACGACAAGGTCATCGCAACCATGTCTGGATTCGGGAGTCGGTTACGCAAGGGGAAGGTATTATCACCCCTCACGTCCATCGTACTCGATGAGATCCATGTTTAATTGTTTATCTGACGGCATGATTTAACTATCCATGCTAAAAGTCTGGTCTAAAGAGAAAAGAAAATGACTCAGCAGAACACAGCAGTTCTATGCCTACGTATTCCCGTCTGGAACGAGAAATCAGAGTCAACGTAGTTCGCCTAACTACGGGTAAAAAGGGGGGAAGGTTGCTCGCCGAGATATCACATCTCGTGCCTACGTACTTTCACATGGCGTGAAAGATTAGAGCAAACGTAGTTCGGGCTAACAAGACCACAGACTGGTTCAAATGTTTTAACCCGAGTAGGGTTAACAAACGGTTCTAGCAGTTGGTGTATGCAGCTCGACCTTTGGAGACTTAGGCGTTTACCGTTTGCGGTAGAACCGAGAGTTAACGAAACTCTCCTTATGAAAATGGTTTCCAAGGATTAAAGGTCCAAGAGGACAAAAAGAGTTTGATCTTTGTTTTTGAAGTCTTTTAAAAAAGAAGTGTTTTGAGTTTTGTTTGTAACTCATGTTGCACTAAAGACTTGGACTTAAGAGTGAATGCGTCGCATGTCACCCAAAGGGTACCACACTAAACACCCAAGCTATAGAAGAGAGACCCTCCAACAACCCTTTCTCAAGTGCTTAAGGCTCGTAGCGTACAACATGTGTTATCCTCTATTAAGTGTTTTAAGAATGTTTGAAGATGAAAAGAGAAAGGACGCACTAAAGGGGAACTAATCCAATCCTAAAGTTGTCATGCAAAGTTGATCCTATGATTGAGGTTAAGAGGGAGCTACCTAATGTTATCATGCATGGTTAGGACCCTAATGTCTATCACATTCCAACTTGAACAAGAAGGAATGGAAATCCTAAGGGAAGGAAGACAAAACAAGAAGAAGGAAACAATTATAAGAATGCAAACATGAAATGCAAACATGGAAGGTAAGGATGCAATGCAAGTGAGGGAGGAAATATGTGTGGGGAAGGAGCCTCCATAATCTCATCTCAACCTCAAGCCAAATATGAGTAAATGAAAAGAGAAGAGGAGAAGAAATGCAACAAAAGCAAATCACAAAACATACAAAAGAAGTCCTCAAGGATTCACCATGTTTGGCATGCCTTAGAGACCTCCAAAGGAGGGACCTAAAACTTCCTTAAATGACACACCAAGGTCATTGGATAGAGGGTGGAATATTCTAATCATACAACCTAAACCACAAATGAATATCAAAAGGAAAATGGCAAGGAATCAAGAGAAATGTGCAAAGAAAGTACATACACCACCATATGGTACCACAATGTGCAAGCATTAAAAGATAAGATCAAATGAGGATGTTACACACAATACAAATATCCACAAATTGGTCCACAAGACCTATAATGAGTCTATAACATGAAGAAATCACCATAAGATCCATCATACAAGCACTACAAGGCTTTTGGAGCCAAAACAATACAAGTGTACAAGTGAAAGTGCCAAATTATGAGTCAACTTGCAAAATAAGGCAAAAATAGTAAAACCCATTAAAAAATGCCAATTAAATTCTATAAAGTCCTACAATGTATGGGGAACCAGAGGTTCAAATGGGAAGAAAAGAATCAAAAGGGAAGTGCCTAAACAGAGGGAAAACATAAAGGGTATCTCAAAACAAAGGCAAACTAGAGCATGAACAAAATGGTACTCAAAAACCTATGAAAATGGTACAATAAAATCCATAGAAAAATACACATAAACCCTTCCAGATGTATACAATAATTCCACAAAAGATTAGGAGTTTATTTGTTGTTTTGGTACCTCAACAAAAATCCACAAGAAGAATGGTACAATTTCTCATTTTAATGACTATCAAAAATAGAAAAAAATCAAACAAATTGGAAATAAATCCAAAATCAGTTTTCTCAATTCCTAAAATCTCTAATCACGTCAAAGATTATTGTGTAAAAATCTCAAGAACTTAGGAGCAAGATTACTATTTTAATCAGAATTAAAACCAACAGCACAAAATAATAGGAAATAAAGAAAAAGAAACTAAAACAGAAAAGTATGCGTGTGAAATAGCCATTCAATGCAGTTCAATATTGGATTGGGCCTGGAAAGGGGGTGTCAATAGCAAATAAAATAACAGGCCCAAACGCTTTTTGGCAATTCTGGCTGATCACATGCTCTTCAGTCAAACTAGACCCACCATGGGTCTTAATCTTGAATGTCAATTCCAAAAGTAAGCTAATCATGTGTTCAAGGTTGTGACACGTCACTGGTCAATAGTCAAAGGACTTGAGAAGCAATCTCGCGCGCACGATGAGGATATTGAGTCAACGAGTCCACACGCATCCAACGGCTGCTACGCTATCTTCTTCATTTGAAAAGGAAAGAGAGGGAAAGCTCAGAGACACCACGCACGGTGGCCGGACTTAGTTCCGGTCATCCCTTCCAATTGGACGCAACCCTAACTCCCTCA
>OZ012741.1:437864779-437889821 GCA_963859935.3 Lathyrus sativus | reverse complement strand
TTATGCTGGGACCGTTTCCCATCCCCTACGCGAGTCAATCCTAGCGCTTGGGTGTTTATCTGTTGGGTGTTGTGCATATGTGTTTTATCTTTTCCGCACTTTACTTTTCCGTACCTTTACCTTTCCGCATTTACTTTCAGCACTATATTATTATGATTATTGTTGTGGGAGAGGGAGGTTACTATGAGTGAGAAGCCGGACCTGGGCTTGAGTATGCACCTAGACATAGTTGCGGAGAGTAGTAGACGAACCTTTCTGCTGAGCAGGCACAGTTCCCTACAAAATTTGCGCTCAGACGAGGTTCTCGCCGAGGTGCTCCTTTCCGGTCCTGAGGATCTGAGGGGAGTCCAGACGTGAGGATTGTCGACTCTGGGGACCGATCATTTGGAAGTCAGCTAAGTGAGGCCTCTTCATGACTTGATGATGCCACTCCTTCTGGGAATCGTATCGTCACTCATGAAAGTCTGTGACGCTGATGACCGCATAGGATGCCGTACCTTTGTCCGTGGATTAGGTTCATACCTGTGAGCGGGATTGGGTTTATTGCAGGAAACTTTGACCTCCAGACCACCTGGTTTTCTTGACAGTGGATCAGTTATGTTGGTACCAGGTTTCTCAGTTGCAGATTTGTCTGTTCTTGATAGAACAGGTTTTGATCAGAGGACCTTATTATCAGGTGTATGTCTGTTCTTGATAGAGCAGGTTTTGATCATAGTATTGTCATCAGTGGTTTGTTCTGGATAGAGCAGATTTTGGGGTCTGAAGATCTCATCAGCAGATGTTGTTTGTTCTTGATAGGGCAGATTTTGAGTGGGGTCTGAAGATCTCATCAGCAGCTGTATGTTTGTTCTTGATAGGGCAGATTTTTGATTTGGGGTCTAAAGACTTCATCAGCAGATATTTCTTGATCATACATCAGGGGTCCTTATTATCAGACATTTGTTCTTGACAGAGCAGAATTTTGATCCTATGTATAAGGTCCTATCAGATGATTGTTCTTGGCAGATCAGATATGTGGTCCTCCACCGGGGTTTTCTTCTCGTCAGTGATTGTTGATACAGAACCTCCACAGCAGTTACCTGGATATATTATTGCATGACTGCATTTTGCATTAGCTCGCATATTCATGTTTGCAGTCCATTAGCATGTGTCTGTGCTGCAGGCGCATTTCGTACCCTGATTCTGGTGTCCCGAGCAATATGAGATATTTTCTTCCATGAATGGATCCAGTCTTATCACTGCATTGACACTATGTTGGCACGTTGATACCAGAATTAGGGGTGATCTCCTAAACGTACAGACACCCATGGCATTAGCATAATTCATCTTGCATGACGGAAGCCGGGGCTTGTTTTCTAACCTTTGTGTTTGCAGGTTTGACTCAGAATCGAGCAACTCAGACTAATGGAGCAGGTACAAGCTGAGTTGGGGAAAATCCAAAGCCAGTTGGGGCAGGTCATGAATGACATACAGGAAGTGCGCCTGGACCAGCAAGTACTCAGAGAAGAGAATCAGCAGCTGCAGAATCAGTTGAGCTTTCTCATGGGAGTGGTGAGAAGTATGCTAAAAAAGGAGAGTGGTCAAGCACCCAAGGTGGAGACCAAAGTGCTTCCTCCATTGCCGTCAGTGCCACCTGTGCTGAAGCCAAATGGACCTCATGGATCCTCTACACAGCATGAAGCCCAAGACCTGTCTCGTCAGCAGCCGCGTCGGGCATCCCAGCATAACCCTGAAGGTCATAATCAAAAGAAGAAGTTACTCGATAGAGCTGTACACCCAATACCTGTGAGTTATGCCCAGCTATTGCCACTGTTGGTTCAGAACCGTGTTCTCAAGCTTCGGACTTTGGATCCACCGGATGACGTGTCACCAGACGTTGATCTCAGCACACATTGTGATTTCCACTCAGGAGCACCGGGGCACCATGTTGAAACATGTAAGGCTCTCAAGAATAAGATTCAAGACCTTATTGACTCAAGGACAATTAGGTTGGTGCCGGGCGGCATGAGAGCATCGGGAAAGTTTATCCCGTACCCTGCAGAAAAGGTGAATGATTCCACTCCTTTGCCTGAAGCTGAGAAAGATCTTGAATATGTCCCGCGACCTTTGGTGACTGAATCGCCTCGCTCGCAGTTTCTACTGGGATCAAGTTCAAGGACGCAAGCGCCTAAACAAGGGACCGTTGCCATGCAGAAACGACGACCTCTTGCTCCTGGGAGGAAAGAATACCAGCACCAGGATCAAAAGAGGCCTCGCAACCACTTAGAACGAAGGAATGCTTCTTTCCATCCAGTGCCTGTGTCGTATAGCCAGATTCTTCCACAGTTGATTCAGAATTCTTTGGTGGAACCGAAAGCTCTCAAGCCCGTGCCAGAGCCTTACCCTCCGGGGTACAATCCTCATGCTCAGTGTGGTTACCATGGTGGATCTCCGGGGCATTCAACTGAAGATTGCAAGGCTTTTCAGGCGAAAGTGCAACAATTGATCGACAAAGGGTGTATTTCCTTTCCATATGGAGTTTTGGTTGTGCGTGACAACCTCTCAGCTGTCTGAGCTTGCAGATTCAGAGGGTTATTTCCAGAAGCCAGTGGTCCAGACAGGCAGACGTCCTCAGCATTGGCAGTCCTCGGACTTTTTATCATTTGCATTTGTAGTTTCTTTTCTGTTAGTTACTACTTGCTGTTAAACATTGTATGTTTCGAATGGCAATATTAATAAAGTGAATATGCATTTTTTCTGAACTAGTTGTGTCGTTGTCACTCATTTACTGCATTGCACTGACACTTGCATTTTATTTACTCCACTTTATTACTATGATTAGCAAAGATTGGAGGGAGGATGATGAAACTGAACACTCATAGCCGATGATCGTATGCTTTCGGATAAAACCTTGCCGATGACGTACAAGGCATTGTTTCAAATCCCCTAAACACCAGAGAGATAAGGAAGAGAATCCCTTGTTAACCACTTCGAGCCGAGAAGTAGGAGTTTCTTTCAGACTTTTAACCCTCACATCTTAACCCGGGGCAGGGTAGTTGTCAGTTAGCTTGATTGAGCGTTCAAGTCTTATAGAGGAGTGTTGTCTTTCGAGGACCAATCACATCGTATTCCTCTCCATAGGTCGTACCTCATCAACCACATTGGTTAAACCTCACCAATCAGGAGTGAGACAGTTGCAATCCTTTCGGACCAATCAAGACAATCAGTGTCACACGACTTTGTTCCCAGAGAAAAAAAGAAAAAGAAAAAGAGAGCCCGCTAAGTAAAAAGAAAAAGAAAAGCTGGAAAGCTAATACTTAGGCAAAAAAAAATTAGGGCATCCCGCTGGACTTCAAAATAAAAATCGAAAAGAACTCTGAAGAGTCAGTCCAGGCAAAAATCAGGGAATCAAAAGAATGAAAAAGAAAGGATATAAAGAAGAAAAATCCTCAAACAAGGACGAAGTCGTGTAGATACAGACACCGAAACGAAAAAGGAGTAACTGTCACTCCGAAACACCTTGTGAATTCTTTAACCAGTTGTTCCCAATGTTCGACATGCCTCTCGAAGAGGCGAGCGCTCGAGCTAAGTTAACTGGACTTTAGGATCGGAGATCATCACGTAGAAGGGGTGGGTACAAATCATAATTTGAGCCAAATATCCTTTGTTTCACGAACCGTGAACCCGACCACGATACAACCCTTAAAAGACCTAATTGAGGCAGGATTTATTCTGAAAGTGCATTACGATAAGGTTGAGTAACCTGACTCCTTCATGATTTGCTAATCATATCCTTATTGTATTTTTTCACTGATCACATCAGCACTACGTTTGAACTCTTTGGTTCATTCGTCACTCACTAGCATGACACGTAAATGAGTGACAGTACATTTTTTCGAAATTTGCATGAACACTGCATTAGAATTACCATTTGTGAATAAACAATTTTAATTGCAGGTCAGTAGCTGATACAGAAGAACTTCAACAGGGAATAGTCAATCAGGACTGAATCGTCAGAGGTCTGGATCAGAATGGTATGCTGCGAAGCCCTGTAAATCTGGGGCATTGACTTCCTGTGAGTTTGGAATTAGTTTGTCTGAGGACAAGTCCCGGAGTATCAGTTGAGTATGGGGCAGTTTATGCAAGAAGCGGTTGATCGGAAGTGAACCTTCTCGAGACCCAATCAGGGGAAGTTATCCAGAATTCTTGCGGTTTGAGGGCAGATCCCTCCAGTGTTCAATCAGAGCATGTTGAGTTGCTCATCGCTCGTTCAGGGGCAAACTACTTTAGAGATATTGAAGCCAACCATGCTGAGAGTTGACTAATGAAGGAAGAATTCTTCCGTCGTACAGATGTTGGGGCAAGCCATCTGAAGATTGTCATGTTGCCAGCTGCTTTCTGCCCAGAATAAATTTTCCCAAGAGTCAGATTGGGGCAAGTGGAATTGTTCTGGGGCAAGTTGTTCAAATGAGTTTATTCGCCCTAGCAAGAATTGAGTATCGGGGAATCGTGTCATTACCCCGCCAAAACCTGAGCCTTCTGAAGAAGCCTTGCTGTCATTGGATTGTTATCCTACAACCTAACTTGTTACTCGGCTCCATGATTGGTAGTCTGTATTCCCTGTGTTGACATTGTTGAATCAGGATTGTTTCTCAGCAGAGATGTACAGTTTGAGATTGTTTCCCCTGTGTAGTTTGAGACTGCGGCAAATTGAAATGGCATTTATCCCTTATCAGAGTAGGGTCAAGATTAGCCTCGGTAGGGCGGGATTGATATCCCCGGCAGAGTATGGCCCTCCCAAGCATTGAATGTTGATTAGCCTGATGTGCTATTTTCCCAAGTGGGTTGAGACTGAAACCTTCCCTGACCAGCAGATTTGGGTTTATTTCCCAAGCAGTGGGACTGATGCAACGTTGTATCCCCACAGAGTCCAAGTGTGACTCCCGTCCCCTCCGAGTCTAGGTCATTGACTCATTCCTCAAGCAGAAGTCAACGGTGATTCCCTCATTGAGTAATCTCTAGGCGGGTAGATTTTGATGTCAGCCAGAGAAGAGTTGTTTCTCAGCGGATTGCTTCGTACCTTAGAAGGACTTAAGGTGTTCAAGAAAAGACCGTTCAGGGTTTTCTTCCTCGGTGAAGTGAGATTCAAGTGCAGTGATCAATTGTTATCTTCCACAGATGTCAGAGGTGCTTCCTTGATAGGATCAGTACATCTCCAACAGAGTTGTACCACGAGTGGCTAAGGATTGATATCCCCAGCAGTGTTGATACACGAGTACTCCTCAGACTTGATTGGTCCATCAGTTGTCCCCAGCACCGGGTCACAAGTGCAGATTTCATAGAAGTGTTTGGGTGCCGAAGCTCGTGTTTTCCCCAGTAAAGTCGCCGAAGCAGGGTTCTTCCCCCAGCACCGGGTCACAAGTGCAGGTTTCGTAGGAAATTGTTCGTACGCCGAAGTATGCCGCGACTGTTGGTGCCAGACTGAAGTCTCCTGCGGAATTGAGATTCCCCATCAGAGCCGTATTCTCTCCCGAAGTCGGATGATTCCCTCTTCCCCCAGTAGAGTGTTGGAACAGCTGATGTTGTATTCCCCTGCAGAGTTGTACTCTCCCCCGAAGGTGGATGTTTCCTTCTTCCCCAGCGAAATTGAAACTCCTCATCAGAGTCGTACTCTCCAGTGAAGGGGAATGATTTCTCTTTCCCCGGCTGAGTCTGCAAACCCCCAAGAGAGCCGAATCCTTGGAAGCAGTGGATTTTCCCTGGCAAAGTATTAAATAGCCGATGCGGTATTTCCCCAGAGTCGCACTCTCTCCAGCGAAGCAGAATGACTTCTCCTTCCTCAGCCAAGTTTGCAGATGTCCAAGAGTGCCGAATCCTTGGAAGTTGATCAGACCATGTTTAGTTGTTTCCCCAGTGGAGTGTTGAGCAGCTGAAGTTGTTTCCCCACAGAGTTGTTATCCCCAGAAAAGTAGCCATGGCGGCCACGCAGTTCACTCCCGCGATTGACATCGCTTTCCTTCAGCAAGTTCGGGTTCTCGTAGAGCTTCGTCCCCTGCAGTAATCAGCTGAAGTTGTTTCCCCTGCAGCAGTCAACCGAAGATCAATTCCCCAGACAGAGTCCGATTGATATTGGCGTGTCCACGCTCTCCTCAGTAGGATGATTCCTCTATATGAGTAGTCCCTTCTCCTTGACAGGAGGATTTCCCCCTCGACATTTATTTTGCTGACAGGATCGCATCATTGTGCATGATTGCATAGCATTTAGCATAAACGCATAGCATTTCCACCGTGTGGAGCATGGCGCCGAAGCATATGCATCATAAACATGATCTAGGGTGTTACCATTCTTGTTTTACAGGTGTTCCACCGAAGGATCAGTTGCTCAGGACGATTCCTGACATTCTCCCCAACGAGGTCGCGTGCTCAAGATGATTTTTGAGATCCCCAGCGAAGTCTTCAGTTCAAGATGATTCTCGAATCCCTCAGCAGGGCCGTTTGCTCGAGATGATCCTTAAGACCCCAACGCAGTCTCTAGAGTTGGTTGCTTAAGTTGATACCTAGAGTCCCCGGCGAAGATCGCCCAGGACGATTCCTAAAACTCCAAGAGAGCCGAATCCTTGGAAGCTGCTCAGGCCGTGATTGGTTTGTCCCCAGCAAGAGTTGCCCAGGATAGTTCCTGGAATCCCCAACAAAGTGTTTGCTCAGAACGGTTATCAGTTCAAGATGATTATTGCATTCCTCAGCAGAGTTGATTTATCCAGAATGAGTTCTGGACCCCCGGAGCGGAGTTACGTGATAGTTCTCCAAATTCCCCAGCGGCGAAGCGTCATCCCCAGCAGGTTTTCCAACGGCGAAGTTAGAATCTCTCCTGAAGACTCCATGATTGAGGCCTGACAGTGTTTTTGAATGCCTGAGGGCATGATCGACTATGTAGTACCGGTTACCGTGTGACCCATTCCCCAATGAAGTTTCTTCACCCTGACGGCGAGGTCAGATTTAGCTCTCCAGCGGCGATGTTGGATGATTGCTTTGACGGCGAGGTCAGATTATGTTTGTTTCCAGCGGTGAGGTTGGATGTTTGCTTTGACGGCGAGGTCAGATTATGTTTGGTTCCGGTGGCGATGTTGGATGGTTGCTTTGACGGCGAGGTCAGATTATGTTTGTTTCCAGCGGTGAGGTTGGACGTTTGCTTTGACGGCGAGGTCAGATTATGTTTGTTTCCAGCGGTGAGGTTGGACGTTTGCTTTGACGGCGAGGTCAAATTATGTTTATTTCTAGCGGTGAGGTTGGACGTTTGCTTTGACGGCGAGGTCAGATTATGTTTGTTTCCAGCGGTGAGGTTGGACGTTTTCTTTGACGGCGAGGTCAGATTATGTTTATTTCTAGCAGTGAGGTTGGATGTTTGCTTTGACGGCGAGGTCAGGTTATGTTTGTTTCCAGCGGTGAGGTTGGACGTTTGCTTTGACGGCGAGGTCAGATTATGTTTATTTCCGGCGGTGAGGTTAGATGTTTGTTTTGACGGCGAGGTCAGATTATGTTTGTTTCCGGCGGCGATGTTGGATGTTTGCTTCGATGGCAAGGTCAGATTATGTCTGTTTTGGCGGCGATGTCAGAAGATTATGTTCGACGGTGATGTCAGACTCTTTAAATCCCCAGCAGAGATGATGTTTGTACGACGACGATGTCGAGTGTCTCTCAGAGTGATGTTTGTTTCCGGCGGCGATGTCAGATTCAGTTTTCTGACGGCGATGTTAGGTGATGCAGATCCTTTAGTTCTCCAGCGGCAATGTTGGGTGTTTTGATTGTCCGACGGCGATGTCAGATTTAGTTCTCCAGCGGTGATGCGGGGTATTTTGGTTGTCCGACGGCGATGTCAGATTTAGTTCTCCAGCGGCGATGCGGGGTATTTTGATTGTCCGACGGCGATGTCAGATTTAGTTCTCCAGCGGCGATGCGAGGTATTTTGACTGTCCGACGACGATGTCAGATTTAGTTCTCCAGCGGCGATGCGGGGTATTTTGATTGTCCGACGGCGATGTCAGATTTAGTTCTCCAGCGGCGATGCGGGGGTATTTTGATTGTCCGACGGTGATGTCAGGTGGTTTAGTCTTTCAGCGGTGATGTTGGGTGTTTTGGTTGCCGGATGACAATGTCAGAAGAATGTGGATAACTGACGGCGATGTCAGATCAGTATGTCTCCAGCTAGTTGCCGTGCAGCTAGTATTGTAGTGTTCGAAGGTTTGTCCCCCGCAGAGTAACGTGTGCTCGTGCAGTTGGCAAATTTTCGGGTTTACCGGTATTCAACCGTCTTGCACCTTGATTGGCTGAGAGCCGTTCGCTTCTCACCCAGTCAAGGTCAAGCCGTTTGAATAGGGGCAGCTGTTGCACCCCAAAATTTGACCAACATTTATTTATCCATCAAGTGTTTGAAGGTTGGTGCCTTCATCAGAAAGTTCAAGAGATCCTCAGAGAAATTGGTTGAAACCAAGGTTGTGTGTCTCATAACTTGAGAGTTGTGGGTGCTCCCCAGATGATTCTGAGACTATGAGAGTGAACTTGATGCTTTGAGAAAGTTTATCAGATGTCTTGAAAGCCATCATGAAGCCCAGAGAGGTCATTGTGCAAGAATTCAGAAGATTCAACCATGAATGGTAGAATTAGGGTTTTGACTGGGTCAACCCTAGGTCAGCTGATGTTTTGGAGAGGGTTGAGACCTAATCCAAAGGCCATGTGATCATGGAAGGATGTATTGAGATACTATAAGGATGATTACTAGACCAACTCATCATGATTGAGGAGTTTGAGAAGTTTTAAGCTAGGGTTTCTAAGGATGGATAGTGTAAAATCCCCTAGTTTGATCCCTATCTTCCAGGCAGTTTTAGCTCAAGATGTGATTGTCATCTCATCTTCCTCACAACATGAATGTTGTAGAGCTTGTTCTTAGATTTAATTTGAGTGGTATAAGTCCTTGATAGGATTTGCAGAGCTCAAGTTATGGTTTTGACAAATTACAGGTCATCTGAGGTATGTGAATCTGGGTCCTTGAAAGTCACCCAACTTGCAGACAACTTTTGCCCTAGTAGGATGATTCCTATGGTCTCTTAGTCAACATGAATGTTGAATATCATCTTCTTAGCTTTCTAGAGAGTACTAGAAGTCCTTGATAGGATTTGTAGAACTCAACTTATGGCTTTGACAAGCCAAGGGCATTTTGGTCATTTTGAAGTTATAGGTCATTTCAAGCATATGGCCATATCTCCTACTTCCAAGTTTCAAATGGAAAAACCTTCAGCATTAAAGTTGCTTAGAATGATGTTTTAAGGCTAGTAGGGTGGTCATGAGATGTTGGAAAGGCTCATAAAAAAAAGTGATAAAAATAGCCTAAAAATGAGACATAAGTTAATTCAAGTGAAATGGAATATCCTAAAATCCAAGTTCCAAATCCAAACCATGGCATATGATAGGTCATTTTGACTCCCAAGGGCATTTTAAGAACAATGGTTCAGCCACAATTTTTATTTGAGGCTTAAATTTTGGAGTTGCTTTGTAAAAGTCTTACTTGCATAATGGGGTACCTAGCCAAATCAAAGAAAAGCTTCATAAACAAGGTGTTTAAGCTTTGTATCTTGTCCAAAATACCACTTAAGGAGAAAATCAAGTTAATTACTCAAGTTATAGGGTTTTTGTCATGATACCTCATGTGGTGGGAAGTAAAATGCAAATACCATATCCTAGAAACTTCAAGTTCCATCTAGATTGATCTAGATGATTCTAGACCCTTCTAAACATCTCTATATATTGATTACAAAGCCCATTGGTGAAAGGTTGGTGATTGTTGATGTTCATGGTGGTAGAAAAAGAGTTTGAACCAAAACTTTCCATTTTCCAAATTGTATTGAAACTTCATTTTTCTCTTCATTACCCTTCCATTTTCTTCCACAAATCATCACTACAAACCTCCTTGAACATGTTCATGCTAGAGTGAGCCACCATTGTTGAAGAATTGGAGCTTTTCAAGTGAAGTTGCAAGAGAGCAAAAAGGATTGAATCTGAAGATACAAGCCATCTCCATCAAATCTTGTGCAAGGAGAGTGTTATTCATCACATAGAGACCATTCTTGAAGATCCATAAGGCCTGGTTCGAAGCTTTTCAACATCCGCCATTGTAGGGTCAAGGTATGCAAAATCTTTCCCACACTCTGTTTTAGGCATGGTTAGGATTAGTTCTTGTTGGAAAACCATTAGTGACCATTAGGTGATTAATCATGGGAAGTTATAGAGCCATTGGTGAAGATTGAAAATTGGACATGATTCTTTAATGGTCAAGAACTCATTGGATAGAGAGTATTATTTCGTGTGCTATAGCTTAGGATGATGAGCATAACATGAGGATTAATTATATACAAAGATTGTTGAGTTTTATGATGGTCTAAAATTGAAGAAAGTTTGGATCCATGGAGTTGTGTGGTTCGGTTTGCATGGTGTAGTTAGTATCAACGAAATCCAAAGGCATGGTTGGATTCTACATAAAATTCTAGTCAAGTTTGGTTCTTGGATCATGGCATTTGATGGAGAAATGAGAGAGAATGAAGGTGATAAAGTTTTATGCATGGAGTTTGTTTTTTCATGGATTCTAAAACCCTAGATGGACCAAGGTTGAAGACATAATCTAGACCATTGATTGTATGTGGACTTGTTGACTTGGAAGACCATCCTGCGGCCGAGATTTTATTAAACTTCAAAAATTCATATAAAATTGAAAAATGCATATTTTTTAATGAGACTTTTTTTCCCAATTTTCATTTTCTGTCTAGAAAAATATAAAATCATAAAATAGCCAGTTTATTTCAGTTTTATATTTTTTGTGCATTTTTACTTTTAATTGCTTTTTTTTAATTCTTTTAGTTGGTATGTTGACTTGTAGAATTTAATTAGGGTAGTTCCCTTAGGATTTTAAGTTCAATTTTTTTAGGATGATTAGATAAATGGTTTAGGGCCCCCCTTAATTAATTTCATAATTTTGTGATAATTTTTAGGGTAGTTTTAATTAGGTAGTTCTAAGTAGTGTAGAATTTGATTAAAGCTTTAGCATAGGTTCATAACAATTTTAGATTTAGGTTTTATAGGGCAATTTAGTATATGGGGAATATATGGGACTTAAGGGTAGTTATGTAGGGTCCCCTAGAATTTATATTAGGATTTAATAGAATAATATACTATTTTTAGTCGATTTTTGAATTGAATGATTGTTTGTGTGGCCTTTAGGGCAAGTTTTGTTAGTTTGCTTTGCTTTGGGGTATTCCTTTGATTGGAGGAGCTTGGCATCTCATTGTGGAGCTTAGTGTAGCATACTAGAGGATTGGAGGAGGCATGGATTGAAGGCCTGGTTTAGGAGCTTGCTCTCTTTCTGTGAGGTTTGAGACCCTGGAGTCTGAGGGAAGTTCATGGTACTTTCCTGAGGAAGGCACTATGGATGTCTTTCATTCTTTCTTCTCACCTCTTTCCCAAGTATCCAATGATGTTGGAGCCTTCATGTGAGTTTAGTTTCTCCTGAGGAGGAATGTAAACTGATCACAGTTGTTGAGCCACATGGGATATGATTCCTAAGTGGAAGCCCCCTAGTACTTTCCTGAGGAAGGCACTATGGGTCTGTTCACTTAGTTCCCTTAGTTCACGTAGGATTTCCCAAGTATCCAATGATGTTGGAGCCTTCATGTGAGTTTAGTTTCTCCTGAGGAGGAATGTAAACTGATCATAGTTGTTGAGCCACATGGGATATGATTCCTAAGTGGAAGCCCCCTAGTACTTTCCTGAAGAAGGCACTATGGGTCTGTTCACTTAGTTCCCTTAGTTCATGTAGGATTTCTCAAGTATCCAATGATGTTGGAGCCTTCATGTGAGTTTAGTTTCTCCCGAGGAGGAATGTAAACCAATCACAGTTGTTGAGCCACATGGGATATGAGTCCTAAGTATAAGCCTCCTAGTGCTTTCCTGAGGAAGGCACTATGAGTCTGCCTACTTAGCTCCCTTTCTTTGGTAAGCTTGTTTTGAAGCTTGAAGACTGGGATTGATTTCTTTTGATTAGGGTTTTGCTTTAGGGCTTTGCTTAGAGGTAGATTAGGGTTTTATTTTTAGGGTTAGGATTAGGGAGAGCTTAGATGTAGATAATTTCTTTCTCAAACATAGATGGTATTTCATTTCTTTTATCTGTATGACTGCAGTTTACTGTTTATTGCTTGATATCATGTTGTTTATTTTTCAGTATGATTACTGTTATTTCATGACTGGCTTGAGGTCGAGACGAGCTTGTGGAGGCTGAAGCCCCACACACACTTCCTCCCTCACTTGCATTGCATGCATTTTACTGTTAAGCTGATGCTTTGTCTGTTTTGGTGTATCATTGACATGATCCCTTAGGACTCTCATTTCCTTTGATAAGGATTTGATGATAGACTTTTAGGTTGAAACCTATGCATGACAACTTCTAGGAGTTCCCTGTTCAAACCTCAACCATAGGATGAATCCGTGGCATGATAACAGTAGGACTTGATAGTCTCCCTCCTAGTTGGGCCTGTTCTCTTCTCATCTCAAAACAGTTTAAGATACAGTAATCATGAATGATTTCTTTCGTACGTTACGAGCCTTAAGCTATCTGAGAAAGGATTGTGGGAGAGTTCCTTTTCCACAGTCTGAATGTTTAGTATGGTACCCTTTGGGTGACATGCGACGCATTCACTCTCAGGTCATAATCTCTAGTGCGGTTGAAATCGCAAACACAATAAAAAACACTTCTTTCGTAAACAGGAAATAAACCGTAGTTTCCCGAACTACGTGAGCTCTGATCTCTCATGCCTGTTGAGAGTACGTAGGCACAAGATGACTATGTCTTGGCGAGCTACCTTCCCCCATAACCCTTCGTAGGCCGAACTACGTTGACTCTGATTTCTCATTCTCTGATGGGAATACGTAGGCATAAAGTGTGACGCTTTGCCGAGTCATTTTTCTTTTCTTTTTCAGCCAGCCTTGATAGGTAGATAGATAAACACACCCTTTTCCTTATAAACACCAAGCGTGGATCCCGTCGAGTACGACGGACGTGAGGGGTGCTAATACCTTCCCCTTGCGTAACCGACTCCCGAACCCAGACAATGGTTGCGACGACCTTGTCTTACCCTTTTTCGTCAGGTTTTTCCGATCGTTTCCTTTCCCGCTCTGAGGGATAAATAACGAAAGGTGGCGACTCTTCTGTCATGCTGACACCTTATTTTCGCGCAAGCGACACTCGGCCATCCGCCAAATTACATAAAAAGATTCATGAAAAAGTTCACCAACATGATATGTCACAGGAAATAAAACAAGTTCAGCATAAAAACAAATAAACACCCAAGTCCCGTGCTACGTATCAAAGCATCCTAAGACTCGACTCGCACACCACTATCCAAGCTAGCTAAGTACCTGGATTATCTGTACTTCCGAAGAAGCACAAAGCACAACAACAAAGGGGTGAGAAAACATGATCAAAATTATCGGTAATATAGTACATGAAATAAAGGTAGTAATCATATAAAATATCACCCAACATTCATCAAAACGACCTACTGTCCAACAACAACACAACACACCATAATGCAAATATGCAACTCAATACCATGCATGCGGTATCGACTCATTGGTTCATTCAATCGAACCCCAGATAGATCACATACACCCGTCCTTGGCCATGATCTATCCCCACCATTCTCCACAATGGAGTACAGATGAATCACCTATGCTCCTCTTGAGAAATGATTCGTCCCACCAATACCATGATATGCACAACACAAATGCACAACAAATGAACTCAAGCATACAAGGTGCACACGATCTCCTGATCACATCACCATACATCATACATACACATTGTTCATTAATTAATTATTTTAATTAAAGTCACACGATCCCCCTTGATCCCATCACCATACCCCATACATATCTCACACCTCAATCTACTTATTTTAATTAAGTCAATCACTACATAATTTCACCTCTTAATGTTAAGTCTACACTCTTCACCACTAATCACCATATCTATACTGGTCACAACTCAAGGGATCCTACAAAATGAATCACAATGCTATACATCATAATACACATTTTGTCACGCTCGCTGGCTCATTCGCTTAGCGAAGCCCTAGCGAACAATCGCTAGCTGCTCGCCTAGCGAACTCCCTAGCGAAGGCGGACAGTGGCTACCGAAAGCCTTCGCTACCCATCTCGCCTAGCGAGGTCCTAGCGAACACTCGCTACTAGCTCACCTAGCGAACTAGCTAGCGGATTGCTCGCTAGCTACTCGCTTAGCAAGTTCTGCAATCTCTCAAAACCCACACAGTCCAGAACTGCCATCCTGCTCAAATTCAAGCCTATCACTCTACTTCTATCTTCAGTCCTATCAATACTACAACCAATAAACACTACTCTATCATTTTCTAACAATTTTAACACTAGAACCCACACCTATGTTCATCATCAGAACTACAGAAGTTACTAAAAACCTCACCAATCTCGCAACAACACCTACCCAAGGTCATCAATGGCAACAACAATCATAAACACATCAATATGCACACCAATTCATCATAACAACAACAACCATCATCAACATTTCAATATATCATTCATATTCACCAAAATCCTATGGGGTTAAGGAATCCCCTCTAACCTGTTCATGCAATTTACCAATCTTAACCCGTTTCTCCCCCTTACCTCGATTAGTGCTCTGATTGACGAAGAACTCTGAAGAACTGTTAGCCCTAGACTTCTTCTCTTCCTCTTGTTCTTCCTCTTTCCTCTTCTCTCTAAAACTGACTTATCGTGTTCTAACTCTCTCTTTTTCTCCCAACTCTTCTAATACCCCTTAAATCCTTATTTTATTATTAATAATAATAATACAAATAATAATAATAATAATAATAATAATAATAATAATAATAATACCAATTATTAGATTATCATCATTATTAATTATATTATATTATTATTAAACTCCATATTTTATTAAATAACTCCTATAACTCAAGGACACCCAACCACACGTCAGATACACTCCCTCAAAAAGGACACACCCAAAATAAAATAACACCAAAAGACTAAATAATTAAAATGGTTGTTACACATAGTCCTTGTTTCCAAAGTTGAAGATAAAGAGGGTCAAGTTGGCCTGGATACTGATGAAGGACTGTCAAAACCATTGCATTACTTGGGAAGCAATTCAATAGAATTCTAAAGAAAATGGATAGAAAAGGAAGACCAGGTGTCAAGAACATCACATATGACATCAGAAATAACAATGAATCTCAAAAGAATTCCAGGACTGAAGAGAAGTAAAATCAAAGCAAAGGCATACAATATTATGAGTGTGAGGGTTTTGGTCACATCAAGCCAGAATGTTCCACTTATCTCATGAAACAAAAAATGGGTTTGTCTGTATCTTGGTCTGATGATGATGAGTCAGAAGCTGAATCTAACATTGAGATTGTCAAACTTGTGACTGCTCTCTCTAGCAGATGGGCAGATGAAGTAGAATCTTGTAATGAAAATGTCCTCTATGAAGATCTAGATGTTTCTTACAAGGAAACTTGTGACAAGTGTGAAGAAAGTCTTAAGACTGAGGAAGATAAGAGAAAAATCATAGTGGAACTGGAGAATGATAAGGAGGAACTCTTATATACTATTTTTCATCTGAAATATGAGGTAACTCTCTTAAATTATAAGCTTAATAAAATGATAGACGCCTTAAGAAGGATGAGAAATGGATCTGATATGATGAAAGAAGATAGAAATACAAGAGGAAGATAAGAGAAAAATCATAGTGGAACTGGAGAATGATAAGGAGGAACTCTTATATACTATTTTTCATCTAAAATATGAGGTAACTCTCTTAAATTATAAGCTTAATAGAATGACAGACGCCTTAAGAAGGATGAGAAATGGATTTGATATGATACAAGAGGTGATTATCCATTTGATAATCAACAAAAGAAAAGGTCTATAGAAAAGTTCTTTCCTCCTGAAAGGAAGATGGTCACAATGTCCAACCACATGTTATAATATTCTGACAGACATGATGAACCTCAAAATAATTTATGATCCACTTGTAGATGTCATTACTATGGTGAGTATGGTCATATAAAGCCTTTCTGTTATAAATTATATGGAGATCAACAATCTTCAGCTCATTCTAAGGCTAATCAAGTGAGTAAAAGGATAAGGTCTATGAACAGGGATGTGAACCTTATAGCTCACACTTCCTTGAAGGCTTCAACTAAAGAAGACTGGTACTTTGATAGTGGATGTTCTAGGCATATGAAAGGCAGAAATTAAAAGGATAAATTAAAGGATATGGTGATGGATTTAAAGGAGAAATTAAAAGAAGAAATCAAATCTCATCCCACAGGTACTCTTAGATTCGGTGATGGGTTTAAATAAGAAATTAAAGAAGTGAGAAAATTGGTGTGTGTTGGTTCTCATAATTTAGAAGTTTTTCTTGTGAAAGTACTAATTGCTAATCTTGTTAGCATTAGTCAGCTGTGTGATCAAGGTTTGTTAGTCAATTTCTCCAAGTCATAATGTTTAGTCAAAGATGAGAAATATGTTATTCTAATGAAGGGTATAAGGTCTGAAGACAACTGCTATCTATGGGAACCTCAAATAACTGCTTACTCTTCCACATGTTCAATAACCAATGAGGATGAAGTGATGCAATGGCACCAGAAACTTGGACACCTTCATCTTAAAAGAACGAAGGAAAACATATATGAAAGAGCCATTAAAGGAATGCCAGAACTCAAGATTGAAGAAGGGAAAAACATGCATGAATTTTCTTTTTCCATCACTTCTCAGCAAGATGGAATTGTTGAGCACAAGACTAGAACTATACAAGAATTAGCTAGAGTTATGATTCATGCTAAGCAATTGCCATTGGAGTTTTGGGCTGAAGCTATGAATATTGCATGCTACATTCATAATAGGGTCACTTTGTGAGGAGGCACTTCAATCACTCTCTATGAGATATGGAAATGAAGAAAGCCTACCGTGAAATATTTCCATATTTTTGGTCGCAAATGTTATGTCCTAACTGACAAAAATCAAAAGGGTAAGATAACTCCCAGGGATATTTCTGAGTTATTCTTCAAGCAGCGGAGCTTATAGAGTTTTTAACTCTATAACTAAAATGACAATGGAATCCATCTTTTTGGTAATTGATGATTCAATCAACCCTGCTTTTAATAATCTTCCATTAAGAGATCACAATGGATTTTTGATCTCTAATGCATCATAAATTATCCACTCATCTGATGCCTCCTCTATGGCATGAACTCCCCCATGGTTAGGAAATATATTTTTCTTAACACTAGGTTGCACATCATCAAAAGAAAAAATTTCTTTTCCATAAGTTCTTTGACAAGATGTTTCAGGGCAAGACATCCCTCTAAATTGTGTCCAGCAGCGCCCTCATGAAATAAATAATGAGCATTATGATTATAATAAGGAGATAAGGTGTCTGACGGTGGCCCCAACAGTCGAGTTGTGATCAGCCCTTACTTTACTAAGGATAGGTGCAACTCAGTATAGGTCATTGGGATCGGAGGAATGGGAGGCATCCCTGCTGGTCTTCTATTCTGAAAGTTTTGTCTGGGCGTTTGAGCCCGAGGCTGTTGGTATTGTTGATAAGCTAGAGCACTAGGTGCCCGTTGATACCCTTGTTGTTGTACTAGTTGATACATAGGCACCCGCTGCACCGTCTGATAAGTGGGGAACTGAATTGTTGAACATGGGCATTACCACTACCATATACGGTTGTTGTTGCATACTATATAGGATATATTGGCTGTTGAGCGAAACTTTGCTGAGATTGCTGAATATAGCCTTGCTGAGGTTGTTGATATTGTCGTAAGGTTCGTTTCCATGGATGATTCTTCTTCACCACTATTATAGCGTTTGTTTCTCCTTCTTTCTTTTTGTGGAAATTGCCATTAAATTTCTTGGCATTGTTGTTATTGGAACTACTGGAAGTATTGGTCATCCTTCCATTCTTCATCCCAATTTCTACTCTCACGCCTACAACTATTATATTTGAAAATCTAGTTATCACACTACTAATCATTTTCTCATAAAACTCCGATCTTACTGTGTCCATAAACTAGTCTGTCAACTCTTTTTCAATTAGAGGAGGCTTCAACCTGAGAGGCAGTCTCCCTCCATCATTGTGCATACTCCTTGAAAGATTCAGAGCTTCTCTATGACATACTTGTCGCTACTACGAAAAAGGCCGACGAAAGACAGTAGAGTCGCCACCGTTTGTTATTTATCCCAAAGAGAGGGAAAGGAAACAATTGAAGAAAACCTGACGAAAAAGGAAAAGACAATGTCATCGCAACCAAATCTTGGGTTCGGGAGTCGGTTACGCAAGGGGAAGGTATGAGCACCCCTCACGATCGTTGTACTCAATGGGATCCACACTTATTTTCTATCTAAAGGGTGTTAATCTATCTAAGCTACAGGATCACATGGTCAAAAATAAGAGAAAAGAGGACTCGATAGAGCACCGCCACTCTATGCCTACGTACTCCCTCGTGCAATGGGAAAGTCAGAGTCAACGTAGTTCGAAAAACTACAGGTGAAGGTGGGGGGAAGGTTTCTTCACTAAGACATCGTCGTCTTGTGCCTATGTATCCTCATCTGGTATGAGAAATCAGAGCAAACGTAGTTTCAGGCTGACATGACCACATGTTGGTTCCAATGTTTTAACCCCGAGTAAGGTTAAACCTTCATTCTAGCAGTTAGGTGTATGCTGCTCGACCATTAGAGACTTAGGCGTTACCTGGTTGCGGTAGAACCAAGAGTTAACAACAATCTCTTATGAAAAAGGTTTTCCATTAATCCCGAAGGATAAAAAAGTTTGATGTTTGTTTTTGAGTCTTTTATGAAGAAGAAGTGAATTGAATTGTGTTTGTAGTTCATGTTGCACTAAAGACTATGACTTAGGAGCGAATGCGTCGCATATTGTCCAAAGAACATATGCTAAACACTCTAGACGGTATGAGAGGAGGCCCCCCAATCATCATTTCCTAAATGCTTAAGGCTCGTAGCGTACAACATTCATTATCCTTTATTAGATGTTTTGAAGAAGTTTTGAAATGAGAAAAGAAGACACAAGACTAAGGGGAAACTAACTCAACCCTAATGTTACCATTCAATGTGCCCTTATGATTGAGGTTAAGAGGGAAACTCTATCCTAATGTTAGCATGCTTGGATTGAACATTTAATGTCTTTCTCCTACTCCCAAGGGACTAGGAATCCTAAGGGATCATGGCAAAGAAACCAAGAAAATACAAGATAAATCAATCATAAATGAAAAGGAAGAAAGAGATGCAAACATGAAAATGCAACACAAAGAAAAGAGGGAGGAAAAAGTGTGGGCAGTAGCCACCACAAGCACATCTCAACCTCTTAAAACAAGCAAGGAGATACAAAACAAAAGAGAAACACAAGAAGGCAAGCAAACATGAAAATGCAAGCACAAAAGATGCGAGGATGAGATGAAAATGGGAGAAGCGAACTCCTACGACTATCGACCATCAATCATTGAAGAAAAGTGGGAGAAAAAGTGTGGGACAGCAGCCACTACAAGCACATCTCAACCAAGCATTTCTTCAAACTCAAGCAAAGCAAAAGAAAGAACCTCATCACTTTGAACAACAACTACAAAAGTATGCACTCAAGTGGAAATCGAACACGCGTGTCGAAGAAATCATGATTAAACAATCAAGAACCGCAACATAATATCCAAAACATCTCACTTAAATGCATCATACTGATCCATGAAGATTCAAAAGTGAAATGATACCAAAACAAGCTTGAAAAATAGCAAATAGCACATTCTGGTTCAGTGTTAATCGGTTAACACATTATGGTTAACCGATTAATCAGTTCAAAATATTTGAAAATTTGAAAATTCGTAACTGGTTAATCGATTAACGAGTTTGCACTGCATCTGGTTAACCGATTAACACTATACCAGAAGCAAAAAACAGCAGCTCAAAAGCATTTTCAGCAATTAATCACTTATCCAATAATCCAGATGATCATATAATCAATTAAGCATGAAATTAAACCAGAAAACAATGATCCAATCAACATGTAAACATATCAAAACAGCAAGATCACATATCACATGGATCAAATCAACCAAAAGTCAATCAAAAATGAAGATCCACATCGAATATGCAAAATAAGCTCAAAATAGCATCAAATCTAGAATTCCAACCTACAAAGCGGAGAATTGCTTTGGTAATTTTTGATTCAACTTCAATTGAGTAGGATCCAAGCAAGAAATCCAGAAATCCTTCAAGATCCAAGTAAATTCTTGTAGTAGGAATGAAGATCCACCAAAATTAATCAAGAATGATCCAAATAAGCTCCTCTAGATCAACTCCAAAATTCAGATCCACAATAGCACGAAAATTGAATGGAGAATTGGAGATGATGAGGATGAAGGATGAAGGTTGAGCTCTAGAATTCAATGATTCCAATGGAGAATCAAAGAATTCAAAGTGAGAAGAGCTTTAGTGGAGTTTGGGAGATGGAAAAGTTGAGAGCAAATTGAGAAAATGAGAGTGAATTCTGAAATGAAATGGAAATTATGAGGATTGTGTGTGTGAGGCTTGGAGAAATCATTTAAATATGCTCTTGGTTTGGATCCAAATATGGTTTGGAGTGTTGTTTGTGAAACTTGGAATGGCATTAGGAATGGGAATTTGGAGGGAACTTGAATTAATTTGAAAATTAACCAAAACTTGAAGTGGTTCTAGATCCTTCCTCTGGTGTAAAATCAATTTCACAAGTGATCAAAATGGACCCTTAAAGTGGCTTCACTTGAAAATTCACGTTCAGAGCAGATTTTTGCACTAGTTAATCGATTAACCATATGGGTTAATCAATTAACACCTTCAAAAATTCAAATTTGGCCTGATTTGCATTGGTTAATTGGTTAACCATATGGTTAATCAATTAACACCTATAAAATTTGAATTTTTAGCGCCTTTTGGAGGGAAATCTGCACATTTTCCCGTTTTTAACCGTTCTAAGCTCTGTTAACTTCTGAAACTTGCTCTTGAATGCTACAACCATGAGAATGCTTGAGATAGCCTGAATGCTGCCTCTTGAGCTGAAAATATCCTGCAAAACAAAATAAAATCGACCGCTCGATCGTCGGGAAAAATAAATGCCAGAGCCTCTAATGCTCGCTGTTCAGATCCTTGCGCTAAAAAGAGCCCTGAGCCATAGAAAACCTTGATCCCCTGCCTCACGAAACAAATGTTATGCAATGCAGAAATGCGAAAATGCAAAGAACACAAAAGCCAAGTACAAGAAAAGGTTGGTCAAATTTGGGTACAACAATACTTAACAATTGTCTCATATCAAGAGCTATATCCATGTTGTATTTATAGTGCTTCACGAAAGCATCAGCCAAATCCTGGAAACTGTGGATACGGGATTGATCCAAGCTCAAATACCATTTGGCAGATGCCCCCTTCAGAATATCTTAGAAATAGTGAATCATCATTTTATCGTCTTCCACATAGGCATCCATTCTTCTATAATACATAATCAAATGTGTTTTTGGACAAGTAGCACCTAAATACTTACCAAAGTTAGGAATTTTGAATTTTGGGGGAATCACCAACCCAGATACTAGACATATATCCCTGGCATCTTTACCAAAGATATCATTTCCTTCCATCGCCTTGACTTTCCATCTTATCGTTTCCACACTTTCCTTTAGTTTTTCATGACGTCCACCTTCCCTCTTCAGACCCATCAGGAACTTCATATACTTATTGTTGATTATAAAAAACAGGACGCATTTGAGTTTGCACAAAGGCTGGAGTGTAGGTTGGAATAGCTTGAGGAACCTCTGCCTCCAAGGGAACTGATTGTTGATTAGCCGACAGTGAAAGACGCGGAGGTACAAACTGTTAGAACACAGATTGATGTTCAATATACCTCATTATTTTGATGATAACATTAATGAAATTTTGTATAGATAATTTATATACACTAATTTTGTTCAAGTATTTATTTGTTTCAGATATCAAAATTAACATTATTCTGGAAGCAAGAACGCCTCTGAACATTAAAGAACGAGAAAGCTCTGAGCGTCAGAAGCAAGTCATCAGAAGACTCTGGTCTTCTACAATGACTCTGAGCGAAGCTAAGAAGAACTTGGGCAAAGAACATACGCAAAGCTTCAGAAGACTCTGAAATTACTCAACGCTGCAATTACAGAAGTTCTGATAAGCAAGTATGCTCTGATAAGGATTTCAAGCTTAAAAGCACTTTGCTGCAAACCCTGATAAAGAAACTCTGAGTGAGTTAACTCTGACCTAAACAACTAAGAACATCATCAAAAGTTCTGATGCAAGACGTTCTAAAGTTGGTGAAGTAGATGTTGTTCAAATAAAGATCCGTTGGCATATTCTTTGTCATTATCCTAAACGGATCTTTCCCCATTCGTGCATGACACAGGATTTCAGACAAAAAGGATTTGTCATAATATTCCTTATCTGAGAAAGGAAAAGTCAAGTGAAGACAAAAAGAACAGAATGCACAGATTGCACAGTCTTTGAGAAAGGATTTTCAAAGTACTATAAAAGCAAGTCCAAGCATCACTTCAAAGGTTAACGAATACAAACGAACTTGAATCAAATTCTTGCATAATATTCAAACAACTCTCACAAATATTCTTCAAGCTAGAATAGTTTTTATCTTAGTTCTAAAACTTGTGTAAAAATCATTGTTGTGATATTGCTTTTTAGAAGCACATCTTAAACACAAATTGTTAGTTTATCTTTGTAAGAGATTTCCTTAAGAAGACCAAGTTGTGGTAAGAATTTCTTGAGAAGACTAAGACAGTTGGTCTTAGTGGTTTACACTGTAATCAAGTTTGATATAGTGGATTAAGTCCTTGTTGAGAAAGGAAAATCACCTTGGTAGGGTGGACTGGATTAGTTTGAGTTCAAACGAACCAGGATAAAAATACTGTGTTATTTTTATATCAACTAAGTTGTTTTAAAACCCTTATTCAAAACCCCCCCCCCCCTTCTAAGTGTTTTTCTCACCTTCACAAACCAGGAGATAACCCATATGGTGGTAAATTTTTAGCATTGACAACTGTCGGAGTTGGCTCCACAGCTACATTAGTAACTTTAGAAACAACAGTAGCTTGAGTGTCCATTTTTTGCGTTGATGACCTGCAGGGCCTTCATAATCTGCCCCACACTTCCACGCAGATCTTCGAGTTCATTATTGACCCTGTCCAATTCCAAATTATGTTTAGCCATCCCTCTGAAGAGCTTAGGCTCGTGTGTTGTAATGGTGTCGGGAACTCAGTGTGATCGACTCTTGATAAGACAATGAGATAAACTACATTACACAAAATGAATATGCAATGCTTCATGAATGCAAATGAAAAATGCAAACTAAACACTCAAGGAATCCAAAGAACATGTTTACAAACATTATTGTAATGGAGATTAACAACATAGCATAACATCTTCATAAGTTACATAACTGAGAGTTTCACAAAAATCAAATACATATTCAAAGCCAAAGTACAAATACAAATTAAACAGTGAAACAATGGAAACTGGGGTCTTAATTCTTCTGACGGGAGGATCATTCTTGTCAATTATCTCCCTTATCTTGATAGAGATTTTTCTGAAGTTCTTCATTTTCCTGCACAACCATGAAATATTTATCTTTCCAAGTCTTCGCTCCCCTTCCAGCTTTAGCCAACGCAGTTCTCAATTCCTCAATAGAAGTAAGACCTTTTGGAGTTACATGGGATTGACTCAAAGCGGGTGTAGAACATCTTCAAAGCTCTCTCCTTAACTCATAATAGGTAAGGTTCTAAGACAAAATAATCAGGGTACCCTAATGCGGTCATCCTCTTTGTGCGAATATGACACCATGCATACATAATCTAAGCTTTGAGAACTTGATTATTTCCTTCTTCAAAGAACAAACTCTTCAAAAAAGACTAGGTCAGGTTCATCCTTCAACGAGTATCCAAGCTGGCGACGAGCTAAAATAGGATTGTAGCTGATACATCCTTTAGTGCCAAGAAGAGGCACATTAGGGGAAATCTCTGTAGCTATGGATCATGACAATTCCTCCATACATAGGATCGTATCACTTGATGTCCGAGTGCTTGAGTGAAAAATCCTTTCTGTCTATGAGAGTCCGCTTTGTATATCCTAAAGCTATGGTAACCATGACAAGTGTGAAATAAACCACTTGTACAAGAGAGCGGTACAATATACAATCTGTCCTTCTCCATGATAGTTCTTCAAATGAATGGAAAAATACACGTCAACCACATAGTGGGTACAAGATTCTTTATCAAGAAAAGGCTGATTGCACCCTCATCAACAAAATCATCAGCAGTTGGAAATAAAAAGATCCCATAGGTTAACAATGCTAAGATGGTCTCAAATGCTTTAGAATTCTTCAACTCATCATAGTATTGAGCTTGTTCAAATAAGAACATAACTGGTAGTTCATAGAAACCTTCTTTGACAGTCATGTGAGACTGCACTTCAGTCAGCTCCAAATGCATAGCCTCTGCAATTACCCCTTCACTAGGAGTCCCTTCTCTTCCAAAAAATGATTTAGGAGTGACGCCTAATCCCATTAGCGCAGAGTATTCTTCCAAAGTTGGCAGCAATTGGTAATTTTGAAACGTGAAACAATGATAGATTGGATTATAGAACTGCACGAGAGCTAACAACATCCCTTCATCCACTTGAAGCCTGAGCAATGACAACACACTTCCATACTTGTCTTTGAACACCAATGGATCTTCTACTGAACCTCTCAGCTTCCTCAAGTATTCCAATTTTGGGCTTTGAAATGTATATTTTAAAGTTATTCTCTTTCCAGGATCCATTCTATAATGTCTACAAAACAAATTTAAATTCCTTGAATGGTTAGCAAAACATGAATGTAATGCAAAAGTGTCGC